>JALXJV020000002.1:28872071-29260667 GCA_024633595.2 Lepomis macrochirus
CACACATCATAATCAGTCCCACACACCTCGCTCTTCAAACAAAGATACATTTTGGGAGCTTGGGTAGAGGTCTGTTGGAGAGAACTGACTTTGCTCACCCTTTTGTCTCCTGCTCCCCATTGTCAGTCGGTCAAGTCAATGTCGATGTGCAAAAAACTGTGCAAAAAATGAAGAAGAAAAAACGGACGCCCTTACTGTGCTGCGTAAAGGTTAAAGGTTAAAGTTAATAAAGGCAATCAGTGATGGTCACCCCCAACCCCCTAAGTGGGTGTTGAAAATTCAAGATGACAAACCACTGCTGTATGTTGAAGCCACAGAGAGTGTGGCCCCGGCTTTTGCATCAAGATCAGAAATAAACTGAACAGGAAGAGGAAGTTTTCACCTGTGTTAGACTTCAGCTGTAGTTCAGTCTGATCAGTCAGCAGCAAGACACCATGGAGGCTACAGCTCTATGCTTCAGACTGTGTGAGTACTGAGTCTCAGGTTTCTCTTTTTTTCTAGGTTTTTCATGTCTGAACATCGAAGCACATACCTGATATACAGCTTTGCTCCTCTGTTTATCCAGTGATGCTTGAATTCATTCTGCTGGAGACAAAAGCTCAGAATCATACTCAAAGTGGTGAGCAACAAAGAGAAAATCATACTATTTATTTATTTATTTATTTATTTATTTATTTATTTATTTATTTATTTATTTATTTATTTTTTACATAATTCTCTCCGGCTACAGAATCAACACGAGGTTGACCTTAGCCCATTAAATATGTCTATGCATACAGTTTTCAAAAATGAACCTCATCTCAAATTTGAAGTTAACTTTGATTAGTTAATACTACATGTGAATACCAGAATGTGTCTTTAAAAAGACTCGCTGTATCTGTCACAAGGTGGAGGTACTTTGATTTATTTTTATTTAGTTCCATTTGTCACAGACATCTTTATTTTCCCACTTTTGGATGTTTCATCTGAGACACTTTTTTTCTCCGTTTCAGATGCAGTTTTTCTTCGTATCACTCCAGACAGACTGCAGCACTTTGTATATGAGCCTGTCACTTTTCACTGTGAGGGGACTGATGGTTCCACTCGATTGAGAGGGATCAGGAACAGAGAGGAATTTAAGCCGGTATGTGACATTAAGAGGACGCCAACAGGATCTTGCACCATTAGCCAAGTCTATCCAGGAGACAGTGGAGAATACTGGTGTGAGACTGATGGAGGAGAGAGAAGCAACAGTGCCAACATCACCGTCACTGGTATGTTTATTGTATTTCTAAAGTCACTTCATCCCATTTTCAACTGGTAACTACCTGATGTTTCGCATGTAAAATGTTCAGTATGAAACTCAACTGATAAAACTCAATGATCCAGATTAGACTTCAACTTACATTTTGTGTTTAAAATGTTGACAGAAATATCAAAACCTTTGGGAATGCTTGCTTCCCATCTGTAGTCATATTTGGGGTTGCTGCTTAGGCAGTTTTTAAGGTTCATGTGGTCCAATTCTGTCTTCTAAAAAAATATTTTCATAATTATATTATGCTGACAGTTGCTGCCTGGCCTATGTTTCCAGGCAACATTTTTTGAGCCAATGAAACGCTAGATTTACTGTATATAGCCCATGAGAGTCAAAAAGGGTGGGCAGGGTGTATGATTATCCTGCAAAGGAAACAAAACCACCATAAAGTCACTGAAAACTTTTTCTCTGTTAAACCAAGACCATGATGTTTCATTAATATGTTAACTGACAACATTTCATCATTATGTTTACTGAAAACATAATGTGGGTGTCATTATGTTTCTTTCAAAAATCCATTAAAAAAATATTGTCATAAATAAAATGAATTTGTAGTTCAGACAGGACTGTGTGTTTTTGCTTTACTGTCCTTTGAACTTGTGGAGGTCGCCCAGGCTCACGAGGGGCCCCACTCAGATGGCTAATAAGTTACTCACTAAGATTTGTTGGTCTTTTAGCTTTTCTAAAAATTAATTTACCAAGCCTAAGTGTCTGACATTATATTTTTGACATGTTCTTCAGGTGGTTCTGTGATCCTGGAGAGTCCAGCTCTTCCTGCTTTGGTGGGACATAATGTGGTTCTGCGCTGCAAACACAAGACAACTTCCACCAAAACCAAAGCTCATTTCTACAAAGATGACGTCCTCATGGAGAGCAGTCCTGCTGATGAGATGCCAATTAACATTGTTTCCAAGTCTGATGAAGGCTTCTACAAGTGCAGCATCCCTGGTGTTGGAGCGTCACCAGGAAGCTGGCTGGCTGTGAGAGGTGAGACATGATGGTGTTACAAAGCTAAAGATGATATTGTGCTGGTTGAATCGCCAGGATGGGTGCAGACTAGTCATGATAATGTCACCTTTCCTATGAAAGGTCCAGTTGTTTGAAGTAGAAATTTTGTCAGACACTTACCAGTGTAAAAAACATTGTGACCGTTAGCGAGTTAAATATTTACCAAATGCTTTACAGCCATCTGGACTAACATGACTTCACAGAGTAGAAAGGTGAAAGTTCAGTAACAGTTTCCTGTTGCATTTGTCATTTATTTATGGTTATTTGTATTTATGTTTTGCAGGTTTAAAATTATATTTAAAATTAAAGTTCACGGGTAAGATTACAGCAAATACAATTTCTATCATCTCTCCATCCCCTCCTGAAGAGACCCTCCCCAAAGACACTGCCACCCCTAAAGTCCTCGTCCTGCTGTGGATAGTCGTCACCATTTTAAGTCTGTCTCTGGGGCTGCTGGCGGTGGGATTCCTTCATATTAGGAAACACAGAGGTAAAGAAAAGCAACATCATCTAATCTGCTGTATGTTAATAACTTCTACTTAGAAACACTTAGAAGAGAAGGCAACTGTAGCCATCAAGTTTATGAAGGAGTGAATCCTATGATGAACAGCAAAGAACAGCAAAGTCACATTTCTGTGAATCATGTCTGCTGTGTCCAAAGAATTGATCATTTTAGTTTTTGTGTCTCTGATGTCAGTCTTCTTGCGTTTCTATCCATCAGTGGTGCTCTGCTTTTCCTCAAAGACGTCAACAGCAGCATCAAACTCAGGCAAAGTCGATCAAATAGGTGAGACTGTGTGTGCTGTGATCCAAGTCATTTTGATTTATAGAAACTTTTAACTATCCAAAGGCTGACTATTTAACCTCTGTGGGTTCATTATCAAGATGATGGATACCACTTGGATTGTTAGTGGTCCTGGTTGTTGTAACGTCAGTTGTTAAGATTTGGCTTTGTGTTGGCTTTGTGACATGAGGCCAAATGTGAGCATCTGTTCAGTCACTTGGGAAGCAATGAAAGGACAGGATTTAAGTAGGAGGAAAGTGTTGTTTTAGACGTCCTTCCATGTTTAGAGATGGTTTCTCTACTTTGTTGTCGGTGGTTGCTTTGACTTCTTTCAAAACATTTGTTCCCCTCTATCCGAACACACTGTTGCCCTTGATTTTAACTACTTGGATAACTATGATCTGGATGACTGAGAAAACATATTTGAAGTAAACTGCAACAAATTAGCTACTTCTATCTAAACGAAAGAGTTAAAACTTAAAATGAGACAAAATGTTATTTTTTAAACCTAAAAGGACATTTATGCTCTACATTTATGCACATGTGTACTTGTCTACCTGCCAACCTTCTGCTTCTGAATTTAATAATCTACATGCAGTTTAGATTTTTACACAAACGTTTTCTTTTGTGTTTCAGTTTCGGAAGACGATGCAGCAGATGATCCAAACAGTGTGACGTATGCAGTCGTCGTCACAAAACAGAGAAAGAACAAAGGTTTACTTAACTTTATGTTTAGATCTTTCTTTTCTATAATAAGATGTGAGGAACACCACAAGAGTTTACGTCTACAGTACTGACTGATGTTTTATAAGCACTTGTGCAGTCTTTAATTTTAATGGACAAAGTTATACTTTTTCATTTAGTTTAACCACCTAAATAATAAAAAAAGGAGTTGGTTGGCATCACTGCCCCTCATCTTGAAAGTGGCAGTTGAGACGTGCTGCTCAGCAGGACTGATGTCTGAATTATTTTTGAATCCTCTCTGTGTGTCATAGATGGTGTTTTGTTTTTAGACACAGCAGATGCTGCTGATAAGTTGAGTCTTTGCCCCAAGACAAACCACAACAGAAAACCACAAAGACAAAAACATCTGTCAGTATTTTAAGTTCTGTTATCTGTCAACCTCTTTCTTACTGTCGGTTTCTCTCTTTCAGATGAAGATGAGTCCTCACAGCAACCTGTTTACTCTAATTTGAAAATAAGTGCGAATCCACGAGCTCACCGACCTGGTTTGTATATTATTAAATTGTTTTTTGTTAATATTTCAGGTATTTTCAAAAAATGTGCCACACAAACCCTTATCTGTTTAAAACCATATGTAACTAAGAAGTTATGGTTATTTTGACTCCATTAAACGTACTTCAAGGGAACTGTAGCTCACGCTGTAATAAATGATCTGCCACACTGTTACATTTTATTTAAATTACTTTCTTTGGGCAACTCAGCTCTTCAGATTGTTGGTAGAAACTATGTGCTGTAGACAGAATGAACAGTAATGCATTCACCCTGAAAATTAGACATAAAAGCCCCTGTAAACTACACATGGCCCCTTTAAGACACAAATCTGATAAGCTGAATAGCATTTTTCACAACATGATCTAAAGACACATTTGTCAGGGTAATCTCATGTTATAATGAATAGACCATATAGATATTTTATCTGGATGAACATCTTCAATTCAAACTTTACATTTTCAGCCCCACCACTACCTTCCCAAGTGTGTGCTTATGCGCATGCTCAAACTAATAAGGGAACCATCACTCAAATGAACTAAATACAATAAAATAAAATAACGTTCTAAAGAAACTACTTTTAAAAATGATCCTGGATGATAGTATTTTGTATTGATCACTCAAAGTATCACATTGGTTTACCATAGTTCATGTTCATAATAAGTAATGTGGCAAGCCACAACAGGACAACTAATAAATGGATAATGTTAGATAGATAAATGTTAGATATCTAACTTGATCCAACTAATATCTTTCTCTTGCTTTGCAGTAATGTTAGTTTACTTTTTTGGTGTTAGCAGACTCAAATTCGTTAGTTGCGGTAATGTTTCTGTGTGTATAGAGTTCAGAATCAGTGAGCAAAAACTCTCGGCAGCATGGATGAACATCACATGGAAAATCTGACTTGATTTTTTTCACATAGGAAGCAGCATACAGGCTGTTAAAGGTATCTGAGAAAGCTGGCAAATGGTTCATTATTATGTGAGGTTACAACCAGGTCACATAAGGCAATAAAGTGATTAATTTCATTACAAAACTACATACTGCCCCTTTAACATTAAATATGAATTATACTTGTCTCTAAAGCAGAATCTGAACCCCTGGATCACACAGCAGCCAAAGACTCAAGCTTAGCAAAGCAGGAAGTTGTCTATTCTGCTATTAAAACGGTAAGAGGGCTTTCACACCAAGATCTGGACCAAAAGATCATTTTTGTTTTACAAACTTTTTTTTAACATAGTCTGATGCATGGATGATGAGATACTGGTTTGAGGAACACAAATGCATTGAATATCCCTCCTGTCATGCAGATTAATGTCTTAAACATTACCAAGGTGTCATAAAGTGCTTTCTGTTGGGACGTCTTCACCGTGGCTGAGAAGGAAACCCCTTCAGTTTGTTTCTGAATGACTAAAAACTGAGCTTTTGGTCTCTCTATAGGGAAATGTCCAGGGCTCAAAAACAATTAGTTTCATTATCAGTTAATCTGCTGATTAATCATTTAATCATTTTTATTAACTAAAATATTAATTAATAATCAGTTTGTTTACAAAATGTCAGAATATTTTGAAAAATGCACATCACAATTTCTAAATTTTTGTCATCATTGCTTGTTTTTTGCCCTTTTTTAAATGTTTTTATGTGCTGTATGTTGTTACTGTCTGTTAAAACAGCTGCTGTGTTTCAGCTTCACCAATACATTTTTAAACAGTTAACAATTTTCTGGTGATCTGATACTAATCAATTAATCTTCTAATTGTTTAAGCTTTAAAAATGTTAACAGTGATACTGATGAAACTGTAGCTTAGCTCCGTCCTGATCCTTCGTGTAATGAGGCCTGACTTGTATTTAGTCATCCATCTAACACCTGTGCCAAGATCGTGTCAGTTCTTCACTGTTATATTAGAAAATTAAAACATAAAGTTTGATTAATTTTATTATAATAGGATTTCTAATCAGCATGAACAGCTTTGTGTTTTTCATAGTAATTCTTGAACTTAGAGATTTCCTTACATTCCTAATGCACAAATCTGTGGTGAAATATTCTGTTAAACGATTAACTTACCTTTTCCCCAAGATTTCAATTATATTGCACGGCCTTCTTCAGCTTCAGTGATTAGAAACTTGGTACATCAGATGAAACCTAAGCAAGTTTAATTTTTTGAAAGCTCACGAAAAACCAGAAAGTAAGTGACTTTTGAGTTAAGAATATTTTACCAGAGATTCAATCTTTGTGTTTTACAGGCCACAGAGCGCAGCAACACCTGACTGAGGAAGGGAGGAGAGACTCTGTTGGTGTCATTATGTTGCTATGTGTTGAACCTATTTGAATATTTTTGAAGTCAGTCATTTAATTTGACTACATTACATATAATTAGAATATTTCACTGTCATTGGAAATGGCAAGCAATAAAAATATGTTCTTCAATATTTCCCGCATCTACATCAAACCTATCATATTTCAAAATGCTGCCTCTATTATTTCTGTTCACTCTGTAACAAAAAAATGTAAGAAACTTAAAACACACTTAAATGAAAAGCCCTCGTTCAATTGCTCTCTGTAAAGCTTTAAACTGAACTGAAAAGCAATGCAACAGAAAACTATTCACATGCAGGTGATGTTTAGTCAGATGATCTGCTCACAGTTTTAGCTCACAGCCACAGTGTCTATTTTATCAGTTAAACCGCATTGTTAAATCTGCTCTGTCAGTTCACACGTCTGAAGATGCCGTTTCTAAGAAGCTTTGAAAAAACACTCACTGTGGTCAACCAACATTTATTTTTATATTAGCTCAACCTGAAGCTACTGAAATGAGTTTAACGTCACGCTGATGCATGTAGTTTGTTTCAGTGGAGAAGGGAACATCAGCACAATTAGATGTAGAAATGTTTTGTTTGTGTGTGTATTACCCTAAAGGCTTGAATACATGTGGGCACTCCAGATATAGCTGCAGCTTGCTGACCATGTGGTTATCAAAAATAACGGCTGACTTTTTGGCAGTTCTGAGTCCATGTATGTCGCTAAAAACACTGCAGGTCATAACACTAGTAAACATTATACAACTCTCAGCATTTGTGAATGACAGAATGAAGTTTCGACAGTCCGCATACATTGAGCAAACTAAAAGTCTTGTAGCAAAAATAAACTTACAAAAGAATTAGCTTTGGAAAAGCTCTGCCCATCTAGATTCATGAGAATCTTCTGCATCACTTCAAAAGTGAATTTTAAGTGTGATAGTTAGCTCAGGTTCAGACAGTATATTAATCCAAATAACAAAGCACAGGCATCCCTAATGTTTCCACACCGGGGCTTTGGGTGGTGGGAAGACTGGAAAGGTGCAGTTCATTTACCATTCTTGACCAAGGACAATTTATGTTGATTTAACAGACAATATATGACTGATATATCAAATCTTTAGAGGGAAAATTGCTTATAAGCCGATGTGACGTCAGTGAAGGATACTTAAAACTCAATATTTAACATTACTGTTTCAAAGTGGTAATTCAAAGCATCTCATCTCACAAAAACTTGCATTAGCAAACGTGACTTCAGAAATAAACATTGAGGCACACTGTTGTAGTCAGCTGGTTACACTTGTGGGTACTGTAACATTTTGCACAGAAAAAAGACGATAATCTGTGGATTCATTTATAGCTGAGGAGACGGAGAGCATTGCTTAGCCTATCCATTTAGTAGAGTGAGCAATCAAGTACGGTTGGTGACGCTTCACGTGTTCAGACCAGATATGGATCGGAAAACCCCTCGAATCGGATCCAAAATCGGCTCAGTTATCCTCTAGTGTGGGGCCAGCATTCAGAAAAACACACAGGACAAACAATTTTTCAAAACAAATGTTAATCAGCATCTGGACTCTTGAAAAGTCTTGGGAGATCCAGATGGTTGAAGTCAAATGTGTATTTATGACTTTGATTCTCTTTATTACAGAAACATGGAGCCAAGGATTCTAAATTGACAGTAGCCATACATAGAATAACAAAAGATATAAAACACAGGAAAAACAAAAACAAACAAAAATCTTAAATGTTAAATCTTACTGTAAATGTACATTTCTGTTGCACCTCACAGGATAAGAAATCAGGAGCTCTGTGTGAAGATCTGATATGAATGAAATATTCAATCCAGCAAAAACACAGAAAAAAAAGTTTTATTAGCTTACATTTAAATTTTAAACTTAGCCTATTTATTTTACATTTGAGATTCAAAATAAAGAGTTTCAGAAAAAAACATTCTATATGTGTGTGTGCATATATATAAATTTATACACACACACACACACACACACACACCAGCTATTTAAGGTTCAGTGCGTATTTTTTTAGTGGCATCTACTTGTGAGGGTTGTAATCAGTGCATTCACGTGCTCCTCAGTTGTCCCCATTTCCTGAGTTGAGTCGTTCTTCAGACTTCAGTGTTTTCATGTGCTCTTAAGTCTGAATGTGGAATAAACATAGACGCTACTACAAAGTTATGTTCGATTAGCATTATCAGAGCATATAAACAACATGCAGACATCTAGTTCACTCTACATTGAAAGCAAACTAACAGTTATAAACATTAGTGGTGGGCCGTTATCGGCGTTAACATGCTGCGTTAACGTGAGACTCTTATCGGGCGATGAAACAAATATCGCCGTTAATCTATTCTCAAAGTTGGGTTGGGAGCTGGGTCTATACTACGCAAGCTTTATTTCATTGCGCAGATGTATACCTAGCCGAATTGCACCGTAGGGGGCAAGAACGAGTCTTCGAACCTGTGTGTCTGCCTACTGTGTCAAACGTGACGTACTAACATGGATGCAGCTGTTGCTGTTGATACCCCCGAGAGCCATCTTATTGAACATGATTTATTTTCATCACCAATTATCATAGTACAACAGCTTTCTCAAGCAGTTTGTGATGCATTTTGGAAACAGGATGCTTGAAACCCGTTCGCACACATATTCTGAATGCCTTCGGCACAATTCAAATGAGCCATTTTAATCTAGATTAATTTCAAGATTACAGTGAGATTAATCTACATTTAAAAAATTAATCTATGCCCACCTCTAATAAACATATTACAAATTACATGTTTAAAAAATGTATGAATGTGATTTTGGACAAATCAAAGTTCTGTATACGTCTATATGTCCAATTTACACTTTATTTCTCTTTTTCCAATAAAGATTTAAGGAGAAAAAAACTATTCTGATTATTACGACACCACATGAATGCACCATCAGTCACCGCCCACCCCTCCCTTTCCAAGCGAGCAGGAGAAGCTACGGTGGCCGAAACGCTCTGTCCTCTGTTTGTCCAAATTTCTCTATATTTCTCTATATCTCCATCTAATAAACCGGTCGACTTCTACTACTTGTATTAACGTTACTTGTTGTATTTTGTACAACGTAATAACGAAACACGCTCTGTAGAGCTCAGTTTGTCCATTTGGGCTACAGTAGAAACATGGCGGAGCAACTTCCATGTCAGAGGACCCGTGGTGTTTGTGGATTGAAATGTCTCATTCTAAGGTAATAAAAACATACTGGTTCATGATGAAAGATCTTTATACAGCACGTAAAACATACTTATGTATATTATTTTGCATTTATGTCAATAGATCCCCCTAAATATTACACACTGAACCTTTAAGCAAAAACACACAACATCCATCATCAACCACTTATCCTGTGTACAGAGTCACGGGGGGCTGGAGCCAATCCCAGCTGACATTGGGCAAAAAGCAGGCAACACCCTGGACAGGTCGCCAGTCCATCGCAGGCCTCACATGTACAGACAACCAGTCACACTCACATCTAAGGTGTATTTAGAGTCACCAGTAACCAAGCCTGCATGCCTTTGGATGATGGGAGGAAGCCGGAGCACCAGGAGAGAACATGCAACCTCCACACAGAAAGACCTGGAACAACCAAAGAACCCATGACCTTCTTGTTGTGAGGCGACAGTGTTAACCACTGCACCACTGTGCACATACCATCTACATAAAAATTTAAAATGGGCTTCAGCACCGACCTTTTCTCCAAATCTTGAGCAAAACATTTAAACATTTGCACCACAAAAAAAACAAAAATAAACTGTGAGAATGTGGGACTTAATATTCACAGAAACATCTGGCTCATTTTGTTGATTCCTAATAAAATTCAAAATCAAATTGTTGGTGTCTTCAGTGAGATAAAAGTTGTGCTGTTCCAGATGGATATCACTTAGTGTTTTCAAGTTTGCTCCACGTGGCGATTTGCTGTTGGAGAGAAGAAGCAGTTATAATTGTTGTATTTAAACTAAAAGAGAAAACAAAACTGCATAGGACAGCTGGGCTTTTACACTATATGGCCAAATGTATGTGGACAACCAAGCAATGTATACGGACACCAGACTGGATCAGCATGTGGACAGGTGTGTTTGTCCACATACTTTTGGCCACTTAATGTTTTTGTCAAGGTGTGTGATGGGAGATGATGTCAGACCTCTCCTTCCTGGCTGAAGAGGGTGATCAGCAGTTTGTCTCCAGCGCTCCAGGATTTCTCGCTCAAATCCACCTGGTAGATGAGGGAGATTGTGTTTGACATTATTATCTGAAGATCAAGTCTTCAATCATCATTTGAGTAACAGCTGAGCTAATAAGAAAGAAATTAAAAAAGGCAACAAACACATTGAGAAATAAAGATAAACTCACAGTGACAGTACTTTTAGCCTTTAGATTGTAATCGTTAAATGTTAGTATGAAGGGTTCTCTGTTGTTGGCTCGTACATGTAGCTCCCAGCCTCCCAGTTGTTTGTTCTGTGAGAGAAATTGTTCAGTAGAACAGGGATCAGACAAAGAGACACTAACAAATCACAATGGGCAACATTTAAAAAGATCCTCATTCTTGTTACAGTATAACAACAATTTATCACAATATTGATAGTTATATTTGCTCATCGATGCATTTTCTTCTGCCATTCTGTTTTGCCACTATTAATTTTCAAAATTGTGAAATTGTTGTGTATTATGGCTGTGATAGCTTTTCTATTGATGCTTTAACCATTGAGGACATTATTTGGACTCCTAACACTAAAACAAAACACTTTGTAAATACAGCCTGTAACTGTCCGCTAGAAGTCATTTAAAAAGGTCTGGATTTAACAAGTGTGAATGTATTTTGTGTTAAAACAAGATGTTTTATTGGGGATATGCTGTGAAGCATAAGTCATCACTACACGCAAGTATCAGTGGAGCCCATCAGTGGGCAGTATAGTTTCCGCCACGATGCTTAATTGACCCCCTGCTAAGGGTCGATAAACCCTGTGCTTATAATTTAGGGGAGTCGTAAGCTCAGAAACAAAAATAGGAAGCATGGACGGGAAAACGCCGAACTTAAGGACAAGTAACAAAGGTTTCGTCTAATGCCCTCGGGAAGCAGAACGAGGTATGCTGAGTGTTGCTGGAGTGAGAGGTTTATGTTGTAAATGGGTCTGGTTACGTTTGATGAATAGAAATCAGCCTTGATTGTGTTAAATCCAGAATGTGATCTATTTTTTAGAATGTATAGTTTAGCGTAAAGCGACAGTGATTTGTGTGTTTAATAAGGTTTGTTGTTGCTCTATTATGTTGATTTTAGCTAACTGATGTATATGAAGGTGTTTATGTTTACATTTATCTGTGTATGTTTTTTTTATAGTTTTCACGGTGTCACGAAATAAAGGAACCGTAAACATCAGTCGAGACTCTGCATTTTTGCTTCGATCCACGGGGGCAGTTACACAGCCCCTGAACTGTACCATGTGTGTTAAATCCATTGTGCAAATTATGAGATTACCTTTAAGGAAATATAAAGTCTTAACATGAAAACAAGATTTTATATATATAGAAGGTCATTAGCTTGGTTTGAAAATCCCATACACAACTTATGGTACATGCTCATGTAGTACTCACACAGTGTTCATCCACACATAAACAACATTACCTCACTGGTCTGGTTTTTGAGACGGACACATCTGGTATAGTGGTCAACCTCATACACAATGACAGGTCCTGTGTTGCCCTCTGGCTGAAAGAGAGAGACAACATAAAGAAAATCAGGCCCTACCTCACTCAGTATGCCACCCAGCTTCTGGTACAGGCCATGATTATCTCTCGCCTCGACTATTGCAACGCCCTCCTAGCAGGTCTTCCAGCTTGTGCCGTGAAACCCCTACAAATGGTTCGGAACGCAGCAGCGCGTCTGGTTTTTGATCAGCCCAAAAGGACTCATGTCACTCCATTACTCAGTGACCTTCACTGGCTTCCCGTGGCCTCCAGAATCAAATTCAAGTCACTAATGCTTGCATACAGAGTGACTACCGGGTCTGCACCCATCTACCTAAACTCCATTATACAAACCTGTGTTCCTTCTCGGCCCCTACGCTCCTCCAACGAACGACGCCTGGCTCTGCCAGCCCTTCACACAAAGCGACCCCGGTCCCGGCTGTTCTCATCTGTGACACCATGATGGTGGAACGAGCTACCACACGCCATCAGAGCAGGGGCGTCCCTCTCTAACTTCAAGAAGCTCTTGAAAACTCATCTCTTCCGAGAACACTTCCTCTCATAACACCTCTAAATAACTAACCTGTAACATGCACTTCCTGTGCTCTTCTTCTTCTATCCCTACAATTATCTTGTATTGACTGCACTTTTTGTTCTGATTGCACTTTCTGTTAACTCTTACTTCCTTCCCTAGGTATTTACCCATTGATGTGATTTGTACTATGAGCTCTTACTAGTATTTACTGCCACTCTTATTGTCAGTTGTAGATCTATATTTGATGCTCTGTTGATACTTGTAAGTTGTTCCTCAAATCTAAGTCGCTTTGGATAAAAGCGTCTGCCAAATGAGTAAATGTAAATGTAAATGTAAACACTGTTGGAATCTTTATGTATATAAGTTATCTCATATTTACTCAGTACATGGAAATACATTTATGGAAATATAAGCCTTGTATTTCAATATGAATCTTTGAGTTTGTTCACAGGAAACCTGCAGTGGATGAGTCACAGACCAGACACCCAAAGAAGCAAGAACCAAAACAGCTACTGATATGCAGCTGTTTTACATAGTTTCTGGAACATTCTGCATAGCACCATAGCCATAACAACATATTTTAATCTAACTGTCTCAAGTTCATGTCCTTGTTTATTCCCTTGTCCCATGTAGCAGCAATGTGTATGTAACTAGGGACCTCCTTGTTCATAATAAAAAGAGAGGAAGCGGCAGAGATGCCTCAGAGCGGTTGGAGTTTGTAACTGAGTACATCTCTGTCCGTTCTCCTCGCGAGTAAAAAGCCAGTAACTCTCTTGTGTCTTTCTTCCTTGTTTGATAATTTAGGTGTCTAAACCTGACAAACACACACAATGACTGACTAAAACCTGACTTGTGTTGTGGACAGCTGTCTCAATGAGTGAAGTTGTTGCCATGTCTTGGAAGTGCAACAATGTGGTGATGTGTTTTTGTTTCATGTACAGCAGTGGGTTTATCCAGTCTCAAAACATTATATCTGGTGTCTCAGATGTGAATTACTTTTTATATATTTGTTTATGCATAGCTCATAGCATGGGCAACATGAAATATTCATGTAGTAATAACACTATGCTTTTTTATGGATTCTGTCACAGTCATCAAATGTGTAAGTCAAGTTTCTGTCAAAGGGTATAGTAATCATGCACTCCAATACTTTGCTTTATATTGGGCCGCACTACAGACGCTGCTGCTCTGCCAACGCGGTTCTGAATTGTCATCTGCACTCGAACGTTGCAGGGAGGACTTAAATGTCACTTTCTGTATCCCCTGTGTGTCACAAGAGAGCACCCGGTAACTATATGTTATGTCCTAGTACGTCCAGTGTGGAAATGTTCTGAACATTTTATTTAAATCACATGATGAGTGTCACACAGAGCTTACTTCCTGTTGCTAGTAGGTGGCGCTATGACTATAAGTGACTTCTGGCATGTAAATGTGCACCGATTGTTCGGCCACCAAAATGAATCGGCCGAAAATAGCAAAAAAAAATAGCATTTTCGGTGTTCTGCCTAATACATGAAAAGGCCGATTAAATTTTACCAAACAATTACACGTTGACATGTCGGCAGTGTGGAAGCATTTTAAAGTGTCCAAGAAAGACGCAAAAATTGCCATTTGCAGTTGCTGTTGTGCTGAAATGTCTCCTAGCACATCTACTCCATCTGTGACGGACTTCTTATAAAAGAACCGCTTTGAGTGTTTCTGTCACTCGTCTCTGAGAGGGCGATTAAACTAGCCGCACCTAACTTTGTAGTGCACATGTATTCACGCCTTTATGGTAACTGAAACGGCTCAGAGTAGCTATCAGGCAGGTTTAGCAACTTTATACTGTCATTTTATCTCTTTACAAAGACAAGTGCTGCAGTATGAGAGTCCGACCTAAAGAGAGGCTGTGAAGTCTTCATGGTACGCGAAACGAGAACCACATATATTATACCTATATTATACCACATATTATTTATCAAATTGTAGTGCTGTGTCGTTCAATGAACGCTTCGTTCATAAGACCTAATCGTGTGTATGACTCGGGAGGAACGGGTAGTCACTAGGGATGGGACGATTACCGGTTTCACGATAAACCACGATAAAACGTCCTGGCGGTTAGTATTATCGTTTAAAATTGAATTATCATAAAACCGTGTTTGATTATCGTTGATTTTGAAAACTTCGCGGTAAATCCCGTCCAGCCAGAATCAGTCTGACGCAGCCGCGAGCATGCAACGTCGTGCGAGAACGAGAAGACATGGCGGAAGGCAGTGTCAGTGATCGGGAGATTTTTCAGCCATCCAAGAGGACAAAACCGGAGGTGTGGTCGTATTTTGGCTATTACAAGAGTCAAGCAAAGCTTCCGCGAAGAGAAAAGTTTTACAGCAAGTTGATTTGATCCAAGACAAACCAACATATTCAAACTATTAAGGGTGACATTTAAGGGATAGTGTATTGTATTAAAACCACATCGTTCCGGGAGCCCCTGGTACCGTGTCCGTAATCTATTTGCGTTTTTATAGCTGGATTCCGTCCAGAAACAGCGGCGATTCGGGTTCGGATAGATCGTTCAGCGCGCCGCCATCTTGGCGGTGGCCAACGGAAGCCGTTGGGTTCATTCAGTTTCGCCGCTACCTCAATTTCTCTCATAGAAGAAGAGCGTGTTCGGTAGAGGCGGACTTTATCGGTCTCTGCTGGCGAACCGTAGCAGGTACAACCTCATGCCATATATCAATCTTTAGAGGAGAATCAGCCCTGTAGGATGTTCTGTTCTCAAGCTGTGGGCCTTTAAAGCATGGGAATGATTTTGATCATTTGTAATGACTGGTTTTATCAACATTTGAATGTTTTGGAAGCTTTATGTTATTTGGAATGTGGTTGTATGAAGAGAAATAGTGTTTTAAAGATAACTCCCAATAAAAGTGAAGATATTAACAGTAAATATTTCAAAAATATGGACTTTCGCCAGGCATATTTTGATGTTCTTATTTAAGGTACTGTTCATTAAAACCTTCACTAGGAAAACTTATACCTCTCACTCTCAGGGCTCCATGTTAATGTTAATGTTAAAAAGTGCATATAGCTGCTAATTGTATTTTTTGTTTGTTGATTTTCAAATAATAAACCTGTTGAAATGTTTTCAGTCTTGAATATTTCCATCTCATTTTAACAAAACCGTGATAATATTGATAACCGTGATAACTTTGGTCACTATAATCGTGATATGAAATTTTCATACCGTCCCATCCCTAGTAGTCACAGTGAGTAATTCGTTCATTTACACACATGCTTGAAGGATCTTGGACTCTTACGTTCACTCGTTACAAAGCAGGTGCATGGGCTCCGTCAGCACAGGAAACAATATTGATTAGTTCACGACTCTCATCTGTGCGTCTCTGAGTCGTTCATTTGTCACGTGACAGCTGGCTACAGGCTGTTGTTGGCAGGCAGTATGAGTTTGAGCAATTCAGGCAGGTTATCAATGTGTCGGTTATTTTTGTGGTTTACCATGTTACGGCTGCCTCTGGCTGCCGGTAATTGTGTGTGTTTTAGTGCTTCTGGCTGGTATGCAAATCACAGCTGTGTAAATCCCTGTCGAGGATTGGTTCCTTGGAGCTGGGACCGCCTACTTCCTGGTTGCTGTCTTCCGTGATTGGTGCGGCTGTGACCCGACCGACTCTGCCAACCAGGACTCCCCCCATCAACACCACCTGGACTATAAATAGTTTACGCGTCCTCAGTTCAGGGCGACTGATCCAGTGATCAGTTCGCCTTGCTGGTGGTTACGTATGTTGATTGTTAGTGAATGTCTTTAGTGATTGTTTTCTGTCTGTCTGCCTAAGTAGTTCCAGGCAGTTTGAACCATTGTAAGTCACAGAGTGTGACCGCGGACCTAGAGTTGGCCGCTCGTTTTGAGTATTGCTTGTTTACTTATATCCCACACTTTTATTGTAAAGCGTATAGGTGCTGACCTCTTTTTGTTAGTACTATTTTATTGACTAGACTGTCTTTGGACTAGACCCTCTTTTATTTCTCCTTTTTTTTGTTGTCAGCACCTATATAGCCTCTTTTTGTTGTTTACCTGATTATCTCCTTTAATTAAACCTTTGACTTGCACCAGATTTCAGTTGACCTTTTTTCCATCTTCTTGCCAATTTAACATAACGTGTTACTGCCATACCTTAGCGAGCTGGGTCGTAACATAAATGGGGGCTCGTCCGGGATCTTGAATGAAAGTGTATAATTGGTAATTCTAAAATTGATACTGTAAATCTGGACTGTCAAAGTTAATTGATTGAGAGGTTGCTGAGCTCCTTTTTTTTTCTAGTAGGCAACTCATTAGTGGGTACAGCTGTCTGCTTCAGTGAGTGCTGCTGGTTACTGAGCACCATGGCAGAAAAATTTAGTTTGGAGAAATTTGTAGCTCAGCCTACCATTGAACAAATACAGAGGTGTAGAAAAGATGACCTTGTGGAGATAGCGGCTCACTTCAACATTCCCGTTATCAGGGCCATGCTTAAAAAAGAAATTAGAGAACGGGTGATTGGTGGATTGGGGGAACAAGGTGTGATTAGTATGACAGAGCAGTTGGAGTCTGTGTCTCTTCCCAGTTCCTCAGCAGAAGCAGAGGGTGGTCCGAGTACTGCGACACCCTCAGACTCTGGGAGAGTCGACCAGGCAGGGGAGCGAGGGAAGACCCCGTTTACTCTGCCTAAGTATGACCCTTCCCCTCAGAGCAGTACTGGCCATACCAAGGCACGGTTAAAGGTCCGTCTGGCTCGGCTGCAACTGGAGGCTCATGAGCGGGAGACTCAAGCCCAGCTCCAGCTCCAGTTGGAAACAAGGAAACATGAACTGCAGGCTGAGACTGAGAGGGCAGTGAGACACATAGCCGGGTTTTTAGAGAAACGGATATTTCCCCCCCTCCGTTTTCAATAATAACATCGTGCACACAACATCGTTTTCAAAAAAGTTGTTGTTTACATCAACCCGCATAAATACGCCGCCAAACCTATGGGCGGCAGTGTAGGGAGAAGGATAAAGCCATGCAAGCCAATCAGATCGCGGTTCGCCCAGGTCAGATCTAAAACCGGCGGCGGTGACGTTGCCAGGCAACATATCTACGTGTTGGAAGGGAAAGCTGAAGTAATGCTGCGTTCCCGGCAACTCGAACGTGCCATAAAGTTTACACGGCAACACATAACCGACGTTTTCAGAAATCTCCACTTTGCCCGGAGTTTTTAGAAATAATCGTTTTCTGTGATAAAAACTGCGTTTTTGTGTAAATGAGAGGGCAAAACGCAGAGAAATATCTGTGTTTTCCCATCGTGTAAACAGGGCCTGAGACAACTCGAGCTTGAGGCTTCTGACAAGGAGCGGAGCGCTCCTAGAGGCTCAGGTATGTCATCACCTTCCACCACTTCCACCAGTTCCCACAATGTAGTGTTTGATATTAGTAAGCATTTGGCTTTGGTACCTGTATTTCGGGATAATGAAGTTGACTCCTATTTCAATGTATTTGAAAGAATTGCGGTCGCGTTACAGTGGCCACGTGAAGTATGGACACTCCTGCTTCAGTGTAAAATGCATGGTAAAGCTCAGGATGCCATGGCCACACTCCCTGTTAAAGATAGTTTAGATTATGAAACTGTCAAGACGGCTATTTTACATGCCTACGAACTGGTGCCTGAAGCATACCGACAGAAGTTTCGCGGTCACAAGAAAACTTCTGCCCAGACCTATGTTGAGTTTGCCCGTGAGAAGGGAACTCTATTTGATAAATGGTGCGCAACATGCAAAGTAAATGATGTCCATGCCTTGAGAGAACTGATCCTCTTTGTGTGAGCACACTTTCTGCCGCTGCTGTACTGGCTGACAAATACGTGTTAACCCATAAGTCTGCTTTTTCTCCAGTCTCTGCTGTTTCATCACGTCCCTCTTCTCCTAGACTCTCAAATCCTTGAGGACTTAAGGAGGAACGCGAATGTTATTACTGTCACCAAGTTGGCCATGTCATTGCAAATTGCTTGACACTAAAACGCAGAGAGCAGTCCTCACGCCCTGTTCAACCAAAGGGGTAGGACTGATTAAAGCCGATCGTGGTGTGAACACTAACTTGTCTGACCAGAAAGTTGATGACTGTTTTAAGCCGTTTGTGTTTGATGCCTTTGTGTGCTTTGAGAGATACTGCATGTTCGCAATCTGTTATTCTTGCATCAGCTCTGCCTTTTTCTGATAGCTCTGCTTGTCACTACAGTTCTGTTCTTAGGGGAGTTGAGATGGGTTACGTGCCACGGCCAGTGCACCGCGTCCATATTCAGTCCTCTCTGGTTCCCCGTAGCGGTTTGTACTGAACTGCCAATCCCCGGTATAGTGCTCCTGATGGGGAAGATATTGCAGGAGGTAAGGTAACTCCCACATTGGAAGTCCTGGATCACCCCCAGTGTGATGGGATTCAGACATCAGATCAGACCCCCCCGAATGTATTTCCTGCCTGCGCTGTAACTCGCGCACGCTCTCGTGAAATTGGCCCAGATGACTATGAAGCATCATTGTGTGACAGTTTGTTCCCGTCAGTTTTCACAGGTGACCCAGAGAGCAAGAAAGTGGTTGAGAGCTCCACACTGCCAACTCAGGATGAATCGGCTAATCAAAGGCCCCCGGCTGGCCCGGAACTGCTGTTAGCTGGAGATGCGGCTTTTCCAGTCAACCGAGCACGCTTGAGCCAGATGCAGAAAGCAGACCCAACCCTGAAGGAGTGCTTTTCCAAGGTGGTGAGTAATGACAAAGCAAGGGGTGAGAAAGTAGCATATGTTATGGATGGTGAGATGCTGTTACGTAAATGGTCTTCCTTCGTAACTGGTGATTCTGACTGTGATTCTGTTTATCAGATAGTTCCTGCCGGATGCCGCCAGCAGGTGATGTCAGTGGCTCATGAGAGTAAGTGGGCAGGACATTTGGGCATAACCAAAACTTACCTTACGAGCTGGGTCGTAACAACCATGTTAATAAGATAAAATAAAGCCAAAATAGTGAGTAGAAAGTTTATCATTTAGTATCAGAAAACTGAAAACAAAAGTCAGTGGATGTGCTTCTATCGTCTTAGAAGAAGCAGTAGAGGGGAGATGTTTAGATAAATACAGAAAGATTAAAGTAAAGTTGTGAAATTTCAAACTAAAAACAAACAAATAGGTTTGTGGAAACAAATCAATGTCAATGAAAGATGAACCTCTTTTGTCCTGGTCTCCAGCTCCTTCTGCAGCTGCTTCTTGTCGTCCTCACTCTTCTGCTTCTCCTCTTTGAGCTTTTGGACTTCAGCTGTCAGACTTTCCACCTAAGAGGAGAGAGAAGATAAAGACAGAAGATGAGAGAACTTTTCTCTTATTAAAGTATGTGAGTTAAGAAAAGTCTGTCTGTCTCAGTGTTTTTCTTCATATCAGCTGGTTAAAGGGTTTCTGTCAGTGAAAACACATGATGAGGTCTCCTACTCCTAGGCCCCTATTGGCAACTCCTAACCACTTAAGAGACCGCTGGAGCCGTCTTAAATAACTGGGAAAGTAAGAATGATGACAGGTGGAAACACTTTTACCAAATAAGTTCTGACGTAGTGAAAATGTAACTCACGACTTGCTGGATATTCTCATAACGCACAGAGACAAGGGAGGGCAGTACCATGACAACATAAACTGACAAATAAAATTGTGCAAATGAATTGAATGTTGAATTAATTCAACAATTAAAACTTGTTTAAAAAGAAGCAGTTTTCTTTTTGGACAGTTAGATGAACAAAGTCAATGTTCTGTCTTAGATGTGTTTTCTTCAACATATCACCTTACAAAGAAGATACAAAGGGGAGACGTTTAGATAAATACAGAAAGTGAAAGGACACACCTCGTCCCTCCTCATCTTCTGTTCATCCTGGAGCTGCTTCTTGATTAAAGATAGTTGGTCTTCAAGCTGGGAAAAGAGCAAAGATGAAGGAAGAAACGTTTAAAGTAATAAGTTCTGTTTATTTAGACATGTGGGAAATTTGATTTACAATAATGTAATCTGTAACATATATTTATATGTATTTATATTTAAACCCAAACCCACCCTGACACATCTTGTCACATGAGGCCAAGTATGAGAGATTCGCAGGTGGTCAATGTGTCAGTTACTTTTCTGGTTTACCATGTTAATAAGATAAAATAAAGCCAAAGCAGTGAATAGAAAGAAGTGTATGAGATCATTTTGTATGAGAAAACTGAAAACCAAAGTCAGTGGATGTGTTTCTATCATCTTAGAAGAAGACAAAGGGGGGAGATGTTTAGATAAATACAGAAAGATTAACGTGAAGTTCTGAAATTTATAAAACAAACAAATAGGTTTGAGGAAACAAATTAATATCAATGAAAGATGAACCTCTATTATCCTGGTCTGCAGATCGTCCTCACTCTTCTGCTTCTCCTCGTTGAGCTTCTCGACCTGAGGAGAGAGAAGATAATATAACTTTTCTCTTATTAAAGTATGTGAGTTAAGAAAAGTCTGTCTGTCTCAGTGTTTTTCTTCATATCAGCTGGTTAAAGGGTTTCTGTCAGTGAAAACACATGATGAGGATTCAACATTTACTTTGTGTGCTGCTGACTGTTGTTTGTTCTCCAGCTAACACACACAAGCTGTGTTTCCATCAAGGTTTTTAATGAACATTTTGAAGTATCACATTAGAAAAGGTTGATGGAAACGGCAACATTTGAAAAAACTCCTTTAATCTTGCAATAATAGTTTTTTTTACAACTCTACCAAATAAGTTCTGACGTAGTGAAAATGTAACTCACGACTTGCTGGATATTCTCATAACTCACAGTGACAAGGGAGGGGAGTACCATGACGACATAAACTGACAAATAAAATTGTGCAAATGAATTGAATGTTGAATTAATCCAACAATACTTATAGTACTTGATTATTAATTAAAACAGTTATTGAAGTTTAATAACTCGGTTCAGGAACAAAGACTTCGCCTCAAACAAACCTGATTTTAGCACACAAAGTATTTAAGCACCTTTTCTATTCTCTTCCCTCTGACCAGATAAAATAAAACATCAACAAATAGGTTTGTGGAAACAAATCAGTATCAGTGAAAGATGAATCTCTTCTGTCCTGGTCTGCAGCTCCTTCTGTCTTAGCCCGATCTCACTCCTTTGCTTCTCCTTTTTGAGCTTTTTGACATGAGTTCATGCGCTTTTCATTTTGGTGCTGAGTTGAGAGACATGTTCTCTCATTAAGACTTTCACAGAACTTGAAAAACTCATGTTTTCACTAAACAAATTTATTAAGGGGCCCAGGCTGGGGCCAGTTGTTTTGTCAGAGGGGCCCATTCAATTCAGGACAAAAGAGACAAAGGCAATCTTCAAGCTTTCAAAATGTCTTGTTCAGTATATAATGTTTTAGTTTCAGTAACTTACAGTTATTTGCTTCAGTAACAGGATCTTTTCAGTAACTTAATTATAGTTTTATTAAATTACATTATTCAAAAAAAAACTTCTTGTTAACTTTAGCTCAAGTTACAGGTTCTGGCTGTGGATCAGTTTCCACCCATGGTCACACCTTTCCTGGACCCACACCAGTTTGCCTACCAGCCCCTGTTGAATATTATTTTGCTTCATTTTGCTTCATTTCATTTTGATTCATATTCAGTTTGATGCATACTCATGTACTCACATATTATGACTTATTTACTCACATATTATGGGTTTTTGTGTTTATTGTATGTACTGGATACACATTGATTGGTGTAGTCACTGAAACTTAATCACAGATCAATTAATTACTTTATAATCATTTAGAGATGCTGTATTAATCAGACGTGCATCTATTGTAACCAAGTAGAAACATAAGCCGTGAGTTGGTATGATTTCTCATGTCATTCAGCATGTACGGGAGTGAACTGTGTAGTATGACCGAAAGTAAACTCGCGAGTGAACTGAGAGTGAACTTGTGAGGCAGAATGATATAAAAAAGGAAAACATCTTGGGTAGATCATGTAGCATGTGTCAAGGTCCAATAGCAGAAGGAACATCTTAGCCTATCAGAAGTAAATATGTGTCTTGTCCAATAGCAAAAGAAACATCGTAGCCTATCAGAGATAAGGGGCAGGAACACCGGCCAAGGCACGTGGCATCCCTGGTGCCAACTTCGGTAGGAGGGGGGCCAGGAGCTTTCTAGAAGCCGAGGTTACTGTAGGACACGGCAGTGTGAGATGTGATGCAGTTAACTCCATGGATGATCTAATTCAGTTATGATGTATGAAATCATGCAATACACGTATTGATTGTATTGATTATATTGATTATGATGATTGTTGTTAAAAAATACAATGATAAAAGTTTAAGCTTTAATAGTGCCAAAAGTATGCATTAAAACTTAAAAGAAAAAAGGTGAGAGTGAAGTTGAAACCCAATGGTGAATTTCCAGCCCTGAAATATACAAGAAATATATGAAACAGGACAAATTATGATAAAAATAAGGCTAGAACAACCACCAAAAAGCGTCATTGGATTCAATAAAAAGTACACACAAGTGGCCTCAAGACGGCAGCATAGGATAGGAAATTCGCCATTGGAGAGGAGTGGTCAGCGACCCCTGCAGGTGGAGTTACGGTGTGACACCCACTTTGTAGGTGGAGCGTATGGTAATATAAGGCGCTGCACGCTGACCGCTGCTCAGTGTTTTTCCTGACCTGCTGGGATCTCACTCGGGTTTATTTGTCCTTTTTTGGAATAAACTCTTTTGCACCAACTCTTGATCGTCTCCAGTGAAGTTTTTTAACTACGAAGAATCAGCGAAAGAAGGAAACTAATAGAGTATCATTTGTAGAGCATATTACGTTGGTGAAGGTGGGGTCCAGGCTATCACTGGCCCAGCCTGGCCTTATTTCTGACCCAACACCCCGACTGGGAGTTGAGGCCATGTATCATGTTGGATGTATCAGACGAGGCTGAGTGCAGAGCTGTGACTTTGTCACATGGTGTGAGCAGAACCATCTACAGCTCAACAAGACTAGGGAACTGGTTGTGGGTTAGGGTTAGGGACAATAAACTGGACTGGGCCAAGTACACTGAAGCCCTGAAGGCCAGAGCTGTCTCTATTTTCTGAGGCGGCTGAGCTCCTTCAACATCTTCAGGATGATGCTGAGGATGTATTATGAGTCTGTGGTGGCCAGTGGTATCCTGTTTGCTGTAGAGCTGGCACGAATGTCAGCTTTTTTGAGCTTTGATGCTCCTATTGTAATTAAGCACGAACAATCGAAGCTTCGCTTAAGTTCTGCTGAGTGAGGGGGGATCGGATGGGGGAGAGATAACGGCGGTGTGGGTGCGCAAGTCTGTGTGCATGTGTGTGTGAGAGAGAGAGAGCTCTGTTCATTTATTCTCATAGCTAGGCTAACCAAGTGATTACTACCAAATCTTTGTTTTTAACTTTGTTATGGCGGCTAGCAGAGCCAAGTGCAGGACTAAGAATTATTGCAGGTAAAGGATCGGATACTGAGCAGGTGAAGAGTGATGTAGACTGAAAATAGATGTGTGCAGAACCGGGTTGGTGTCTGCTGTACAGAGCAGGGGGAACCGTATCTGAGAGTCTGATCCGAGCAGGTCTGGAGCAGAATCCGGGAATAGTTTCGCCTGCCGGAGGTCCAGGTGTAGAGCGCACGGGATGAGGGGAACTAAATCTATTAAACACATTATTATACAAAATTCACTTTTAATTATAGCGGCAAAATGCTCTTCTTCTACAATCGGACATTTTACAGTTTAATACTAATTAATTTTAAAATGTAGAAAATGTTTTGATCTGTAATGAAATTAAGCAATTCTAAAATTAATAAACACCATAATTTCTACTGCTGTCATCACTCAGTTTAAAGCGCTCCCACACAGCTGAGGGGTTCTTTTTCTTTTCCCTTTAATGTGAACTGGAGTGTTACGTTCACTGCTGTCGGCGGAGGTCAGGCGCGTGAAAAACAATAATCGAATCTCATGATTGAAAATTGAACATGAACGTAACGGTCGAATACTCGAATATTCAGGTCCAGCCCTAGTTTGCTGTTGCATGCTGGGGCAGCAGGCTGAGGTTAGCAAACGCTGTCAACAAACTGACCTGTAAGGCCAGTGACGTTGTGGGGGTGGAGCTGGACTCTTTGTTGGTGGTGTCAGAGAGGAGGATGCTGCCCAAGCTACATGTCATCTTGGACAATGTTTCCCACCCACTCCATGACTTTCAGTGCAAGACTCACTCCCCAAAAGGCACCACAGAGCGCCACAGGAAGTCCTTCCTGCCTGTTGGCCATCAAACTTTATAACTTCGTTCTCTAAGTGTCTGAAACACGGACACTTAGTCATTAAATCGGACAGAATTATCTGTTTTTGTGGAATATTATCTGTTTATTCTATTTATTTACGAGACCTTTTTTGGTTCACCATAATGATGATGTTAAATATCATTCATTTAATTAACATTAAGAATGTAAATGGTCATCATAACTCTTTAATGTCAATATTGTACATACCCACGCTCCATTATAATTCTCTCTTTGTTTTTTTATATGTATACTCCTATATGAAATTCATATTTTTTTAATCTCTTTTATTATTTCTATCCCTTATGCTTTGATAAATATGCAACTGTGAGAGATGAATTTCCACTTATAAAGTGTTTCTGATTTCTGAATCAATGAAAGATGAACCTGTCTTGTTTTGTACTCCAGCTCCTTCTGCAGCTGATTCTTGTTGTTTTCCCTCCTCTGCTTCTCCTCTTTGAGCTTCTCGACATGAGGAGAGAAAAGATAAAGACAGAAGATGAGAGACATTTTTTTATTATTAAAATATGTAAGAAGATAAACAATAAGATATGACAGGAAGGTACTCCATGGTCTGACGTGTGCAGCATGTTTTTCTTCTGTTTTCTAGTTTTTAAATGAAGCAAAGTCACAATTATTTTGCACCTTTAGCCACTGAGAGGCAGCAGAAACAAGTTGTGAACACAGTATTTAAATGTTGTCACCTTTTTAAGGTTATGTATTGAATTGTGAAACATCAACTTTCTTTACACATCCTACAGTTACATGTCAAGTTTGTGTCACCTGATGAATGTAAGTTCAATATTCACTCTCTTTTTGGTCTCCAGTTCCAGAAGGAAATATCTGCCTCTTTAGCTGCTAAATGCTCCTCTGTGTTCACCTGCTGTGTCTCTCATGTGCTTTTCATCATGGTGCTGAGTTAAGACGTTCTTTCATTAAGACTTTCAGGGAACATGACAGCAGCAACAGACAAAGTCTGCCAAGTTACACATTTGTGTAGATCAGAAACAGCTGATTAAAATACTAAGAAATTATTTTAATTTGAATATCATCATGTTCTATTTTTGGAAAATGTTTGAAGGTGAACTGAAAACAATCAGGTGTCTTGAAATAAATCTTTTTTGGTGAATAAAATACAAACCTCCTCCTCCAGGGTCTGAACTCGGTTTTCTGCTTCCTCCCTCCTCTGCTGCTCAGCCTGGAACTTCTGTCTGGAAACGATCGGCCACTTAAACTGAGAAAAAAATTTTTTTGGAGACAAGCTGAGTTTCTTTCTAAAGTGAGTGAACATTTCACAACACGACATATCAAACATACCTCATAATCTGATTTCTTGGGATTTATTCACAATTGAGAATAATCAGCTATTTACCTGTTAGAAACTCTGCAGTATGACAGTTTGACCAACAAAATGCAGGAAATAAAATAACAAATGACTCATTAAAGTCAAACGTGACATTCTCAGTCTGCCCTGCAGGAGTACTTCAACTGATTATAGATGAAGATTTGTGACCTAAATGCAGTTTTGTTAAAATGCTGAACACTTTTGTCAGGGTAAGTTTGTCTTGTGTAGTTTACTCTTATTTCTGTATGAGGAAACCTAAGAGATGATTTATCTTATTTCTACATGACCACTTACCAGAGAGGAGGAAGGATGGACTGGAGCAACTCTGCTTCTTTCCAACTGGGAAGAAAAATAAATTAAAGGAGCCATGTTCTTTTATTAACCTATTTAATGTTTTATTATCTAAAATATTTTCATTATTTCACCTTAAAGGTTCTCTGGAGTTTAAAACTTCTAGTAGTGCTGTGGAGCTGTTTGTCTATGAATGAGTCTCAATTGTGTTGATCTTGTGCACGAGGACTCACAACATGATCACATGCATGTGGTCGATACATAAACACGATACATGTTCCTGCCATTTATTACTAATACTATTTATTGATCTACAGATGGCTGTAAAATGCCAAGATATGCAGCAACGCAACAGCAAAGGCAGGAAGAAGAAGAAGAAGAAGACGGCTGTAGTAAACATGGATGTAAACAATTTTGGTTTGATTTAAAATACTTGATTGAAATTAAATTTATCCCTCAAATACACACAAAGAAACGGGCGTATTTTTGTACGTGAGATTATGCTTACACTGTTCTCAGCGCCTGATTTATGAAGCTGTGCGTACCTTTTAAATCCAGGTGTACGCACCACCTGGTATTGATAAATGCGGCGGCTGAAAACGTGCGTAATTTGAATGAAACGCCCCCAATTATTCAAGCTTCAACAAAATATTATGTTGTTTTGAAAGATTTAAATAAAGGTTAAATGTTTAGTTTCACTACTAGAGCCCCTCCCCGGCATAAATGTTCAAAAATATTGTGCATTTTAATATTAGGAGGTTTTTCATTTGGAAACAATTTAATACTTTTTTATTGGATGATTTAAACTGGACACATTTTTGACAAAATGTTCAACGCGCTTAAAACTGGACACGAGCGGTCAGATGAGCCATAAACAGTTCAGGTCCAGCCGGAGAGCCAGTGCTGGAGTCAGGGGGACCACCGCTCGCTGTCAACCTCGCTGGAGCGGACCAGTGCGCGCTGTCAGCCCCAAAGGAGGATGCGCTCATCCCCGAGGAGCAGGGCACGGGCCAAGAGCCTCTCGCTGAGCGTTTACTTTGATGAACGGAGAACATACGGACAGATACGGGGCGGTGTACCCCCAGCGTGCAAAGCAAGCCTTCATAATGTTTTGTGGCTTTGGGAAACAGCTCTGCGCTGTCCTGGGACTATTACGCACGGACATCGGGTCTGACGCCGCGACAGACTTGGATCTGACCATCCGCGGTGTAACTTTTCTTTTATGTTCAGAGTGAAACATTGTCCAAACACAATGATGAGCTGCATCAATGTATGTACCACCTGTTTGTGGAGCTGCTCTGTGCAAACTAGAAGTTTTGTCTGTTCCTAGAATTATAAATTGGCTACTTGTGGTGCTCCAAGAGACAGATTTAGCACTAAAACGGCCATCAAAGTCCCAAATAAGATCAAAATTAAAGAATGTTGCTCTGATAAAAAGCTGCTCCATCACCTCCGGGACTGGGCTTTACGCACTGACCCAGGACTCACACATGGACAGAGATCAGCATGCCAGAGTCTGGGGACGCAGGGCCTTTAGCGGGGATGTCGGTGTTCGCTGTGCGGTCATAATATAAAGTTTGTCTTATAATAAATGCAGGGCTTTGTGCGCGACATGTCTGTGCCCGCCTCACCTAAAGGGCGTGGGGCTGTGTCCATTTCGGCAGCCAGTCTCAGAGCTTCAAGCCATCCGCTTATGCTCTTCGTTGTTTGTATGCAGTATACTGTATATTTACCTTACAACATTTTTTGCTTGTAGCCTTTTCATTTGAAGGTACACATTTTATGAAAAGCAAACCCAAATAAAAGGCACCTAAAGCTGCGATAAAATAGTCCATATACAAATCAAAGCATGTTCTGACTGCTCAATAGGCTGTATAAAGTCTGTGTTGCTCAAATATAAACACTCAAATTAATGTTTCAAACGTTGTTTCTGTTACAGTGGGTCATAATATATCATGTATTTTAGTTTCTCAGTACGTTTTGTGCTGTTAGGAAATGATTTCTGAGCATTTCGGCTCTAACTCAAAACTTGCGTACATGTACACCACCTCCTGAGCTGGCGTAGGATTTGAACGTGCCGTACGCCAACGTCCATATTGATAAATGTCAAAGTCACCGTGGTTTTGGGCGTACGCCAGGTGTACGCTGGAAATTTGGTGTATGCAGTTTTGATAAATGAGGGCCAATGTGTTTTGGTGAGTAACACTGAAGGTAAACATAACTTCTGTTTATTCACAAGGAAACTCCACAGAGCACCTTTAGGTTTAAAGTCTGAATGATGATGATGATGAGTGTTGCTAAATGTCTGAGCATCGACACTGATACCAAATATCTCTATAAATATCTGGATACTTTGATACTTTTGTTCAGTAGAATAATGAACCTCTCTGTTCTCCGTCTGCAGGATGGTCTCCGTCCTCTGAATCTGATCCTGGAGCTGCTGGACTTCAGCTTGTTTGGCTTCAATCTGGGAGGACAACACAATATGAGAGACATGTTTAACTAGGGATGTATATTTGAGTTAATGTACTACAACACGTCAACAGTAACAGAAAAATAATCAAACCTATATAATGGTTTAATTTGTGCGTCTAATTGGAACATTTCTGAAGTAATTTTCTCTCTAGGTGAACCGACTGTGTGGATGTTTTCAAAGCGAACCTGTTTTAGTAGCAGCAGGCCTCCATATATTATGTGGGGGTATAATAAAAATGACAACAATGAAATATTGACAATCGTACTTGAAAATGTGTTTACGACTGCACAAATCATTTCAGTTTAAGTTCTTTATCAAATCAAATAAGAATTTAAAATGCATCTCAAGAATAAAACAAAACTATATTTTGGCCAGAGAAGTTGGCGCATGCTACGGCTGTATGTGTTTCCCTGTGCTGCGTCCATGATCTTTTCTGTCCTCTAGTTCTGCTCCAGGAGTGCTCTCCATCTAATTACTGAATGAGGTCCATCTGGCCTTGGAAGGCGGTCTTCAAAGACTCCTGTGCAAGCGTCAGGTAAGGATTTTTTGATTTCGGGACATGAGGTATTGCTGCCTCTCAGCTGTTCTTAATTTATTGTCTTGTTATGTTAATAAATTTCACTGATTTGGTTGTTTTAAAGGTTTTTTTCTGTGTTAATTGTTGGAGAACTGTTCGCCCTATGTAGCCATAAAAAGGGCAAGGCATAACAGTTCAGGAATAATGAGCCACAGTAATCCAGCATCTGCATGAACATGCAGAATACTGAACTCCACCTGACCAGCCTGAGCGAGTCACTGCTAATAATCTTCAGCACAGTCTGATTTACTGATGTTCTGACTCTGTCATTACAAAATGCATCTACTGGTTGGACAGTGTGTAATCTAAATGGATTAAAGCATTTCTCCATAATCTTTTGTCATTAACAGCGACGCCAAACTGGCAGCAGAGACTCATTTCAATCAAACGACCTGTTTGTGTCCTCCACTGTTTATACAGCCTCAGAGTCATTGTGTTTCTAACTGGAGCAAAACACAGCAAAACGACCCAAATCATTGCAGTCTCAAACCCTCTTAGACCTGTTCCTGACCCAGATATAGAAGCTAAACTGAAAACAAACAAGTAGGTGGCTGAAATGTAGGGCTGGGTGTCGTTCAAAGATTTTCAATAGTGATCCCGATATAGATACCTCAACTTCGATACCGGTTCCTGAACGATACTTTTTTCAATACTATGTTATATTTTCTCAATAAACGGAGAACCATTGTTGTTTGTATAAAGTAACTTAATGATTATTATCATTAATAGTTTATTTTAATAACTGTACCTTTGAAAAATGCTGCTGCTCGTCAAAACCAAGACATCTTTTCAATGTAACATCGGCCTATATTGTGTTTTTGTTGTTTTTATTCCTCTTTCTTTAGTTTTTATAATGTCATTTCTCATGACATTATAAAAACGCCGTTATCGGCGTTAACGTGCTGCATTAACGTGAGACTCTTATCGGGCGATTAAAAAAATATCGCCGTTAATCTATTCTCAAAGTTGTGTTGGGAGCTGGGTCTATGCTACGCAAGCTATGATGACTTTCACCTTGATATTTTAGCGCCGAATTGCACTGTAGGGGGCAAGAACGAGTCTTTGAACCTGTGTGTCTGCCTACTGTGAAATTCCCACATCAAACGTGACGTGCTAATGTAACGCTGTACCTTCTTGTAGCGTTAACTAACCATGTAATGCTGGGTAGACGTGGGTAAAATAAAAGCACGGGGACAACTTCTTCAGGAGAACTGCGTCCATTTGTTTAATAAAACCATCACACACTTTTCGCGACCGCGGAACACACACAAGATCCCCTCCTCCTCCTCATATCACTCCGCCAACCTTGGCCGGTACTAACTTTTCAGGCAAGATGCACCATGTAATGTAGTTTCTGTTAAAGCTCCGAAGCAAAATATAACATATGTATATAGTTAACATTACTTAAATCATGCAACTTATTTCCGTAAATGGCGTAATCTATAAAATAACTCATAACAAAATAAATCTCATCTTACATTCTTCCCTTTCTTCAGATGAAATGTCCCCATTTCACAAATTATAAAAAAATAAATCTCATTTAAGAATTTAACCATAGCAGAGACAATAACCTCTATAACTGCAAAGGAAATAACAAAACATGGTAAGTCAGTGTGGAAATAACCACTGCTACAATCCATGAACTAGCACATGTTGTTACTGGCAGTGCAGGTTTTGCAAAATTGTTCAACACTACCACTGAAAACTCATCAAATATAATGAAATCCCTAAACATAGGTAACCTTAGGTAACATTATGTATAATGGCATTCAGCAAAACACATATACATTCCAAATGTGAAGTGCAGGTGTTTGTTTGTTTGTTTTTTTTTTTTTTTTAATTTTTATTATTTTTTATTATATCTAACCATGAATGCAGAACCTCAATTAACAAAACAACAAAGACAGCATTAGTGTCCCAATAGTTGTCTGTAAGTCCGTAAGCTGAGTGGGAGGGGGGGGGTCGCTCACAGCATAAACCGCTGTGGTCTCCGAACAACCCGACCTGAACGAGTAGTGAGTGAGTCACCAGAACTTGTCCCAACAGGCACTGCAGGAGCAGTGGCAGTCTGTTCGTTCTGTTGTGGCTTGACTTGTGAGACCCGTCCTGAAGGTCTCCTTAGTAGGGGAATAGAGGGGCAGGCAGGGGCAGAAGCTTGTCCACTGTCAAGTGTTACAGAGTACCTAGGGAGTGAACCAGATAATGACGTGTACCTGGGGAAAGCGTCCCTATGCTGAGGAGGTACAGGGTGGTTCTCTGGTGCTGGAGATGTATCAAGGGTGGTACGATAAGGCTTTAATCGATCATAGTGAACAGCTTTTGCTCCAGCTTGGGGATGCCTCAAGTCCAAAAGTTTATATGTGAGTCCATTGTTATCAGCTGAGACAACTTTGTAAGGTCCAGTCCAGTTAGGGTCCAGTTTCTTTCTCAGTGTAGTGGGATCGTCCATCCACACGAGGTCACCCCTGTGATAAGGTTTGAACTACTTCAACATGTTTGTTGAAGTAGTACTCACGCTTGAGTCTCTGTTCCTCACGATGAGAACGAACAGCCTGAAAAACTGTGTCAAGCCGGTTCACCAGTTCAGATCCATAGTTCTGTGGAGTCTGTGATATCCCTGGTGGAGAGAGATGCACAGTAGCTGGAACACGAGGTTCTCTGCCATGAGCAAGAAAGTAAGGTGAGTATCCAGTGCTGGCATGTGAAGTAGAGTTAAATGAGAGAACCACTGCTGGCAAATAGTGGTCCCATTCACCACCATGATCATGAATGAGTTTAACTGTCCTTTCAGAGTCCTATTAAACCTTTCAACCATCCCATTTCCACGGGGGTGGTATGGTGAGGTTCTTTTCTTTTGGATTTTTAGTCTCTGACATATTGTTTGAATGATGTCTGATTCATATTGTCGTCCCTGATCTGAAAACAGTTCCTCTGGAACTCCATGTTCAGGAATGTATCTCTCACAAAGTAGTTTTGCTACTGTGGTTGCTTTCTGATCTGCCATAGGAAAAGCATTAACATACTTTGTAAAATGATCTTGCACTACAAGCACATACTTATGTCCCTGAGAAGTGACTGGTAGCTCAGTAATATCAGTGCACACAAACTGGAATGGTCTCTCTGCCTGTATGGATTGTAGTGGAGCTCTGTGTTGTGGGACAGGTTTCCTGTAAGCTTCGTGAGGTATGACACATATCACAGAAGTTATCAATGTCAGACCTCATGCTGGGCCAATAGCACATAGTTAGGGCTTTCTTGAAGGTACGATCAGCGCTGAAATGACCAGAGCAGGGTGAGCCATGGAGAGTTTGCATAGTCTCTGTGATTAGAGAGGTGGGAATCAACACTTGATACACAACCGGGTGTCCTGGTGCAATGTGAGCTGTTCGACAAAGCAAGTCATCATACAGTACAAGTTTTGGAAATTGCCACCAGAGCTTCCTTAGAATTTTCCCTTTTACATGTCTGAGGTAGGGTCGCTTGTGTTGTTGCACCCAGTTGTACACTTCAGAAAGTATCGGGTCTCTAAGTTGTTTAGCCAAAATGTCAGTTCCTTGACTAGAAAGTGTGTGTTGCAACAGCTCTGTACCTGTTGTACCTGTCTGAACAACTGCAATGTCTTTTTCTGACGAGCACTTCCACGCTGTTGTGCAGTCAACAGAAGAGGGCTGCACTGGTAGAGAGTGCATTTGTGAAACTGTAGGAGTAGTGTCCAGTTTTACAGGAGAGGAGTGATTTTCCTGTGAGGGAGGTACTGTTTCCTCCGAGACCACTGGGCTGTGTTGCAAACAGGGAATCCGTGACATTGCGTCTGCGTTAGTGTGTTTCTTCCCATCCTTGTGTGTTATTGTCCAATCATACAGATCCAACTCCAAAGCCCAACGACCTCGTCGTCCTGTGGGGTCATGTGTGACATCCAGTTTCCATAAGCTGAGTAATGGTCGGTGATCAGTGATGATTGTAAATGGATTACAGCTCAAGTAGTGTCTGAAGTGTCTTACAGACCAGACAATGGCCCAGAGTTCTTTGTCATATGTGGACCACTTCTTTTCTGTGCGGGTCAGAACATGACTTGCATATGCTATAACCCGTTCATTTCCATTTTGAACTTGTGAGAGCACTGTGCCAACTGCATGGTTAGATGCATCAGTACTGAGAATGAATGGCTGATGAAAATTTGGAAAAGCCATTATTGGAGGAGAGGTCAGTGCATCTTTTAATGTCTGAAATGCAGTTGCGCACTCCTCAGTCCATTGAAATGGTACATTCTTTTGTGTGAGTCTGTGAAGAGGATGAGCAATGAATGCATACTTGTGCACAAACCGTCTGTAATATGAGCACAATCCCAAAATGCTCTTACCTCAGTTGGTGATCGTGGGACAGGCCACTCACCTACTCGGTGGCTGTTGACAGGGTCCAGTGTAAGTCCATCCCGTGGAAACAATGTGTCCCATATATTTGACTGCAGGCTTACAAAAGTCACATTTTCGGTGGATTCAGCTTTAAACCAGCCTGTCTAAATCGTGGAGAGAATGTCTGTCAGGTTTTAAGATGATCATCAAAGTTTCGTCCCATACAAATGATGTCATCAAGATAGATCACACATGTTGTCCAGTGGAGACCTCTCAAAACAAGTTCCATTAGTCTCTGAAAAGTTGGAGGTGAGTTCTTCAGACCCATGGGCATTACTTTGAATTGGTAGAGTCCATCACCTGTTGTGAATGCTGTTTTGGGTCTGTCTGAGAACTCCATTTCCACTTGCCAGTATCCGCTTGACATGTCCATGGTTGAAAAAAACTGAGAGCCAGACAGTGCATCTAGACTATCATCCACTCTGGGTAGGGGATGTGCATCAGTGATGGTGACTGAATTCAGTTTCCTAAAATCAACACAAAATCTGTATGTGCCATCTTTCTTTTTTACCATTACCACTGGGCTGGCCCAAGGGCTTGTGCTGTCTTCAATCAGATCCTGAGCTTTAAGCTCTTCCACCTGACGGCAGATTTCTGCTTTCATAGAAGGAGAGGTACGATAGGCTCTTTGTGAAATGGGAGTGTCACAGCTAGTTGTAATTTTGTGCGTGACCAGGTCTGTCCTTCCAAAGTCATGCGAGTGCTGACTGAAAACATCTGAGAATGAGGTCAAAGTGTCTTCCAGTGTCTTATGTTGTGCACTTGTGAGGTCAGGGTGAGAAATATCAGGAAGTACAGGCGGCTTGGACATCACAGGCACTTCAATATTGACATTACAGACAGCACTTTCCATAACAGTGTACTCATCTTTGTTGCTGTCAGATGTGGCATGAAAAGTTCCTATCGGAGTGCCACAGTGTAACATGACTTCCGCACTGCAGGGGTTAGCAACTTTAACATAAATTGAACCTTGTTCAACTTTTGTAACAGTCCATGCCAAACTTGTAGATGACTGGTTGGTGTAGTGTGGTTCAAACACACCTGCATAGTCATGAGGCACTAGTCCTTTAAGCGGCACATCCAGTTTAGCAGCAATGACCATCTCTGACATAGCAGGAACTGTCACTGTAGAAGATACTGTCACATCAGTTAGTTTAGGGACATACTGGTGTGGACTAACCAGTGGCACTACTTTGACATCCACTATAAGAGCCATGTTGCGGGTGTTCAGAATAATGCCATTAGCAACCAGAAAATCCCAGCCCAAAATCAGCGGTTTAACACAGTTTCTGACAACTTGAAGGGCATGTGTCATTGGCTTGTGGGCAATACTTAAATTAACTGAGATTGAGCCAACTGAGTCCAGAGGGTCACCTGTGACACCCGTGAGAGGAAGAAACTGCTTTACCATGGGCTTTTTGTGAAGAGCAGTTGTAGCCATCCTAAAATCCTCACTGATAACTGAAATGTCTGCTCCGGTGTCAACAAAAGCATGCACAACAGTGTCCTCAATCAAAACTGACACATATCTCTTTGACACATCCACTTCAGATAAACTGTCTCTGGTAAAGTCAATTGGTAGGGCATTATTGTCTTTATGGGCCTTGGTAAAGTTAGTATCTGGCAATTGGCCCTCATTGTCAACTACTTGTAGTTTACCTTGTTCGATCCAGTGTGAGCAGGTGAATGGAACCGTACATGTCCAGGACTTTGAGAGCGGTGAGAGGGATGTCTGTCCTCACGGGCGTCAGGAGAGCTGACCACGCTGTGAGTAGTCTCTGGATGATGGGCTGTAGCCCGCGCATGGCGCTCAGAAGATCCAGAACGAAGTGTGGGAATCCCCTCTGTCGCACCGCTCTCTCCCATGCCTTGAAGGTCTGTAGCCATCACGCAGTGGAGTATCGGTCATAGGAAGAATCTCTGTAGTTATTCCTTTCTGGTGAATAGTAATGGCTGCGGCCTCGCGACACTGTCAGGAGTCGAGCTCAGCTGACGATATCTGTAGTCTGATGAGCCATGTCGGGTGTCCTGTCGCCGTTGTTGCACCTCCAGCTGTAACTGCTCAACCTTGTCTGAAAGTGTCTCCAGTGCTCTCTGCATTTTTTCTGAGATCATCTGAGGTTGCAGAGTGGACACCCAGAGAAGTAGAAAATGCAGGAGGGTGAGTGGGTGCCAAGGAGAGATAGCAGGTGAGGTAGGTGTCTGAGAAAAAATGCTGCAGAGAGTTTGAAGATGCCAATACCCTGCTAGCTTGATGGGCAGTCTCAATCTGTATTGCGAATTGAAGCGCATCATCCAGTGTTTTTACACCCTGTTCATGACAACGCAGCTGAAGATATGGCTCAATTCCAGCAATGAAACGTCTGTATTTTTCTCCATCTTTCGCATTTTGTCCATACGTTGGAAAAGCTTCTTCCACTAATCGGCAAATTTCAGCAGCAAACACTGGGAGGGCCTCACCAGGCATGCGAGTGCGTGCATTGATGTAACTTTGAAATGTAGACAGATAAGCAGTCTGTCCAAAAACAGCTTTGAGTTTGTCTTTAGCAGCGGTATAGTCCGATTTTGTTGCATCAGATAAGCTATCCCAGTAACTGAAAGCAGCACCCCCCAGGCGCGCGTGGGCAGCAGCTTAGCCAAACTGTCTTCATCATAATCCGGAATAGTCTTTACAGACACTTCAAAACGTCTGCACCACTTTGAAAAGTCTTCTTTGCCATCTCCCATGAACACATGTGGAAAACCCCCTTTACAATACTGTGGCACATTAGAACCAGAGAAGGGCAGTTCATTCCAAAAGTTATTTTGAGTGGCCATGGTTAATTTCAGAAACCACGTTTTAAGTTTTTGTTGCCTTTTTTTTGTTGTTTTTTTTGTTTTTGTGTGTAAAGTTCAGAAAAGGGTTTTGACAATTACCAGTCTTAGCTTGATGTGCTAGGCAAGTCCATCTTGAGGTTACAATATCCAGAGTAGGATGTAAACAACCTTTCCATACAAGCGTCCCGCGCACACAAGTTCACAAGCAGGCCTCCAACATGTAGCCTGATCATCCACGGAGAGCAGGAAGAAAAAAAAATTGTCCACTTTGCCAGTCTCTGTTACTCACATATGTTGTCCTTTAATGTTGTCTTGGTGAGTAAATGTCCAACAAAGGCCGTTTTATTCCACCAGTATCCAACTGAGTCACTAGTTCAGCTAAATCTAGCTTGTAGCAGGAGCAGTCCACGATGAGGAGAAAGAGAACGTGTCGTGGCGGCACATGCAGCTAGCCCGTAATCCCCGGCAATACTCAAAACTCCGCAAAAGTTGCAGACCACACATCCGCTGCCACCAGTGTAACGCTGTACCTTCTTGTAGCGTTAACTAACCATGTAATGCTGGGTAGACGTGGGTAAAATAAAAGCACGGGGACAACTTCTTCAGGAGAACTGCGTCCATTTGTTTAATAAAACCATCACACACTTTTCGCGACCGCGGAACACACACAAGATCCCCTCCTCCTCCTCATATCACTCCGCCAACCTTGGCCGGTACTAACTTTTCAGGCAAGGTGCACCATGTAATGTAGTTTCTGTTAAAGCTCCGAAGCAAAATATAACATATGTATATAGTTAACATTACTTAAATCATGCAACTTATTTCCGTAAATGGCGTAATCTATAAAATAACTCATAACAAAATAAATCTCATCTTACACTAACATGGATGCAGCTGTTGCTGCGTTCCATTTACCTCGGAGGTCGGAGCTGGGAATGACGTCACACCCGAGTTGACGGCGTTCCAGTTACAACCTCGCTCGGCCAGCAGTTTGTTTACAACTAGCCAGAGGGCTGTTTCACAAAACCAAGATAAGGGATTAAGCCGGGATTTTCCAGATATCCTGGCTGAATTAAGCCTTGACTCGGTTTCACGAAAGCAGTAGCAGATAAGTTACCATGGCGATTTATTCTGTGCAGCTAGCCTGCTCCAGACCAGGCTAACAGCCAGGCTTAGTCAATCCTGGTGCCTTATCTGTTCAGTCAGCGGTCACGCCGATCAGAAACCAAAGTGTTTTTTTCAGTCATTCCATGTTCTCGTGTAAGCCTGTGTATTCTGCATATTTTTCAGCAGCCTGTATTAAAATAGTAGGTTGGGGTTATTAGGTTTCATAACTAGAGAAGATGCATGCACCATACTTTGCACACAATGGCATCAGCGAGTAAGTTATAGGTTTACGTGGAATGAAAGCCCTTGAAAAAAAATAAAAATAATTAAAAAGGATAAATTAAAGAAAAGTAACACGGGTACAGCAATAAACCAGCAAAAGAAAGTGTGGCAGCCAATTGTGGACCGACTGAATGTGTGAGAAGCTTCCTATTGTGTGAGAAGGATTCCTATTTCATTTTATAATACTCTCAAATTACAGTCCTACTTCAATAAGGAGGATATATTGTGCAGTTTATTCATGAAACAACTGCGTGTTTGGGAGAGTAAACAATGATTACCGCAATACATTGTGTTACAGTTTGGCTTACAGTCTACTTCTAAATCACTTCTCTTTGTAGTTGCTGGTTTTCTAATATTTTCAGTGCTTCTTTTTATCTCCATATCTAAGTCTGTTTTTTATTTTGTTAATTTTTTCCAAGTGTGTACAGTTCAGACATCTGACAGTAAAACACATAACAGTCAGCACAGCAGGCAGTGCTCACCTGTGGATGTGCTTATACTTAGTACAGTGGCAGACTGGGTGTCAGACTGTAGGACCACAGCCTCAGGGTCAAGTTACAGATATCATACAGTATTTTCTGAGCACCACAACACTGACTTTTTATCTATTATCCATATTGACTAAACAAGTACACCATTTTCACACAAAACTGACAGACCTCCAGCCTCTCTGCCAAGCCTAATATATACACACTTTTTAAAAGTATTTGTCAAAAATGTTGCTTGCACTAAAAAATGGTAAATAACTGAAAAGGCTTTAAGAAAGGTTAATAAGAAAACATGCAGTGCAAACATAGAAGAAAGGTGTGTGCACTGTCCAAAAAAGAAACGTAAGCTAAATGAACAAGCTGCTGATACTGCATTATATTTTTATATTTTGAATTGTCACCTGCCAGCTGAATTTTGTTTCCTTTTTATATAAATAAAATTTATATAAAATAATTTCCACCATAAATTGGTGTAGAATATTTCTTCAGACGTCAGAAAATTAAGTGTTTAATGGTCAAAAACATCTGGGGGAGGACGCCCAGACTCCCCACTCAGATATCTCAGCATTACATATTATTTCAAAATGGGTTAAATGGGCAATACTAGTACAAGTACTAGTAGTAATGCTGCCAGAAAAAGGAATACTTTTGTTGTGAACTGTCACTATATAAATAAAATTGAATTGAATAGACAGTATGTTGATTAGTGGTTGTAATTAATACATTTGCTGAGTGACATATTAAGGTCCGGTGCTTACTTGTGGATCTGACATAACGTTACTATTCATTGTAACGTTATAATTAATAGTTTCAGCTGGGAGCAGTGATTCTTTTAGCAACTTACTTATTAAGTATTGTATATAAATATTGTCTGCCACGCTTTTCTCGCTGTTTTAATACTTTTCTTTCTTTCTTTTTTATATTATGTGCATTTTTCATCAAAAACCTTTTACACTCATTGAGTAACAGCAAATAAAGTATGCTGCACATGTTTTTTCCATTTCAGCATCAATGAATCTGTGATCGACAGCGTGGTCTCTTGAAAAAAGTTGTTGACGTTCATTTATCTGAATTACTTACACCTGGCTTGACTTAGTTGCACCTTCTGAGCCTGGTTTGGCCTTTGTGAAACTGATAAAGCCAGGATGCTCTGATCACACTAGGTCAAGCCTAGCTTTATCTCTTATCCTGGATTTCTAAATTCTACTTTTGTGAAACAGCCCTCCGGTTAGTTATTGATACGCTGGTTGATTAAAAAACGCATTGTGCGGTATTTACTCACACTAACTGTAGCAACACGTCCGCAGACAGCTGTTGGACAGCACTTTGTGTACAAACATTTCTGAAGCCGCCAGGTTTGCTTCTGGGAAAATTTACTTTTAAGAAGCTTCCCAATGGAAAATTCGACAAGACTAAGGTTGTTTGCACCTTGTGCAATGCGGAATTAGTTTACTGTAGGAGTTCTTCCAGTCTCAACTACCACCTAAACGCAAAGCACATCTACGCTACACACAAGTACATGTTATGAACATGATTTATTTTCATCACCAATTATCATAGTAGAACAGCTTTCTCAAGCAGTTTGTGATGCATTTTGGAAACAGGAGATGAGCCCCTGGTCTAATGCGCCACCTGGCTTGAAACCTGGCTTGAAACCCGTTCGCACACATATTCTGAATGCCTTTGGTAGAATTCAAATGAGCCATTTTAATCTAGATTAATTTCAAGATTACAGTGAGATTAATCTAGATTAAAAAAATTAATCTAAAAAATTAATCTATGCCCACCATTTCATTTCATACTCACTAGAGGAAGAGGTGACTTGTAGTGACGCTGCTGCCCAACGCTGCTGGTGGGCGTGTTGAAGCAGGCTCGGTGGCAGCCGGGTGCTGAGACGATGACTGCACCGGCTCTGTCTTGTTACAGCAAAGACGGAGTGACGTTCTGCTCTTAAGTTTATTTCAAGCCACAAGCCACACTTTTGATTTTCTCCACTTGTTTTACAGCCACGACCCAAGTCTCTGTGCGTGAACAGGTGTGATGTATTGTTTACATGACCACGGCCAATTACAATCACTTTTAGATGTGGGCACATTAAAAATGCTGCATGCTTATTGGCTCATTGGCGTTAACAAGAACCTTTAAGTATCGAACTTTGGTACCAAAACACAAGGCATTTTTTGATGCTCGGTGGTACTGAAGCAATTCGGTTGGTGCCTAAAAAGTATTGAACTCGATACCCAGCCCTACTGAAACATTTGAAAAAGATACAAATACAAACCTCCATGATTTTGGTGTTTAATTCCATTTCCAGGGTCTTCAGCTTTGTATTCAGTGTCTCCATCTCCTGTTCTTTCTTGCTTTGACCCTGGATCGTATTAAGACTTATGACTGAACATATTATACAATCACCCATCTTTCAAAAATGAAGCATCATGACTTTTGCTAAATAACAAGTGAGAAATCTCAACTCTCATGTAGAAGAAATTTTGCATTTCATTGGCAAAGTTTCCTGGATAGTTTTGTTGTCTGTGGGTAGTAATTTGGTTTTTCCTCAATTCAGATTATCTCTGCTGCTTGTTAAAGTTATTCAGGGCTGCACAATTTGTCTGGTAATGAAGCCAGTCTGTTTCTGCATTTGCTCTCATTCACAACCTACAATCTACAAATAATACAAATAATACTTTAATAATACTAATAATACTACAAATAATATATGGAAATATTACAATGATGGACTTACTTTGTGTTGTTGTGTTTTCTTGGATGACTCAGAGGAAACCACATATTATCGTACTTATGTCAGAACCACTTACCCAAGGAATGTGAAATCTGCCTCGGGTGGATCGATTTCTCTCTAGCTGGGATGGAGGTGAAGGACACAGAGAGACACATGAGTTCACATTAAATCATGTGAGTAGTTTTACAAACTAATGGGACAGTTACACTACTTACACACACACTTAATGCATGAGTAATAATCAGTAATAATCTAATGTAGGCTATAATAGTACAACAGTCACAAGACATTTTTCTTCCTGCAATGAGTACTTTTACTTTTAATAATATAATATAGTATAATCAGGAAAATGTATTTCACCATTTTCCTGATTATACTTACATACTTTTACTTTAGTAACATTTTAAATGCAGGACTTTCACTTGTAACAGGGTGGTGGTGATGGTGCAGTGGATAAGACACATGCCCTTGGTGTGAGAGACCCGGGTTTGAATCCACTGTGAAACACCATTGTGTCCCTGAGCAAAACACCTCTAGCTGCTCCAGAGGCGAGCGACCTCTGACATAGGTAGCAATTCTAAGTCGCTTTGGATAAAAGCGTCAGCTAAATGACTTGATATATTTTTATAGTGCTTTACTTTTACTTAAGTAAAGGATATATATGATCCTGAATGAATATATGCACACATGTAAACATACATAACTGAGTAACCTGAGTTATTTTTAAAAGGCAAACTTGTTCATTACGAATGCAATTGTTTAATAAAAATTAAAGTTTGCCTACATTAAGTCAGTTTTCATGTCAGCAACTCCTGAAAAATATAACAATACTAATGGTACTTTTAAAAGCAGGTAATTTGCAGTTTGACTCAAGTAGAAATTTAAATTAAAGACTTCTACTTTTAGTGGAGTAATATTTAGAACAGATATCTGGGCTGTCTCATATTTAGGCTGGCTCTTCGTTCTCTCTCTTTCACCATCTACTCTTTCAGGTTGTTTTCAACGCCGCACATCCACTCAACACAACATCCACCACTGACTTACATACAACTTAATTTAGTTTTTATATTGTGTGTATTCTCCCTCTCTGTGTGGCTCACTGAGTCTGGGCTGTGACACAGTAAATACAGACATATTAAGATAAAGACATGAACCTCTTTGTTCTTGTTCTCCAGCTCGTCCTTCAGGGTCTGTATCAGGTCGTTCTCCTTCCTCTGCTTCTCTTCTTGGAGCTGCTGCAGCTCAGCTTGTTTGGTTTCAACCTGGAAGGACAAAGAGAAGTTTTACAGAGAGGAAATGAGACGAATGTTCTTTTTAATAACATTTAAAACTTTACACTATAAATTAATATCTGTGACAGAAAAAACACATTTAATACTTTAATTTGAACTTGACCTACATAAACTACTGTGAGTTTGACTTTGTCTACATTAGATGACATAAAGAATGTGACTTCAAACTAAAATCAATGTATTATATTATCAAACTATAGATGAACCTCGTTCCTCTTGGTCTCCAGCTCTTCTTTCAGTGTCTGAACTCTTTTCTCAGCTTCATCCTTCCTCTGCTGCTCCTCCTGCAGCTGCTGCTCCTTAAACTGAGAGAGAGGAGAGACAGAAACAAGGACAAGAAACCAGACATGATTTTAGGCATATATATTTTATTAGAATTTGCAATTGAGAAATTTCAGCAGTATTTGTTTCCTTACCTCTCTACCTCTTTACATTTTTTGTTTTGAATGTTATGTCCTGTTTCTTTACTTACATGTTTTGTCTCCTTTTCCCCTTCTCTGTTCTTCAAATCCTTCGTTGGCACCGTTTCATTTATCATGAGCTGCTCTCTTTCTGCTTGAATGTCAACCTGAACTTCAGGTTTGTTACTTTTAAACCGGACCATCTGTTCATCAGTTTCATCTCTGTGGCTTCTCTTACACTCTGTGTGAAAATACAGGAAGTAGAATTAAAGTCATGTCCTTGCATCACAGCATGTGAGACATTTGAGTCTAAAATGAGGTGTTAATGGGCTACAAAAATAAGACACCTGATAAGTTGACTTATTGCAAATTAAAGTAGAAAAAACAACCACATATTTTTAAAATACTGACATTTTGATCAAATTAAATTTACACAATTAATCACATTACTATGTCCCATTAATCTGTAATTAAGTTGCAACTCACTGATTCTGTTCTGTCTCCATTTCCACACAGAAAAGATGAGTAACAAAATGATCACGATGCAAACAGACAAACAAACAGCCAATCCAATTGTGACGGGGGACAAACTGGACTGGAGCTCAAAGAAATCATCTGAAACGATAAAACACAAAATAACATGGTGTTTATAGAAAACTAGACCTCAGCTTTTTGAAACTAAAACATGGATCATTTCTAACCTGGAACCTGGATGTGAGTCTCTCTGGTCTGGTTGATGTCCTTCTGTTGGACTCTACAGGTGAAGCTGTTGCTGTGTCTCTTCTCCACAGTCACTCTGCTGCTGACAGTATAGAGGTCATCAGGACCTCTGACTGTCTCTGTAGGTCCAGCAGAGAGGAGGTTTCCCTCACCGTCCAGCCAGAACACCTCAGGCTCTGGATACCAGCCTGCAGACTCACACTGTAACACCACTCCCCCTTTGTCTCTGTCAATCCCTGATAAACTGATGACAGGTGAGGAGACGGCCTCTGATGTTGAGCAAGAGGAACATTTAAAATAGAGTTTTTAGTTTTACAAAGCATTGATAATTAAAAACATGTATAAATGTAAATCTACAACATTTTATTTTTTCCAATACTTTGGTAAATATTTACAAAACTAATGAGATTCCAGCCTCAACTGCACTTTGTGTTTGGTCCAAATGATCAAATGTTAACATGTTAACACATTAAACTTCAACAAGGTCAAATGTAACCTGCTAAACTTCAGCATGTTAGTATTTACATTATGAAGATGAACCTCATTCCTCTTGTTACATTCTGATTTTTGCATTTAGCTTAATGCACCAGGTTGTAGTGAGAGTCACTATGTGTCAAGATTTTGGAGGCTCATGTCTTTTTCATTGTCGCTCCAAAACCAAAAAACAAGAGAAGAACTCAGAGATCTGGCCAGGGACTATAGGTTAAAAAAAAAAACCCTATTAAATTAACCAATAAATAAATTAATACATTGATTACACAGTGTGTTTGTCTGCTTTAGTGTAAGCAGCCAAAAAATTTTTTTTTCAGCTTTATTTTTTTTTTTTTAAATTAAAGAAAAAAAATTAAGGACCAGTTATTTCACACATTAATTTAGAAAAGTCAATCTGCTGCCATCAGTCTTGGAAACCGTATATATGGTGTGATCTAAAGACGTGTAGCAACAGTAACATCGGGGTTCAGGGCTTAATGAAGGGTCAGCTGACATCTATTTGAAAGTCTGTCATAAAGTCACATCACATTCTGTCTATTTTATATGATTGTATGTTTTATGCTTATATAAACTACCATAACTAACTGGTGAAATATTTTCTGCCAGAAAATGTGCACTTCAGCTGTTCTGTAACATGTAACCGTTAAACTGGTGTTTGCTGACTGTAGCTGAACTCTTCATGTCCCAACATGAATGGCTGAAAGCTGTTTTGATCCCTCAGTTATTCACTGGACACACTGCACAGACTACACACCAAACTGCACTACACACACATCATGTATCTACTCACCAACAACAAGCTCAACAGAGGAGTCTGTGTTCATATCTGGGATGTAGCATTTGTATCTCCCCTCATCAGAAGGTTTCACTTTGGAGAGTTTCAGTGAAATGTTTCCGTGCTTCAGTTCATCAGTGAACAGAGTTGTTCTTCCTTTGTAGGAGGGATTTTTCAAATTTACAACGTCCTGACCAGCACGCCACACAAAAACAAATCTGGGGTTCAGGTCTGGTCTTGTCCACTCAAAAGTCTTGGCAGCAACATCGACTGCAGGCTGCAGATGACATGGCAAGATGATGTCATCGCCAACTTTTGCCACTATTGGCTGAGGTGAACCAATTAACTGAGAGTGACCTGGAAGGAAACAAAATATTGTAATAAGTTATTGCAGTCAGAACAAGTTAAATTAGTTCAGCTGTAAAAGGAAATCTGTTATAGACAAAAAAATCATACTGGGTTAATTTTGACAGATATTGTGATATGAATTTTAACATTTTTAAAGTAAATAGTGTGTTTACACTGTTGCTGGGCTCATTGATGTGCAGCCTGGAGAAGCATAATTACACTGAATATGCTGTGCCAGTCATTTTAAGCCTGGGGAGGAGGTTAGCTTCAGCAAACTGAGTTTCCTAAATCAGACTTGATCAACTCAGAGCTCAGAGTTTGTTAAGCCTACTTTCTGAAACAGGGTCCAAGTGTTACAGACATGAAAAGTTTTCTGTCACTTAAATATCTGCATACAACTCGTTTAAATGTTTAAAACATGAAACATGGTGATGCTTCCAAAAAGCTTAAGCATTTTTTTCTGGCTATAGTATATGTGCCCCCCCAGAGAAGTGTTTAATAATTTAAAATGCCAATTCTCAACAGTGTTATAACCTGCAATTCCTGATGTTGTGGTGCAGAAACCAGCTGTGAACCAAAACAGAAATACTCTTATAGAGTTAAATTTGTGTGTGAGTTTACCTGTACAGACGTGTGATAGAAGATGAACAATGAAGAAACTGGTGGTTCTGAGTGGATATTGAAGAGACAGTCCAGCCATCTGGAGAAACATCCTGTAGTTTGGAAAATGAAAAAAAAAACATGGAAACATTACTGTATTGATTTTTTTTTAAATATATTTTTCTTTATCTTGTTTGTTGACTAATTTTACCACTTAATCCGCAATTGAAATGAATTTAAGAAAAACCTGGTCTGAAGTCTGCTCAGGATTGAGTTAAATATTTGACCATGTTCTGCTTTTGTTGCCTAAACACTAGCTCAAATTAAAAACTTAAATGAGTAACTAAAAAAAGTACCGCTATACATACATATACCTACGTTAAACATATTAAATCATATTATTTTCTCTGTTTGAATTTAAACAATGCCCTCCACTTCACTGACCTTCACATGCACTATCGTTACACAAATAATAAACATGTCGTGACTTTCACTTTCACTTTTGTCAACACGGACAAACCATTAGAAATATGTACACAGGTGAAATATTTTTTACTTTTGTTTTAGCACAGACTGTATAGTGAATTAAAAAAAGGGTTTTAAATCTGGCAGATCATTTCATAAAACCCTTTCCACTGTACAAAGTCCATTAGTCAGAAATAAATCATGTAAGTTAGCGTGATAAAGACTTACCTGACAGGTTGCTGTCAAAGCAGGTGTCCAGTTCAAATGACTAAATGGTCTAAAGCTGATTCATTTTGAAATGTACATAAGAATTATTCTTCATTGAAAAACATAAATGCGTGTAGCGTACCTGTTGTCCGTTCAACTGACTGCGACTATCAATTATTAATCCAGGTAACGTTAGTGAAAAATTGACGCTTTGTTCCGCCCCGAGCTGCCTGAGAGAAACTCAAGGGCACGTTCAATGTCAAAACGTTTTGAACCGGTTTGCTACGGTTTCCGTGTTGAACAACTTGTTTAAAGGTGTGTGTTCTCCCGTTTGCAGTGTCACAGGTGTTCTTTACCTGCTCTATACGAAAAGAGCTATGAGATAACTGTTGTTGTGAAGTGGGGCTATATGAAATTAAATTGAATTGAACAAGACCGAGAAAGGTAATGTGAATGTTGACATTGGCACGTTGGTTTTACTAGAGTAGAACCAAGAGAGTGAACACCCACAGTCACTTGATCAGAGAAGCGGGAAAGAGAAAGAGAAATGAAGTCTTTAGTGGTTTAACTGGCTGAACTTCATTTGTGAACGTTGGTGGCACAGCCTCACAGTTTGGCGACTCTTCGACGCAAACAACAGGTATGTAGGCTTTTTACATAAAATTATTTTGTTTTACTTAGTTTAAGAAAATGTTACCTAACCTATATTTTAAACCAACACAATATAGCCAGTTTGCAGGTCAAAGGACAATCTGTTAATCTTTCACAGATCTTATTGTACTGGTGGTTTTTACCACAGTTGTTGTTTGGTGTGTCACAACATGTAACAGTAGACATGTGCTATGGAGAGCCAAATCTGATTTTCTTAAAACAGTACATATTCTTATATATTAATAAGAACATCTAAGTACATCATATATATATATGAGTACAAATGAAAGCAAAATGCAACACAAATTTGTTTAAAATAAATTGATACCTTTTTAAGGCTGTTTGTTTTTCTTAAAGGATGGTCAACATGATCTGTACCAACTTAAAATGCTCTATAAACCTTTTACTGAGTTTCTTTTCAGTTTAACTGTTGAATCTGAATTAAGCATGAATTATTTCTATTAAATGGGCTAAAAATGCACAACTATCACCAGATCGCTGAAAGTCTGAACCATTTTGGTAATTTCCCTGCCTTTAGTTTTTTAAGACAGCTGAGTAAAGGGTTTACAAGAGTTAAACTAGTTTTCATGTTTACAGTTGATTTATTTATTTTCTCTCAATTCCAGAATGATTCACCTGAACGAACAACCTCTGCTAAGTGACCTCAGTGCTTTGGTTTTGCATCACTCTGTTGTCTTGGTTCTACTAATCCACTTATGTGCAGGTAAAAATAAGCATAATAACAAAGTATTTCTATTCAATCCTACATGAGAAAATACAAGTCTTCAGCCATGCTAGTGTCTTGGTAAGACCGTACATATGCTCAGTGGTGCTTTGAGCTATATTCTGATATTATCATGCTCTCAATGGCGATGCTAACTTGCTGATATTTAGCGTGGGTAATGTTCACCATATTCATCATTTAGCATGCTAACATTTAGTAATTAACACTAAATACATATCACAGCTCAGGCTCATATAAATGTCATTTTTCACTTTCATCAGAGATCTCTTATGTCCTTCTTCTAACTTCCATCAGCCCTTCTTAAATATGCGTCTCTAATATCTCCCAAAAGGAAACCAACTAAATGTATATCAACAGGGATAATAGTACATGAATATAGACACATACACACAGGCGTTGTAAAGAGTTTGAGGATTGAACAGTACTGGTCAGACTAAATCTGGGGCTGCAATCTCTATCACCTAATGCGCTGGCCTGCGCAACCTCTCTCTCTCTCTCTCTCTCTCAAACCACAGGAGAACAATAAAGATGTTTTTAGGGATAAACTGGAGTACCATATCTGGCCGCCTAAGGCAGAGGGGCCGTGAGAAAGTTTTCCTGTCTAGATTGTTTTGAGGGGTATTTTGGAATAAAGGCTGCCGGACAGGTTTTTCGTTCTCACACTCCACAAAGTTGATAAATGGTTAAAATACAACTGTAAGAAGCATATATTGGAAGTTATCATTTCGAGACTCATTTAGTCTCGAAGGGGGGAATATGTGGTATCTGGTACTCGTGCATTTGATTGTAACAGTTATCTGGTGTCTGTGCATTCCACTCACAGCATTCCAAGCAGCAGCTGTATCAGCAAAGATAAAGGGTCAGTGACCTTCCACAGGAAGAGTAGTGATGGAATTTGACTTCTGACCCCTTGTTTTACAACTTAAATAGTACTATACCCTTTTAAGGTGTTGACCTCTCACCTTGCAGACCCAAACCTTTTATGGTATCTGATGTTTGGTAACAGATGTTTGAACATGTCCTATATAAGCTATGTGTAATGAACAGTGAGGCAGAGTGGCAATCGGGCTGGGTCACTCTCCAAGCTGCTGCAGAGCTTGTAAAAGATGCTGAACTCTTTTGCTTTAATAAATTTTTGAGATCAAGAACAGTGTCAAGCGGACTTCTTCTCAACACGTCACCGCAGCATTATTGATGGACACCACAGCAGCAATCTGATAAATCAAAGTAGTGGACATACAGAAAGTCAGACTTGATATTTGCTCTAGATGAATATTTAGAGAGTCATAAAAGGTATTACAGTTAATCCTATTAAGAAGATCATGTAAATGATCCAAAGTTTTTTTTCATTGACAACCAACAAAGGAGCTTGAGCAGGATTTAAAAACAGCCCTGTCTTTCCCCAGGTCAGTCTCAGATGATTAGTCAACAACAGCCAATAGTAGCAATTGTTGGTGATGACATTATCTTGCCGTGTCATCTGGAACCTGCCATGGATGCTGTTTCTATGACTGTGGAGTGGGCAAGAACAGATCTGAACCCCAGATTTGTCCACGTGAGACGAGGCGGTGTGGAACTCCTGATTGACCAGAATCCATTGTATGTGGGAAGAACATCCCTCTCCATCAACAAACTGAAGCACGGAGATGTTTCCCTGAAGCTCTCCAAAGTAAAACTGACTGATAAGGGAACGTATAGATGCCTCATTCTCACACAGGGAACAACATCTGAAGTTGAGCTTTATGTAGGTAAGTGGGCTTTAATCCAAGAGGTTGAAGATGATGAAGTAAAAGATTTAGCACATCTGACTTTAATACATGAGACTGGAGCTTGGGTCCCATCACAGACTTACAATTAATGTTTATCTCTTTAGTTAACCATATCTAAAAAACAGTTTTTTAGTTAACTAACCATAAAACAAATTGAAGAACTCCAGCACACTGTCTCACACTCAGGACACTGGACATAACATCAACACCTTTATAGTAACCAAAATCATTCCCTAACCTTAACCATACTATGGTTGCCAAGTGCAGATAACATAGAGAGCAATATTAGAAACATTATCATTGGATTTAAGGTTTGGTTTTATAGATTCATCCAATATAGAAGTAGGTTTGGCACGAAAATATTGTGGTTCATTAAAGGTTTTCAAAAAGAGGATCCTTTGACAATGAAAGAAGAATGGTACAATAATCTCACTTTTATTAATCCTTCCTACATTTTTGAGATATTGTAAGGCAAGTTTATTTGTATAGCACATTTCAACAAGGCCATTCAAAGTGCTTTCCATAAAACACTTTGAGCATAGGGAATATAAGAATAGACACTAAAATAGTCAAATGGAGTAAAGAGTTAAATAGAAAATAAAAATAGAATAAACAGGACAGTAAAAGTTACAGTGATTGTTTTAATATTCAGCAGATATAAGCTGATCCTCCATTCCTGCTGTGAATTGTATCGAAGCTGAATTCTGGTCCTATGGTCTTAGAAAGAACTTATATGAAACAAACTCGGATCCTGTGCTTTTAAGTTAACTTTCTTAATCTAGTCCGCTCCATCTTCACCCACTGTGCAATGAGGTCTGCTTCCATCTTCCTGGTAAAAAGTAAACTCCTCAGTCCTGATTTAAAGGAAATGAGAGTTTCAGCAGATCTGTGTTTTTCTGGGAACGATGATTCTTTATGTTTAGTTTTGACTCTGGGGACAGAAAGAAGACCTGTCTCAGATGACCTGAGAGGTCTGGATGGTTCATAATGAAGCAATTGTATTGTAGTTTACACAGCAGATAGTTAGTTCAGTAACTTTCAGCTGAAGAAATGCATCAGTGTTAAGTTGAGAAAAGGGGTGGTGGAGCAGTGGATCAGACTCATGCCTTTGGCGTGAGGGAGCTGGATTTAACTCCCCTACCAATGGGTCCCTGAGCAAGACACTTAATAGTTTCTCCAGAGGCCTGCGACCTCTGACATAAAATAGCAATTTTAAGTTGCTTTGGATAAAAGCGTCAGTTAGATGAATAAATGTAAGAGGTGCTGTGATTTATTTTTTTATGGAGATTTTTGTCACATTGTCCTCTCCCTCATCTTCAGGTTCTGTCTCCTCACCAGTTGTAAGAATTTCCAAAGACAGCAGTGGGTTATTATTAGACTGTGAGTCTGCAGGCTGGTATCCAGAGCCTGAGGTGTTCTGGCTGGACAGTGAGGGAAACCTCCTCTCTGCTGGACCTACAGAGACAGTCAGAGGTCCTGATGACCTCTATACTGTCAGCAGCAGAGTGACTGTGGAGAAGAGACACAGCAACAGCTTCACCTGTAGAGTCCAACAGAAGGACACCAACCAGACCAGACAAGTGGAGATTCATATTCCAGGTAAACATTTTTTAGACAGTTTTATCAAGTTTAAGTACAAATATTTTAGCACTATTAAATTGACATTGCTATATCTAAGGTAATCTGGCTTTGGGAGTAAAAGATTACATGTGATGGTGTTAAGAAATTAGGATACAAAGAACTGTATTCCTTTACAGTTTAGAAAAAATATCGATCCATTTTGTAAAAACAGTGATTACTTATAGGGATTACTTAAAGTTCCCATGAAATGGAAATCGGCGTTACAATTTACTTCTGTTTTTCACAACACAAAGCTAGGGAGGGCCTTGTCACAGATATTGATTGACGTTTACAGTACCCAGTGACTGAATATGTGTTATGCCCCCACCTTTCATGCAGACTATGTGCATACTTTACTCATACTTTCCTGGGACTGAAATCAGCCCAGGAAAGTATCAAAGTCTTCTAAGTCAAATCCCTTATCTTCAGCTCTGAGTAGGCTTGTGCTGGACCCTCTATTAAGATGATGGCAGCTAATTAGAAGCAGTTAGCAGATGCTTTAGCAAGAAGTAACATCTGTCCATAAAGTTGTGTTTTTTTATATTAATCAGTGCAGCACGTTCGGTCCCCCAGAAACACTATGCTTCAGCAGCACTAAAAAAATATAGAAAACTTTTCATTGGATGCTGAATTAATAAAGACCCCCGAATGCAGAATGAATGATGAACATTTTAAAATTATTTTCCAGTAAATGACAAACTCTAAAATATCACCAAGAATACCTATAAAACAACCTTTTTTGCCTTTGATGGACCAGAAACTGACATATTAGTGATGTATTGCAAGTCATATCATATAAAAACACGTAAACATTGATTTTGATTTCATGGGAATGGGAGCATTTATTATTGTATGTTTCTCTGAAATTGCACTGAGCAGTAGTGTCTTTGATACTATCTTTTCTTGATTTGCAAGTAATCCAAACGTAATCAGGTTACATTACTTTTAGATTAAGGTACTTGGATTATGTTACTGATTACAGTTTTTAACAAGTAATTAGTAATTGTACATTTTTAAAGTAGACCTCCCAACACTGAGGATAATTAATTGCCACCTAGCTTTGTGCTATAACACATACTCACTGTCATTGGTTGCCACTGTTAAAGAAAGGAGTTCGACTTGTCTCCCGTGGTATCGCTCTTCTTCCTGCATAGTAGTATGCATTCTCTGGTCCTTTGCCAAACCATGCTCTGAACTCTCACAGCACGGCTTTGGTTTCAGTTCATTTAGGTTAACAAATAGACACAGACAGAAATTAAACAATTAGCATGAAGGTTATTATTTATTGCTGGTAACAGTCTCAAGAGTACCTTGGATTTGTGGGAACTTTCCTGTGTTTGTGTTCCTCTTTGTCTCCCTTTATTCCTGACAATATACTTGTGTTAAAAACGACTGGCATTCTTGACATTCAGCAACCAGTGAATAGGACAAATGACTATCTGACTGTAACAATGTAAATATAATGTTCTGCATTTTTCTGATTTCAGATGATTTTTTCGGCACCCCAGTTAGTTGTGGTGTTGGTATCAGCATCACAGTGGCTGTCTTCTTAATAATTTTTGTTCTGGTCTTTACTGTGTGGAAATGCAGATGTTGCAAAAATGGTAAGTCACAAATGTATTCAACTTCTTTATGAATATCAAGTTCACAGTCATTTTGATGGTAATTATAAAAATGTGTAGCAGACTTGCTGTTAAACCCCATGTCCAGTTTATGCTAAGCTAAGCTAACAGCTAACAGGCTGCTGGCTCTAACTTCATAGTTAACAGACAAACGAGATGTTCTCATCTAAGTCTCTGTCGGAAAGTGAAACTGAATTGTCCTGTGAATTCCTTTAAAACCTTTTCTCACTGAACTGGTCTCACAAAGCTGGTTACCAATCACCTGTGCTAACTCTGGCTAAACCAGTCCAACCATGACCTTGCACTCATGAAAGGTTTGTAACAAACAGCCAATAATACATTCATTTATGAGTCCTTTCAGAAATTAATAATTTATACAAAGTTAACAGATCCAGGGCAGAATATTTAATATAACACAATGAAATGATTGATTCCCTCTGATACATTGATTCATTGGAGCTTCAGTAAGACAGATTCTGTAAGTAACAAAAACTAATCACAGTACTAGAAGCAACAGACATGGCTGAATGTGATACAGTCACATAATACTCAGACTGTCATGCTGGTTTCTAAGAATCTCGCTCTCCTCTGTTGTACTTGAACCTTTAATGTGAATGGAGTATTTCCACTCTGGGGTCTTGTATGAATTTCTTTAGTTGATTGGTCAGGATGTTGTTCTTTTATATGTTTTGAATCGTAAATCTGAAGAAAACCTGCTCCCGGTTGGAAGACTAAAAAGTCAGGGCTACAGTTAGCTTTCTTTGTGAAACTGACCCCAGGTTTGAACTTGTCAAAAATTAACACTGTTTTTGGTTCTACTTTTACACAGAAGGGGGAGAAGGACCAGCATCAAATGAGATGACTGACAACACTCAGAATGGACAGAGCCTTTTAGATCCTGCTTGAAGGAGAAAGAGTGCAGCATGACAGGGACAGAATTGTGTATTTAGATAAGATGCTGAACAAACTTAATGAAGAGTTACAAAGGAATGAAGACAAGTGGGAGTTGGAAGTAAAAGCTGTTGGTGCACTGAGAGACTATAAGACAGAACTCTGCAACCGCAGATTTCAACTTCTCCCTGATTGATTGAGAAACAGATTAAAAAAATAGAGTTACTGGTTATGGAGAAACGGCCGTTATTGTGCACAAGACAAAGTTCAAGTTACTGGTGGTAACAGCAGATGCCTTAAGGGCACAGGGGCAACAAAACCAACTATTGTCAGGCAGTTACTGGTATTTTCCATAAATAGCAGTCATGATCTCACTTGCTGTGTGCTGCACACAACGTGAGTTTGTGAACAGCGAAAGTGAAAGGAGTTGGTTACCTGTTTGAGAAGGTGGAGGAATGCAGCCTGTCGCCTGCAGCTCTAACAGCTCCTTGTGTCTGATGATCCTGACTGCTGCTTTACTCACTGCAATATTTCAAACTGGTCCAGTGTCAGAAAACTGTTGTCTTGTTGTGGAGACGCATTTTTTTAGTGAATGACAGCGGTCAGCGCCGATCTCACTTACAAACAGATTGCATTTCCTGTGACTACTTCAAAATAGAAGTCAACTTGTGTTTTGCCAATTAAATGCTTTGTGAAGCTGCAGCAGCATAAAATGTTCAGTTTGCAATAGCAGGAACTTAATTCAGCATTTTTCACTGCTCACACTGCATCATAAAGCTGCTCTCTCTATGCCAAAATGCTTGCGAGTTTTTCGTTAGATTTTTTTAACCCATTAATGGATGTGATTACAAATGTATCAAAGCACAATACTTTAAATAAAATATACTTAAGTAAAAGTAAAATAACAGATTTAAAAGATACATTAAAAAATACATGTACTCAAAAAAGCCATTAAATTACAGAAACATAAGTAATTGTAATTCGTTAATTTCCACCTTTGGAATTGAATTGTTCATCTATGAAATGTAATTATAGTATTAATTCTGGTGTTTAGAGGATGTAATTGACTGAGAATCCAAGTTTCACTGAGACCACAGCGTCATGCACAGGTCAAAACACTTCAACCTCATTCCTCCACAGTTATCAGAATGTCTCATAGTTAATCAATGTGCTTCCATTAATTTTTAGTTAGTCTTGTATTTTTTCTTAAAAACAAAGAGTTGTCATATTATTCTAAATCCTGCAATGAAGTAGAACAAATGCATATTAAATCCTGGGACAATCATTTTTATTTATTGAAATTAGTATATTATTTTGGAAACACATCACAATTTAGAAAAACAATATAATGAATTAGTAGCTGCCAGACATTTGATCAGTACTCAGAATTTTAAGTTTAATACTTGCATACAGCAAACCAAGGAGAGACTGTTGTATTTGATAACATCTATCAACACTTGGGACGCCTTTGGCAATATCATTTTGACCTTCAGGATCGAGAAGCTGGTAACCTGCTTCTGTCAAGCTCAGGAAGCCTCAGTCTCCTGGAGCCACACACAGCGTGAGGAAAGGTCATAAGCACATTACCCCACAGAAAGAGAACTCTTTTACTGAAAACAATAGTTGAAGCTCTGATGCCAAGCCTTCAAAGTACAGAAAGACGGTTGCTGAAAGATCTCATTGAGGTCAACCTAACTGAGGTGCAGATAAGGAAAATACTTGATGGTGGGTGCTTCACAAAGATCGGTTTTGGGGAAGTTGTGAGAACAATGTGAGTCATGGGTTATTCCTCTTCACCTTGTCGAACAGCTTCACCTTGGTGTTTAATTTGACTTGAACTGTCGGCATCTGAACAGCAGTGTGTGAATGCACAAATGTAAGTTGGCTAATGTGTATTTAGTTAGTATGTTATATTATTGTTGCATAGCCTGCACACAATATTATGATGGTTTGCTGATTCAGTTTGTGGACCTGTCACTGGTCATTTGTCACTATATAAATGATTACAATGTTAATGCTAATGTTGAACTGCTAATGCCTGGATGAGTTGTTATGTTTATGTTAATATTATAACTCTAATTACCAGTGTTATTATGTTGTTGCTAATATGTTGTGGCTAACCATTTTATTTCAGTGCTTGTTGTGTACTGATTAATTTCTTTGTTGTGTATTAACATAATTCCAGAGACCATGTTACTGTTCAGGTTTAAGTCACTGTGTATCTAGACTAACCTGAGATTTCTGACTGAGCCTACACCTACCACAGTTTATTCTTTAATACTGAGTCATAATTCGTATTTGAGTGTGACTGATTGTCTTTTCTGTTCTCCCTAACACTACCAAAACAATAAACACAAAAACTCATAATATATGATTATGATTAACCTCTGACCAATGTTGAGCAAATAAAGTTACAGTCACACTCATACAAATTATGAATCAGGGTCATAGCAAGTAACTTTAATGACCTTGAATTTGGGAAGTGTAAGATGTTTATTCACCAATTTTTAATAAAGGCCAACATGAACTGATTTTGATATGGTATTATTTTCTGCTTGACACAATAAGATGCCCAAAGATACTATCCAGTATGATTTTCTTTGAAAGTAACATTTTACAACTTATTTTATTTCACAACTTGGTTTTACAATTGGATATTTTGAAAATTATCAATCAGCAAACTCCAGGACTGAAAAGTGAAACCAATGCATGTGTCTAAATCTTGTACTCTTTGTAATGGCCAGCAGGGGGCAACTCGACTGCTTGCAACAAGAAGTCAGATTGCAGTGGAGTCAAAGACAAAATAATCAACTTCTCACCTGCTTCATTGCCTCAGTAAACACTTTCCTAATGGGTTTATTGATTCAATCACTAATTTCAAGTCTTCTTCAATACATTTCATTAAGTAAATTCTGGTCCCAATAAGAGGAAAATAGAAATAAAGTTAAATGTACAATAGCTTTCTATATTTGACTAGCTGTGAACCTGTTTTTGAGTGTGTTGGTGTTTTCATCTAAGAGTGTTGACCCTTATATAGTGTGGTTTCAGTTAATGAAAGTTATTTGTAACATTTTGTTCCCAAATGTGCCAGACTGTTTATTGTCCAGGCAACTAATGGAGACTCCAGGAAGTTACTGTTAACATATCAGTATTATGATGGAGATAATTAACTTAACATTGTTTGCATTCTTTACAATTAATCGCTAATCCAGATGATTTTTCATTTTTTTGGTCTGGAATCTGATTCATCACATTGTTATTAACTTCCTTGATGCTGAAACACAAAGTCAGCTGACTGGTTTAAAGTGCACTTCACAGAGAGCATAATTTTCAAAAGCAGTACATTTTCTGGCTTTAATGAAACAAGTGGTTAACAATATTAGGATCATTAGGATGGATTAAAAATTGCAAATACAAAAAGAACTAATTCAAGATCTTTATATGCAAAGCTTTAAATGTTCTTTAATTTTAAACATAAGAACAGCTGCGTTGGTTCCCTATTTTCAATCCAGTATTAGTCATGGACTTGTAAGCAATCACTGGAAAATGTCCTGTATTAACAAGGTTTATACCCAAATAGTAAGTAAGTACAAAAGTAAGTAAACACAAATAGCATTTATTGGTTAATTAAAATTATAGGGCATGACTACAATAAGTGTCATCACACAGTTGCAGCTGTGAACTCAGTGCTTGAGTTCAAACCGATGTAACTGCATCATGTTGGTAAGTAACCACAGTGAGCGTAGACAGAACAATGTGGTTTCACACTGATGCTCTGAATTAGCTGATGTACTCAGGTAAAGATTTCATGGCGATGATGTTCGTGAGAACCATGTTAACCCATTTTTAAAAACACTTTAAAAAGCCATCTACTCAAAACTTTAATGTCCAGGACATTTTTTGTACTTTTTACAATGTAAACATACATTCATACAGTGTTATTAATTATGAATCAACAAAGTTTTCATCATCTTCATAAATGAAATCAACTAAAATAACTAAAACTGAAAACAATGTATATTTATTTCTTACATATTGTTTTTTGTTCATCTGGTGATACATAGACAATATTCTGCAAGAGGTGGTGAAGTATACATAATTAAACATTTAAGTCATGCGCTAATATCAAAAGGTTCAGAATGTAAGTTCAGTGGCTCCTAGTGGAGAGGGTTGCAAATTAGTCCTCCATTTTGTATACATTTCATGTTGCTTCTTACCTCTAACAAACAAGATGATTACTACTACTACTACTACTTGTTTTTGTTCTTCTTCATATTTATTCAACGTAGTGACGAAACAAAATCAGGTCCGGTTCAGTCATGTTGGCTAGGTTAGTATAATTCACATTCTTTTTAGTAAAACTATAGTGTAAAAATAAATAAAACTGATGGACCTGTTCACGGTGTTGCACCACAATCCTGCTGTTAAGTGATGTTATTTACGTCACTTACTTAAAGTCTTTTTATTGATAACTTACACTGCACTGTAACTTTTACTGTTCTGTTTTCTTTTTCTTTGTTTTTAGCTTTTTACCATTACTTTTAAATAAATATTTACACGGTGAGAAATGAGTAGGTAGCTGGCTTAGGACGTTTTGGGAGTGAGATTGAACAGAGTGAAGGAAGTGAATCTTAAATCTCGCGCCCGAGTGATTTGCAGGAACCTCTGTCCACCTGTAAACGTGTAGGTGGGTCCAGAGTATAACTGGATCAAAGGGGCCTGCTGACAGACATGTCCTGGTTTCTCTGTAGTGTCCGAGGGTTTTTGGAGTTTCAGTGGACCCAAAAATTGCTGTGGACCCGAGTACAGACTAGCTAGAGAGTAGATTAAGAGTACTTCTCTTTTTGTTCTCTTTTCAGAATGATTGTGACTCACTTATTTGCTCAACCCCTCAGCCTGTTTTTATTTTCCATTTAACTCTTTTAACCCTGATTGTATTATATTTTATGTTGCTTTTAAACGTTTTTCCTGTTGCTTTTATGTTTTATGTAAAGCACTTTGAATTACCTTGTTGTTGAAATGTGCTATACAAATAAACTTGCCTTGCCTTGCCTTGCCTTGCCTTAATTGGCAGCAATGCCTGGACGCAACACACATACACAGACAACAATTGTGTGTCAGGGTAACACAAACTCAGTGCTTCAGCGTACATTACTGTATGGGGCTTGGGTCGTGTTCAAACATAGAAAACAGAACGCCTGTTGGGTTCAGGTCAGGCTCAGTTACTATAGAGGGTATGCGTTGATGTCACTTCCCCTTCCGGAACGCACTGGACTGAGTGGCAAAACCTCTGTTACCATGGCTACGTTTAACAAATTGGGAGTAAAACAAGTGATTATTTGCTCAAATTAAAGGCAAACGGACTTGACAGTGATCCTAACTGCTTACCAGCAAACCAGTGTTCCCATTTTAGATATGTTGTTTGTGTTTTAGCTGATTTAAGCTAACACTGCTGCTCGTCTTTCTGCCACTCAGTGAGCATAACTGCATTCTGTGACATCATGCGCATACCCTCTATACTCTCAGACACTGATTGGTTTCGTACAGAAACTAGTATGTAGATAGAAATGTCTCTTTCTAAGGTAATAAAAACATAAAAGTTCATTATGTAACATCTTTATATACCACTGAAAACACAGTTGTGTGTGTAATATATTGCATTTCTGTCAATAGATCCTCCCAAATATTACTCACTGGACCTTTAAAAGCTACTGAAATAAATTAATGTAGCACTCTTGACTGTGGTTGTATGACATCCTCCACGTGTACACCTAGCAGATATGGACATACAAGCTTAAATAACATATTTCCTCTTGCTTTTGCATTCAGTCAGGTGTCTCTACTGACAGTGACCTGTAAACACAAAAACTGCATCTGTGAAAATATGATTGTGCATGCTTTATCTTAAACTCCAAAAAGTACAACATCCTTCTCTACAAAAACGTAGTACAAAAAGACACTGCTATCTAGTATTACCAAAGTCTTGCTTAATTGAATGTGTAATAAAAAAGTAACTTTTATGAAACCAAATGAATTTAGTTGTTAGTCAAAAATAAGGCCATTTTATCAGAATTTATAGTGCTGAATTCTAAAAAAAGATCAAAACAAAACAAGTTCAAATAAAAGCAACAAAAGTTCCAAAGTAAGAGTCACATAAACTTTATCAAGTTAGTTTATTAGACAGTGTTAGCTTTTCATACCAGATTTAAATTGTTTGTTTGTTGAGTCTTACCTAAGCTCAAAGTATGGTAAACTGGCAAAGTCAAGGATTCATCCTTATCTGATAGAGACAGAAAGTGAAAGTTACTGAAAGACAGAAAGTACATTATCTCAGCACATTATCTCGTTTCTTTTGGAGGTAAATGTAGATGCTCATTGTGTGTCATTGTGTTTTTTTCTCAATATATATTTGACAGAAGACATGCAATTATCTATTTTTATGCATCAAACCAATAATTTCACATATTTGATTTAAAGTTAAAGTTTTACAATTATTGTAATTCTTATTGCTAATGTACATACTGTTCGAGATGTCCACAATTTAGACCTGATACTTCTGTATGTTTGTGAGCACATTGTCATGTATCCGGGTTAGCTACTCGGCTCTGACGCAGTTTTCTTGTAGACTGTGAATTCAACCAACACAGGACAGGACACATCTAGCTATGTGTGTCTGTGGGTTTCTCAGGTGGCTTTTGTGTAAGATGCTAAAAAATAAGCTTAAATTATCTGCGGCACCTAAAGCACCTGAAGCAGACTCAGGCTAAACATATTTCACAAATGTCTGTTTAGTGTTTCAGTGGTTTCCAACCCTTTCTGCTCGTGACACCAGAGTCATTTTCTAGTCGCAAACCACTGCTGCAGACATTAACCTGCAAGATGACAAACTTGAAACAGAATAATTGTTGGTGTAACATGTAGCATTTTGCATTTCTCAGTGTATTACCTTTATCCTTCCTGGGTTTTGTGACAACAGCATATGTTGCCTGTTGTCGTTCAGCTGCACTGGTCTCTGCAGACAAAAAAGTAAGCAACACAGAGAGAAGTTAGGCAGCTCTCAGAGTTACAGAAAGGTGCAAGGAAGACTGCTCCAGCTAGAGATAAAAGGGAAAGCAGAAGCCAGAAGATCTTCTCCAATAAACCATCCAACATGTACTTTCAGTGACAGTAGTGTAAAGTAGTAACAACGAGCCCCAGTGCAGGCTCTTATGATGGGCCCTTGGACTCCACAATTATGAAGCACATGCTCACACATGTTGTGTGAACATGTCTACAAGGCAACCCTACATAGGCAAATTTGTGAGCCAACTGTTAAGATTACATGCAGTAAATACCTACTTAAATCAATTTCTTGTTATATTAACATGTTAAATTTAACAGTTATCCTTATGTGCTTCTCTCCAACACAGACAGGTGCTGCTGCTGTGGCTGTGTTACATGCACCCGAAAGAAACTAAAGTGATGGATTTTAGAGTCGGACTCTGTCACCTAGACTATTGTATTTGCAAAAGTACAGTAGTAAAAGAGAAAGTTACAAGGAGTATGGCAATCCTGAAATGTCAGTACAAACAGCTGAGTGAATCTCCCGAATCATGGCAACTGTAGTCCTTTCCGAAAGAGAGGCAAGACTTTATGGTAAAAAAAGAAAAGCAGCTTACTGAAAAACAACCAAATGTGACCACCACCGGCCAGCTACGGCGCACAGATTGTTTAATACCCACAAACACATCCCCAATATCAAACATGTGCTCAGCAGTGACCTGACCCTGAAATGTTAACAGCCTTGGCACGGCAGCCACACCAAATGAAAAAGCACTTGTACTTACCTGTTTGAATGGCATCCAACAAAGCTCGCACCGAGCAAAATCTTTGACAATGTAGTACAGTATATTGGTCAAGTTAACAGCCCAAGCTGAGTATGTAAAAATACGAATATCATCTTATACAATTTATTTGATTTTTTTTAACATACTCTGCACTCAGCACAACGTTGAGCTTCCAGAGCAGACTTTGTCTGTTAACATGACATACTGTATAATGCTTGTAACAATAAAACATGAAGATAAAGAGGTACCCAGTGTGTTAAAAAGCGACACCAAGGGGTCTTGTTTAGAAAAAAGAATGCGTGTTGGGTTCGGGTCGGATTCGGTTTCCACATTCTTGGACACTGGTTAGTCTGCAAATGTATCTCCAGATGTTCACAATTTAGACCTGACACTTGTGTATGTTTGTATTTGCTATCAAGGTGGCGTTTGTCTAAGATGCTACAAAGCAAGCTAAAATTATCTCCAGCAGCTAAAGCACCTGAAGCACAATCAGGCTAAACATATTTCACAAATGTTTGTTTAGTATTTCAGTGGTTTCCAGCCAGGGGTACTGTTAGACATAAAGCTCTACAGGGGCACAGGCCCCCACAAAGTTTTGAAAATTATGAAATGTTTTGTATGCGCTTTCTGCCAGAAGCCAGGCTTCCCCTGTTTTATCAGACTATTTATCATTTTAATAAAAACACAATGTTTATACCTGTGATGGACTGGCGACATGTCCAGGGTGCACTCCGCCTTTCGCCCAATGTCAGCTGCGATTGGCTCCAGCCCCCCCGCGACCCTGTACGCAGGATAAGAGGTTGATGATGGATGGATGGGTGGACAATGTTTATAGTTTCGATAAATCTCATAAGATGTCATCTAACATTTCTTCTCTGGCTTCACGCTGATCAAATCACAGTGTTGATGTTTGTTTAATCAATTAGAGGCTTTATGTGCTTAAAGGTGTAACATGTAGATTTCTCATTTGTCAGTGTATTACCTTTTTCCTTCCCGGGTTTTGTGATAATAGAATATGTTGCCTGTTGTGTTTCAGCGGCACAGGTCTCTGGAGACAAAAAAAAGTGTTAGTCTTTGTCGGTGTCAAGTTAATTAAACTTTGGGGGTTTTGTGGTGACAGCAAATGTGGTGTTTGGATACGCTGTTTGTCAATATTGACAAAAAATTAAGTATTTTTTAGTAGCACAACTTTAACACAAGGGCACTGAATGACTGGAACAAGTGATCGGGGGGATGATTGTCGATCTGGACAGTCGGTCCCTTAGGCAACGTCCTTGATGTTACTTGCCTACCTCAGCCATGAGTGAAACCGCAAATATAAGAGTCATACCGGCTCGGACATCGCCCGGATCAACAAGGTGCACGTCAGGTGCTGGGGAACCTGGACAAACTGATGAGAAATCAGCGAGGGGGATGACTTCATCATTCCAAGATTGGGTCCCAAGCCCCAATGACAACAAACCCTTATGGCACACAACAATTTAACTGACCTGAGATGGATGATCATGTTCAACCTGGTGACGAAGATTGCCAAAACAAACTACCCTCTGAAAGTCTAGAAGATGTGAATGCAGCACTACATACGAAAATCATAACCGAGACCAGTAAGCTGATATTCGCCACAGCAACAGTGATCCTAGAGATGCTTAATGATAAGATGAACACCATAAGCAACAAAGAGCATTGTCCCCCATGGAGGAGATGATCAAGGCAACACAGAAATAAGTTAGTCAGCTCTCAGAGTTACAGAAAGATGCAAGGAAGACTGCTCTGGCTACACTCTTAAAGAGATACAAAGCAAAAGCCAAGAGAATAAACTCCACCGAACCATCCAATGTGTACTCTCACTGGCAGGGTAATAACACAGATCAGATCTACCCAGGACTGAGAATAAACAGTACTGGAAGAACATAATGGAGACAGTCCCATCCCACTACCAACCAGTAACCTGCCTCTGCACAACATAGTAGTAGCTGGAAGACACCTCATAAGTTAGTTGAGAATGACCAAGCTGAGATCCTGTAGAACTTCAAGATCCAGACTGACACACTGGTGATGGCTAAACAACTACACAATGTATTGATCAACAACCAGCAGAAGAAGACAGTAGTGATAGATGTAGCAATCCCAAGGAACATCAACATCAAGAAGAAGGAACACGAGATGCTTGAAAAAAAGACAAGGGCTGAAAGAGGAGCTGGAAAAAATGGAGTACAGTGGTGCCTGTGGTAATCGGAGCACTGGGGGCTGTGACCCCTAAACTGTGAGAGTGGCTACAGCAGATTCCAAGTACAACATTTGAAATCTTTGTCCAGAAGAGTGCAGTCCTAGGAACCTCTAGGATACTGTACAGAACCATCAAACTCCCAGGCCTCTGTTATTGGACTCCATTGGTTGACAGGGCATATTTTCTCCATTGTCATTAAATACTGGCGCTGGATGTAAATTGTGAGCTATGGAAATGTGATCTTTAGTAATCCCTTGCTGTTGCTCAAATAGTGAGCTTGGTAGATTAAACATTGGCCTTCAGATCATTTCTAAAATTACAATATACCATGTTTGGTGTTACCTACCTGTTTGTGGAGGAGAAGGCTTTGCAAATGAGTGAGAAGAGGTTGAAGCATTTCCTTGAAATAAGAAAATACCACAACAAAGTGTGTTAACAGGGTGACCAGCAGGCATCACTATATCACCAATTATGTTCACTATCAATAATCTTAGTTTCTAAAATCTAATGGATGCAAAACTTCACACGTGTTGAGATTTAAACTTGTTTACCAAACAGCCTACTTAAAACATGGTTTCAGTCACTTAAACAAGTATTTGTTTGTTATGTACCTTTGTGCTTCATGGAGCAAAGTCCCACCACCAAAAGTAGAAAAGTCACGAGTATAACAGGGACAACTATCCAAAGTAAGTTGAAGACACGAGGAGCGGGACCATTAGAAAGATAAGTCTCTTTTTGGTTTGCTGCGGGAAAAAAATGACATTAAGCATGTGATGTAACATGTGATGTAACAATATGACACGTGGGATCTGAAAGCTGTTTTCTCAAATACACTGACGTGATAATTAGCACAAAACACAGCAGGGCTGAGGCTGATGGGAATGTCATTGGTTTTGCCCTTAGATGCCTCCTTTGGTGCAGACGTCTTGGAGGCGGCAGATTAGAAAATGTGTCTCACCTCTGACAGCCAGCCGGCTCTCTGGCGATTCTCCAGCTCCAGAGATGTTGCACTTGTAGAGTCCTTCGTCAGACTTGGAAACATTGAGGATGGTCATGTTTCCTGTAGAGCTGTTCCCGATGAGGACGCCATCTTTATAGAAATGAGCATCAAGGCTGGACATTTTCTTTTGTCGGCAACTCAGGGTCACATCTTCTCCCTCTATCGCAGGAAGCGCAGGACTCTCCAGGATCACAGGCCCAGCTGATCAACAATGGAAGTTCAGAAATATTTTATGTTAAATATAATTTAATTAATAGTATTGCTGACAAGAAAAAAAAATATATAAATCATGTGACATAAAAAGACAATAATTGTTACCATGTTACCATTTAAGTGTTCAAATTTTAGAATAAATCAATTGTCACATTTTCAAATACTGGCATGCCAGGCACCAGCCCAGAACCCCTAGGAATGTTGGTCATATTGGACACTTTCATATATATTTCATAAACCTTAACAGGTTTAAATGAAATGTTAAATAATTTTGGAAACAGCTTACAGACCACATACTATACTTTGCCTATTTGTGAAAATTTCCAATACCAGTTTGCTTGGGACAAACTAAAAAGACAGCTCAGTAGCTAAGAGATGGCTATGCTGCAGGAATGGTTTCAGAGTTGTCTTTAAGTTTTCTTTTAAATATACATCTACTCTGCAGTTTGCTATATTTGATTTGGCTCCATAAACCATGTTCTACGAATAAAATGATTTATAAAATTACATGTTTATGGTGTTTTGGTAAGTAAATTGAACATACCTGTCACTACAATGTTGACGATGTTGCTTTTCTTTTCCTTAGCATCACACCAGTACTCTCCAGTGTCACTTACAAAAGCATTTGTAATGTTGCAGGATCCTTTTATCTCCCATTTACTACATGCAATTTTGTTTCCTTTGCTTATCCTAAACACTCTCCATTCAGTTAGATTATTTGAAAAGCCCCCACAGTTTACAGAGACAGACTCGTATTCAAAGAACTGCAGGCGGGATGGAATGATTTGAGGAAAAGTTTCATCTGAGAAAGAAAAAAAGACCAAAATATGAAGTTGTTTCTTTTCCAAATTAATATAAGTACCATTCTAATAAAAACATTTTACTAAATGACATTATGTTTTGTGTATCGGTACAGAAACTAACTTGTTTTTCAGACTTTAAAATTTGGGCACATTCACATCCAGTCTTTTGGAAAAATGGAAACAACTGACTTACCAGTTTTGAGAGAAGCGCTGTACTGAACTTGTGCAGGCAACAACAGCAGCACATTTGTCACTGGAGAAACAAGAAATTTACAGTTCAGACACTGATGCTTTTTATGTAAATTCATGTGTGGTAGTAAAAAAAAAAAAAAGAACTCATGATCAGTGAAGAAAAACGAATCATATTACATTTGTCAAAATTGTACTCGACAGACTCAGTACTCACACAGTCTGATGCAGAGAGCTGTGACCTCCATGTCGCCTTTTTGCTGAATGTCTGAACACAAGACTGAATTACAGCTGATACCACACATCATAGGTGAACGCTTCCTCTTTCTGCGCAGCTTTTTTGTGGTGACTGAGACAACTGCTGTCAATGTCTCTGTGAGACAGAGCTGCTCTGAGAAAAATAACACGCACCCTTTTATAATGGGCAAAAGAAAACCTTTTTTTTTTCAAACTTTAGTATGTAACATGACAACCATGTTAAGCATAACCTATTCAACAGCAGCATGTCTCTTTTACTAGCACATTGCCAAACAAATGTTGATGTTTGAACTTTAGAAGAACTGAAAGAGGAAATAATCAATTTCAGTGTGTATCTGGTGTATTGATTTTTATTTATTTATTTTTTCTTACAGCTTTAAAAGCAAAATACACTGTCAGGATGCGTGGTTGGGTGAACAGGTTGGAGGACCCAAATGCAGGACACAAGACTGACAGGTTCAGTTCAAAGGTTTAATTAAACAAAAGGCGAGAACACTTTCAAACAGAGTGAGTCCAGGGTATTCAAAGTAAAATAAACAATCCCAATGAACATATAATAAAACCGGTAATCCAAGAACTGTCAGAGAAAAGAGGGCAGACAGAGGACATCACAGGACAGAGCATCAGCTACCAGACAAAGACTGAGGGAAACAAGCAAGGATATTTACACAGGGTTAACGAGCTGGGAGGAGACACACAGGGAGCAGGCAGAGAGAGAGCAGGGGGGAAACAGAGGGACCAGCAGGCAGGCAGATTACTGAAGGGGGGAAAAGACAAAACATAAGATACTCTACACTAAACATCAGAGTAATATATATAAAATAATGCAAGCAGACAGATCACAAATTAACTAACACCAACAAGGAACACAGACAGAAGCTAAGGTTAAACAGAATTCAGAGCAGACCTGGGCAAAACAACACAGACCAGGAGTGAACACGTAAGACATGAACTAAAGGTGCAGGACTAAGAACTAAGATATGAGATGAGACAGATTCTAATTAACTTAAAGATGTGGATAAATAATAATAATAAAAGCTACAAAGAGACTAGAGCAGAATGATCAAAATCAGATTAATTAATGAAACTGGCAGAGAACATAAGTAGACAAACAGGAAGAATGGCATGGTATGGCATGATGGTACAGAAACTAATACATGAGATTGGAACAGAAGTGAAATCAGGAAAATGCCAAAACACCACCAAACACCAGCTGACAGATAATAACCAGACAAACGATAACATCAGGTAGAAGACACACACTAAAGGTAGCAAGCAAACTAAAACTAAGTCTAAACTAACAGCACAGCAAAAGGGATTTTAACTAATAAGACAAGCTAAGGGAGACAAGATAACAGAAGACTGGATACAAGATCACAGGCTAACAGATACCAAACTGATAAATGAATAAACTCAGAACTAAACGGAACAGATGACTAATATGCAGATGCAAAACCAAACCCTCAGAATCAAAACCCAAAAACACAGCACTCAGGACAGGATCAGTGACATACACAGATCTCAAACGCACATGAATGCAACCTGTATTAGATGGAAATGAACTATCAATTCAACACAGATTATCTGTTTTCAGGAGGCTGGGATGACAGTGTCAAAATTATTTTATTTGTGCACCATGGCCATTAAAGCTCCTGCTTAAGAGACTTTTAAATGCTAACAACAGGTATGTGGGCTTTGTACATGTTCTACTTTTGTTTTAATATATAAAAAAAGAAACTTTATAGCCAGTTTGTAGAAATCATAGTAGGTCTTCTCTCACAGATCTTTTGTATTGGTGGCTTTACTGAGATGGTTAAGACGTGTGTAACAGTTAATCAAGTATTTTGAAAATGTCAATTAGACTCAACATGTGTCTTCCCTGTAAGAGGGAGAACTGCACAGATAAATTATACAATGTGAGATTAAAGAGGAACAGGGGAGAGGGTCACCCAAGGCTAAACTGAAAGTGTGGTTTTTCCAACAAATAAAAGTCACGTTTGTACATGAACATAGTCACAAAAATTAACACGCAAGGGAACGTGGAGGTGGGGCAGTTGTTTGGTGTAACATTAAGACACAGCAACAGTGAACATGCACTATGGAGTACCAAGGCTAATTTACTTACTTACATATTTGTACATATTCTTATTAATTTATAACAATATAAACAAGTAAGTCAAAATGAAAAATACATCACATTTTATTTAAATAAAATTATACATTTACAAGGTGTTGATCTTGGCGTGCACGATAAACCTTTATATTACGTACTTTATATTATAATACTAAGCAGGAGAATCCACACGTGAGGCGCGTCTCACTCTCTCCAGTCTTGATTTGGGTCTTATATAGTTCAAGTAAATTTTAACATGGTATCATCATCATCATCATCAGTGTTACAACCCACCCACCTCTGTCAGCCATTGTTTAGCATTCTGTAAAAACATAGTGGTTTTAAATTAGCACATGTAGGCAGGAAAATGTATCGCATGCTGCTTAAGAAATCACATTTTAATCTAAGTCATACAATTGTGTCTCCAATAGTATAGATACTAAACACAAATACTCTTGGTCAAAACAAACTGTTCATAGAGGTATAGCAATGCTGTGGTTAATACAGGCTTTGCAATGGTTTAAATGTAGACACAGTCAGATGGCATCATATTTATGTAGACATTCAAGCTTGAATAAAAACTACCCTTTAACACAGTGTGTGGTTTAAAAACACCACATGTCTTTATTTGACTTCCAAGAACTGTCGCGTGTGCATGACAGAGCTGCATAAAGACCAGGTTGAGCAAAATATTAAATAGCTTCATCTATCAAAATAGCTGTTTTACTGATGACAGTAGCATTCAGAGGAAAAGTTGGGGCCACCACACTACACCATATAGAGGAGAAAACATCAGCTTGTTTTGTTCATGTTTAAAGTACTGAGACCGTTGTATCATATGTATGGAAATACTTATCAATACATGGGGGAGTACATATTTTGAAATGACACCCAAAAATGGACACCAATGCCAAGTATATAAACATTAAACAATTTTAAAAAGCATCATAACACAGACAAATAGTTAATTGTCAGCTCATTGTTAATTCACCACAACTGTTACCTTTCACTACGTCAGGGGTATTCAATTAGAATTCAAAGAGGTCCAGTTAGAGAAAATTTCCTGAAGCAAAGGTCCGGAACATCAAAACGATTAACTTGCGTTTTCATTCAGTGCCATAACGTATAGTTGTATCAACATGTGACAACTGACAATATTTCAACAATATTCAGTTTTCACATCAAACTGGAGGGGTAATAAATAATAAATACTCTAATAATAAATTCTAAATTTAAGTAAACTAAAATAAAGTGCCTAATTTTTTTAGAAAAAATTCAATAAAAGGGGTAGCCTGAAGTGATGAAGTGTCTTAAGTATTTATAAAATAAATATAATAAACACTCAACACATCAAATGAACAGCTGTAACGCCTCCTCTGCTCTTTCATTCCCTCTTATAAACCACTTTCCTACTTTCTCTTGTTCAGTGAGAAACGTGAGCTCTAAATTGTCCTGCCAGCTAGCATCGGAGATCTATGAGATATTCTGGTTTTGAACTGCCTGTGGAAGGCATGTAGGCCTACATGTAAAAATCTCTACATTCTTGTGAAATGCCTTTTCTCTTTGACTCCTCTCTCCTGTGCAGTGTTTCCCATCACAAGGGAGGCTAACCCTACCTGTTAGCACGGCCGATGTGCGCAGCTGTAGGGTTAGCCGGTCGACATGCATACATTCAGTGACTTGGGTTTAGGCACTAACATTTCGGACGGTTGTGGTTAGGGTAGGGGCTTCGGGGGGGCTGTCAACACCTTTATCACGAACTTAGCTGGAAAACTGGTGCGCGTTTCCAAAACGTCTCCGATGTATCTCACTTGCGGACGCAGACTCGACTCGAATGCATAGTTTTTATTGGCTGAGCAGTATCACATGAGACGATGCGATTGGTCTGTGAGTTTCCTGGGCCGCTAAACCAGTACAGTAAATACTAGAAAAGCTGCGCGGATTAAAATAGAAACGCTCCATCACGAGGTAGGAAGTCTCAATAATAAATCGGCTGTAGGTCGGCGGTCCGGAGAGGACAGCGGCTGGGTCCGGATCCGGACCGCGGTCCGCCTATTAGTGACCTCTGCACTACGTCAACCTGTTCATCATTGGTGGCTTAAAGAACATAAATTAGCTTTCACTATAGCTGGTGCAACAAATGTAATGTCCTGTTAAATCAACAATAAAAAAATACAATAAAATAAATACAAATAATTCAGGCTGGTTGTGTAATAAACCAGATTATATACACCATCTTAATCACAGTTGTCCTCTTGGCAGAAACAAACATCCCTCCCTCACTAAAATAGTATTCCTAATATTTTATTTTATATTTGATTGAAATTAATTTCTATAAATCAATCACATAAGTCTGAACTTTTTTTCTGCTATAAAACCATCCGTGGATCTCTTGTTTTAATTCAGTGACATTTTGGAAACAAAACTGAGCAGACGGGCTGTTCAGAACCAGAATATCTCATATATCTCCAATCCTAGCTGGCAGGACAAGCTAGAGCTCACATTTCTCACTGAACAAGAGAAAGTTGGAAAGTGGTAGCTCTATAAGAGGGAATGAAAGAGAAGAGGAGGCATTACAGCTGTTCATTTGTTCAGATGTCTTGAGTGTTTATTATAAATTGGTTAAGACTACAATTCATCACTTGAAGCTACATGTTTATTTCATGTTTTCTAAAAATTAGCCATTTTATTTTGGTTTACTAAACTTTAGATTGTATTGTTAGAGTAGTTATTATTTATTATTCCTCCAATTTGATGTGCAAACTGACAGTGAAATATTATTTGATTTGACAGTTCGTTGTTGTTTTCTCTAACTGGACCTCTTTGAATTCTGCCCTAAGCAGTTTCCTCCAATGAACATGATTGAGTCAGTAGTGAAAAAATAAATGGTTAGCAGTTGCTGTAAACCATAATCATTTTGTTGTTTCTACAAAGTTTCTTGAAGGCCCCTGAAATAGTTTTTTTTCTGTCTGTTACTTTCTCGTGCGGTTTGTGGCTGAGGCTTTAAAATGATCACCTGCATCTGTATCAAAATATAACCCAGAATAAGACATAATGGCACAACTCGAAGCAGGCCTTTTGAAAATAGATCTTACGTCTGTCAACCAGCTCTGTGGTTTTCAGCCTTTTCTGCCTGTCTGCTATTTAGTGACAACAGCCAGCAGACACACAACTGTGAAGTATCAAAAGCAATTTACTTTTTAAGCCATTTTATCTGATGATCCGACGATCCTCACTGTTTCCTTATCTAAGAAGGCCTTGTATTATTGTTGTGAGTTTCCCACGGTGAAGTAGTCCCAGCAGCACCAGCAGCAGAGCCACCATCACAATAGTGAAAACAGTCCTTAAGACGACAAGGACAACGGAGTTGCCTGAGCAGTGACAAGCCTTTCGAGGTGCTGTAAAGTCAACAGAAAGTGTCTGATATAACAAGATTCCAGCATTATCCGTGTTTATCAAAGAGATGTTCATTTTTAATAGGAATTTGTCCTTTACAAATTCAAAACAAGTGGCACAGCTGACAATGTTTAACTCTTGTAATGCAGTGAAACTATCAAAAAAATACACCTTTAACACATAGTTTTATAATTTGTGGTTACTAAAATAAATCAATAATGCTTAGAGCATGATAACGTTTAATAAACTCAGCTTTGAATGGTTCAACTCTTCTCACTATATTTACCCAGCTGGAAATGTAGCTGAATTACAGTGAGATGAAATTACTCATTTTAACTGGGCTATACACAAAGCATCACACAGGGCTTTTATTTAAAAAAAATGAGTTTGGGATTCACCTCTGACAGCCAGCCAACTCTTTGGTGACTCTCCAGCTCCAGAAATGTTGCACTTGTAGAGACCTTCATCGGACTTAGAAAAATTGTAGATCGTCATCTTTCCAGAATAGCTGGTCCAGATTTTGTGGCCATTTTTATAGAAATCAGCTATGAGGTCCACAGGAGCCTTCTTCTTCCTACACTGCACAGTTACACCGTCCCCCTCTATCACAGGAAGGATGGGACTCTCCAGGATCACAGAACCAGCTGAAATATATTTTTAAATTAGAACATGTTTGCCTGCTTTAAACACAATACGTTCCATAGACAGTCAGTCATAGCGAAATTTCTTTGGGCTCTTTGATCAATTGATGTTGATGTAGGGCACAAGTTGCAAAAAAGTGAAGAACACGTCTGGGATAGATAGCCGACTACAATAACTTCATTAAGTAACAAACAACGGCAACAACAAGCGCGTCGCCCAAAGCAGTTCTTCTGTTGCCCGTACAACTTGCAGGGTTTATTTAGGTAGTTATGTTGTGTGAATTTTAGCACATTTCTGTATTTGGTTGTGTTTTCCCAAGTGTCGTCAAATTGCTGAAGATGTTTTCATAATGTGCTTGTGTTTTGTCTAATTAAATGTGTTTTTTAAGAAGCAGTGCGTTGACCTCTTAGGGCCACCATAGCTAACTCATAATATATATTTTTCTGGCTGATCCTAACATGCTATGTGATAAACTTGGTAAATACTTAATAAATTGTATAAATCCAAGAAAGGCTTACTGTCATAAGCCAAAACTGCTTTATAAATGGGTTTATAGGCCATTGTGCTGCTTTTACACTGCATTACATGTTATTTCGTACTCCCTCCTAATCTATACTGGTTATAATTGGGTTGATAAATTTAAACTATGTATGTGTATATAATATTGTCACAGTAAACCTACCAGTAACTGTGATGTTGACTCTGTTGCTTTTCTCTCCTCCTCCAGCTTCACACCAGTATTCTCCACTGTCAGAGGCAAATGCATTGTCAATGATGCAGATCAATGCTGAGGTCACCGTGCTGTTTGAACATGTTGGGATGAATCCCACCATGTTCCTCACCCCTCTCCATTTAGCTGAGCCACCAAACCCCTCACAAGAAAAAGTGATGGTCTCATACTCAAAGAACTGCTGTCTGGTTGGAACAATACGAAGAAAATCTGCATCTGAAACAGCAAATAATGACTAATTTACCATCATCATTTAAATATACAAATTTACAGACAATATACAAAACTAGATAATATGGTACATATTATGGGGGGAATAGTAATGTTCCTGAAATGACTGCTTCTTTAAAATGTTAAATCTTAAGAATTAGCTTATCATTAATGGATTTTTGGAAATGGACTTTTGGAAACTGTCTCTCTCTCTTTGTATATATATATATATATATATATATATAAACATTGTGTTGTCAAGCAAATCATGGTAATCGCCAATTAGACTGGTTTAGGTCAACCTGACTTTTGAATGGTAACAGTAAATTATTCAAAACACTTATTTAAAATACAAATATTTTGTGTCTGTTGGTAAATCATTAACCATTTCTTACTTACCCCCTTTCTGAGCATAACTGTGCTCAGCCATCAGCAACAACACCTTCAACACTGAAGAGACAAAGACAGAGTGCTGTACATCAGACACTAGTGTCAGACTATTATTAATTTATTTAGCAAATAGTAACCAATATGAATATGTTGAAGAAATGAAGATGTTCTTGGATCCTGATAAAAGGAGTATATGAGGTGTCTCTGATATATATGAACAATAAACTGACAGAAGGGCTACTCACACAGTCTGGTGCAGAGAGCTTTCACCTCCATGATGTTCTGCTACTGACTGTCTGAGCATCAAAAGGCTACGGATAGATATAACGTAGGTCACAACCTCTTCCTGTGTCATAAGGTTTGAGTTATACAATCTTTTCTCTCAGATGCAGAGCTGATCTGGAGAAAAAAAAATTTCTTTGATGGTCGAGCGCAACCTCAGGCAAAAGAATAAGCATTTTTGAAAGGTCAAGTTAAGCTTACACGATTTTTAGCCCAATTTGTTGTTCGGTGACCGTCAGGCTGTGATTGGGGGTAAATCAGCGGTTGATCAGCATTTGTCGTTATGTGTGAACTACACAATGACAGGGCTCAACTGGGGAAAAAAAATTGGTCCTGGTGTTTTTGGCTCAGACGGCCCATCACCAATACACCATGCTTCCATTGAAGAGCTCAGATTAGAGGTGTGACGAAACACTTAGCCCATTAGATGTAACACTGCGCAAGATTGGGACCATGACAACAAGAATATATTTTAATAGGCCTACTATTTAAAAATAATGTATTTATGAAATATAGGTGGATTCAGGGGGCTGCTGACAATTTAGAATATAAAAATATAATAGAATATAATGCAGTTATCAGTAGCTTATTATTGTTTTTAGTCTAGGTTACAGTTTCTGGACAACACAATTTTCTTCTATATTTACATTACATTGCAGGCTTATTGTGCAACTAAACCTCTTTCAAAGCATTTTTATCTGTTAATTAATATTTCTTGGTGAAAGGTATTTTTCAGAACATTTTTCACAAATGCACCACAAAAGTGGCGGGTGGCCTACATGTTCCCAGCGTCCCCTGTGTAAATTCTGCTCTACGTTGGGTACTGCATGTGATGTAGAAGCTACCGGCAGCAAATATATCGGGTTTTTTTGCACATTTGGCGGACGTTGTCTGAAGCTCAACATGACGAAATAATAATAAAACAATATAATCATTTGATTCAGGAAGTGCCCAGAAAATGTTCAAATTACAATTATCTCCACTTACCAATAATGGCACTCATTATTGGCCTTACCAGTAATGATTGAAAGAGAAAGTCAGCAAAACACTTACTTGTGTTGCATCTATCTTGTTTTTTTTGGGTTTTCTCAATAAATCTAACTCTAGTGAGTTTGTATTTTTGTTTGGCAACAAATGCTACGATAGCCTTATTGACTGAAGTCTTCAGGTTTCTGAGAGCCATCCAGTGACAAGATATTGTGCAACTGTCATACATCATGGCTAATGCGTAACTTCATGCAAGCTTTAGAAGTTTTATATGCAAATGTGTAGTGTATCCAAGCTGACAGACGGACATAGGCACCTATCTACCATAACAGATAAAAATCAGCATGTTAATGTTGTTGCCATGACATAAGCTAGAAACGCTACCATGAACACAAAAATGTCTGGTATTCATCAACACACAAGTGCCAGGAAGAAATACATTTTTGTAACAATGGGTTAATTTCATTTCCAAAATTGTAGAAATATTTACAAATGGGTTAATTTACAAATTAACTCATCTCCGGTTTCACTGAGTTGATTTGATCCTTTTAAATTTACCTGGTATGAAAATATGCTTATGCAAGTGCCACAATTTAAAGCCAGTTTTATCAACCTATTCTCACTCCCTGACTCGTCACATATTTATGGTCAAGTAATAGTAGTTTGTAATGTGCTGGGGATCCCTATAGCGTTATAGTTCAACGCAGTGGGTGAAGCCCTGTAGCGTCAGTTTTGACGGTAAAGGCAGGTATATGGTATTCAACAGAAAAGACTTTGTAAGAAGGTGGTTGGATGGAACAGTACCCCAACATTGAACCAGGAGACCAGGGTTTGTGTGCGGGGTGAAAGAAAAAGTCAACATTAAATATGTTTATTTAAATTAGGCAAGTTACGTAAATTGACGCAAGTTCTGTTAGTTAACTTAGCTGTTAACTAACATACATACTTGTATGTACTAACATACATACTTGGGTTATTTTAACCCAAGCCATGATCTTTCCTAACCATAACCAAGTGGTTTTATTACCTAAACCCAGGCAAGTACTTTTTGTGCCTAAACCTAACCAAATTGCAATGTTTCAAGACTTTAATAACACACCGTTTCAAAATGGCGATGTTTTGAAATGCTAGCATTTTGAAAGTCTAACCAGACATTACATATTTATTGTTGCTATTAAATGACGCAAAAGGGGTACCCAGGGTCTTGACCAAGCGTCAATATGTGACAAGTCGGGAGTGAGAATGTTATGGTATTATCACTTGATCCTAACTGTGCACTTTTTAAATCATATTGAGGGGTTTAAATGAGACAAATTAGAACCTCCTGCTGAAAGAAGGTACATTTTGTCAGCTTTGCCTCAAGACCCTCTTTCTGCAGCCATCCCAGTACCACTTCCAACCTTTCCAGGTGTAGCTGAATATATCACAATGTCATCCAGGTACAGCAACAGGGATTCGCCTTGTTGATCCTACGGATTAGTCTCAGACTATCTCAGACAGAAGGTGCTGCGAGCATTAGGCCAAAGGGAATATGGTCCCAAATGGTGTGCAAAGGTAAGGCATCCTGACTTATTTCGATGTCAAACAGTCTGTAGTCTACACACATACGCAAGCTACCATCCTTCTTTCAAACCAGCATGATGGGGGAACCATAAGGGCTGCTGCTCTCTAATTACCTGGGCCCATAGCAACTGATTAATGTGCTCCTTCACACCCTCATAAGGGGGAATGCGCCTGTAACACTACGACGTACAGTAACATTGTCTACAATCGGGATCTCGTGAGCTATCATATCAGTACAATCCAAACCACCATCATTGGCGGCAAAGAGGTGAGGAGCGACTTCACCTGACCCTGCTCTTCAACTGGCAATGGTAACAAATCCACAGCCGCTAGCTGATTTAACACAGTACGGGAAACAGACTGAGAGCTCACCGTGTAAAGCGTGCCACCCATCACCGGAACCAAACCAGGATACGCAAGCAATCCAGCAGGCAAACCAGAGTCCACTTGCTCAAACAACACAGTCACACCTGAGTACTGCTCGGAGCTTGTAGCGGCCACTACCATCATTATACCACCGGGAATCTTTCAAGCCTGCATACCTGGAAGCTTAGGCTTACCTGTGACACCAATAAGGGTTTGTGCATCAGCTTGGTGACACTTTTGCAATGCATGTAACATTGACTCAGTGGCTTCAGCTACTGGGGGGGCAATGGCAGGAGATATTTTAGTACAGACTTGCATATTTTGCAAGTGACAGTAGCACCTATTTCATTTTTAGCTAAGTATTTCCACACACTACGCACTGATTTTGGTTTCCTGCAGTGACCCACCGGGCTCCTCACCTACAGTTGAGGCGTCCATGTTGTTAGTGTCCTTATCACATGATCAGAGACTATTTGAGGTCAAGCCTAAAGCATTCATCACAGCACAATAAAGTCGACTGGTAACCTAGTCGACTTGTCTATGCAACCCCTACTTCATCCTTAACTCTAGCAACAAATATACTCCTCATTTATTTGGAAACCTGGTGCCCAATCATCGAAGAAATATGTCATTTCTAGGAATGCTGGACCACGAGGCTAGGCTACACATCCCAATCTGTCAATCCCACACACCTCTCTTTTTTCAAACAAAGATACATTTTGGGATCTACCTTGGGTCCCATCAGTTACACAGATTGTTGGAGAGAATTGGCTTTACTCACCCTTTTGTTTTGTGTCCTTCTTCCCATTGTCAGTCTGTTAAGTCTATGAGCAGCAATGTGCAAAGACTGATGGTTAACCAACCCCCCCAAGTGGGTGTTGATAATTCAAGATGACAAACCACTGCTGTATGTTGAAGCCACAGAGAGTGTGGCCCCGGCTTTTGCATCAAGATCAGAAATAAACTGAACAGCAAGAGGAAGTTTTCACCTGCATTACACTTCAGCTTTAATTCAGTCTGATGCTCAGTCAGCAGAAAGACAACATGGAGGCTGCTTTAGACTGTGTTAGTATTGAATCTCATGGTTCATTTATAGTTCAGTTTTAAATATGTCTCTACGTAAAAGCATGACTGATCTACAATTTTGCTCCTCTGTTTATCCAGGGATGCTTGAATTCATTCCGCTGGCCACACAAGTTCAGAATCGTTATAATCAACGTGGTGAGTAAATTATATATTTATTTACATTTTGTTTTGTTTTACATAATTCTCTCCATCTACAGAATCAATGTAGAAGGTTGACCTTAACTCGTTAAATAGGTCTATTTCTACAGTTTCTAGTCTTTTCGACCACTCAAAGTGCTTTTACACTACTTCTGGATTCACCATTCACACACACATTCACTCACTGAGCCTAAGTGCTCAAACAGAAACTAACATTCACACACTGGTGGAACAGCTGCCAGGGGCAATTCTGGGTTCAGTGCCCAAGGACACTTCGACACACAGCCTGGGGGAGCCGGGGATTGAACCAACATCACAACATCATGTCACAAACATCATTGTGGATGTTTAATCTGAGGCACTTTTTTCTCAGTTTCAGATGTATGTTTTCATAATAATGCTCCAAACAGACTGCTGCACTTTGAATATGAGTCTGTCTCTTTTCATTGTGAGGGAACTAATGGATTAAGAACAGTGAGAAATTTCATCCAATATGTGACATTAAGAGGGCGCAAATGGGGTCTATGTGGAGGAAAATATGAAGGAGGAAGGGGATATTAGTTTTCTGTATTTAACCCATCCTATGTAGAAGCAATGGGCTGCCATCGTACAGCCACCGGGGAGCAGTTCGGGATTCAGGGTCTTGCTCAGGGGGTACCTTCGGCATGAGTCGTGCTGGACTTGACCAAGTCTTAACTGAAAGAGCTAATGCTGCCCCAAGTTACTCACTAAGATTTGTTGGTCTTTTAGCTTTTCTAAAAAAATAAATTTGCCAAGCATAAGTGTCTGTTTTCACACGTTCTTCAGCTGGTTCTGCGATCCTGAAGAGTCCTGCTCTTCCTTTTTTTGTGGGTCATAATGTGGTTCTGCGCTGCAGAAGACAACTTCCACCAACACCAAAGCTGATTTCTACAAAGGTGACGTCCTCTTGGAGAGCAGACCTGCTGATGAGATGCCAATTAACAATGTTTCCAAGTCTGATGAAGGCTTCTACAAGTGCAGCATCCCTCGTGTTGGAGCGTCACCAGGAAGCTGGCTGGCTGTGAGAGGTGAGACATGATAGAGTTACAAAGCTAAAGATGATATTGTGCTAGTTGAATGGCCAGGATGGGTGCAGACTAGTCATGATGATGGCACCTTTCCTATGAAAGGTTTAGTTGTTTGGAGGTTGGTAGAAATTTTTGTCTGACAATCAACAGTTTCGGAAACATTGTGACCGTTGTTCGAGTTAAATATTTACCAAATGCTTTACAGCCATCTGGACTAACATGACTTCATAGTATGTATATGCTGTGCTCAATGTAGTTTTGATTTTATAGAATCTTTTAACCACCGAAAAGGTTTCTTCAGTTTTGACTGACTGTTATGGAATCCCAGCTATTTAACCTCTGTGGGTTCATTATCAAGATGATGGATACCATTTGGTTCCTTAGTGCTTCTGGCTGTTGTCACGTCAGTCGTTAAGCCTTGGCCTCAGATGACTCAAATAACGACTGCGGTTGGCTTTGTGACATGAGGCCAAATGTGAGTGTCTGTTCAGTCACTTGGGAAGCGATGAAAGCAAAGGATTTAAGTCGGGGAAAAGTGGTCCAGTGTTTAGAGATGGTTTCTCTTCTTTGTTGTCAATGGTTACTTTGGCTGCTTTCAAACCATCTGTCCTCCCTATCCAAAATATATTGTTGGACAATGTTGCCCTTGATTTTATCTGCTTGGATAACTATGACCTGGATGTCTGAGAATCTTTACAGACAAAAACTTTTAAAGTAAACTGGAAAAATTAGCTAGTTGTTTTGTCTAGACCAAAGAGTTAAAACTTAAAATGAGACAAAATGTTTTTTTAAACCTAAAAGAACATTTATGGTCTACATTTATGCACATGTGTACTTGTCTACCTGCCAAACTTTAGATTGTTTACATAAATGTTTTCTTTTGTGTTTCAGTCTCTGAAGACGATGCTGCAGATGACCCAAACAGTGTGACGTATGCAGTTGTCAGCACAAAACAGAGAAAGGACAAAGGTTTGCATGACTTTATGTTTAGATTTTTCTTTTCTAAAACATGGTGTGAGGAACACAAAACAACTGTATAGATAACTTATGTCTTAAGTATTGACAGATTTTATAAACACATATATAGTATTTAATTTATGAAACATTGTTTTACTTTTAAGATTTTCAATCAAGTTAACTACTTGAAAAATAATAAGTGGAGTTGCTTTATGTAACTATCCCCCATATTGAAAGTGGCAGTTGAGACGTGCTGCCCAGCAGGACTGATGTCTGAATTATTTTTGAATCCTCTCTGTGTGTCATAGATGGTGTTTTGTTTTTAGACACAGCAGATGCTGCTGTTAATTTGAGTCTTTGCCCCAAGACAAACCACAGCAGAAAACCACAAAGACAAAAAGGTGAACATTTAGTCAATGAGTATTTTAAGTTCATCTGTCTGTCTCTCAACCTTTTACTTACTGTTGTTTCTCCGCTTCAGATGAGGATGAGTCCTCACTTCAACCTGTTTGCTCTGCTTTGACCATGAATGCGACTCCACAAGCTTACTGACCTGGTTTGTACTGTGTTAAAATGTTTTTATATAAAATTTCAGGTGTTTTATAAACTGTGCCCACACAATTGTGATGCTCCGTAATCATTATCGAATTGAATCTGTATATAACTAAGAAGGTCCATTTTGCCTGAGAGTAATGGTTATTTTGACCCCATTGAAGTGATTTCAAGGGAACTGTAGCTCACAATGTAATCAGTGATCTGTTACACTTTGCGTAATTCCTTTGTGAGATAATGTTCAGATTGTTAGTAGAAATTATGTACTATAATTAGAATGAAAAATACGTAACCCATGAAAGTACCTCAAAATAGCTTTTATTGGTAAAAATACGCTGGCAAAATATTAAGCAGTTTTGTTCAAAAGGTGGAAAAATTCAGTTAGTCAAAATTTCAAATTTTGACTAACTTTGTCAAAATTTCAAATTTTGACTAACTAATTTCAAGTGGTGTGGAGTGCAGGGTTGAGCAGGTGAGGACCTAAACGCAGGACATACTAGCAGGTTCAGTTCAAAAGTTTATTAAACAAAAAACAAAAAGGCCAACAAAAGGCAAGCAAACTTACAAGCAGAGTGGCTGGTGAAGCAAAGTCCAAAAACAAAGTAATCCAAGGTGCAAACCAGAAAGGAGGCGAAAGTCCAAAATCCAAAACAAAATCAAGAAACAAAATCCAAAACGACGAGACAGGGAAGGCAAAGACACTGCAACAAAGGGTATTCCACAAACAGAGGGTACAAAGGACAATGACCCGATAAAGACAAGACAGAAACACCAGGTGTGTATATATATACAAAGGACAATGACCCGACAAAGACAAGACAGAAACACCAGTTATATACACAGGGACTAATGCAGGGCAGGAGCAACATAGGTGAGAGGATTTAGGGTAACGAGGCACAGACAGGGAGAGAGAGAGCAGAGGAAAACAGAGAGACTGACATGACAAACAGACATGGGGCAGAGTGAATAAGCAACAAGACAGAAACACAAACATGTAACAAAAGTACAAGAACCCAAACAAGAACACAAAACTAGTACAGAATGTAGAGAGCAGACTAAACCAAAATAATTTACACAAGAACTAAGACTAATGACATGAAACTAAAACCCAGATTCCTCAACAGGCCACACAGACAGGATCATGACACAGTCATAATACCAAAGTCCCGGACAGAACAATAGTAAAATCTATGTGAAAACTGTGTGGTGGTGAGGAAATGTAATGTTTGACTTCATCCAGACTAAAGGTCAAAACAGTCCATTCATAATAATATGGGATTACCCTGGCAATTATTTCTTCAGATCATGTTATTTAACCTGTCCAGGGTTTACCCCGCCTTTCGCCCAATGTCAGCTGGGATAGGCTCCAGCCCCCCCGCGACCCTGTACGCAGGATAAACGGTTGACGATGGATGGATGGATGGATTATGTTATTTAAAAATGCTGTTCAGATGATCAGATTTGCTGTCTTTTTGGGCTGTGACGCCCCTGTGTGCCTTGACAGTGTATGTTTGTCAGTACTGCCATGGTGATGTGGTCTTCTGTTTTTGAGGAGCTGATTGCAGAGGTCCCTCCCTGATCGGGATCACCTGGTCCCAGTGCTACACAGGAGATAAAAGCTCCACCTCCAAGATCATCTTTCTCTCTCATCCTCTCTGCCAGCAGCTCCACCTTTTGGTTTTCGTTGCCTGTTTGTTTTATTTTAACACCTCAACACTTTACACCACGATCACTCATCCACACTTACACAACTGATGTTGCTGACTAACACATCTCATAATTCAGGAATTATTTTGATTATTTTATGTTAAAATAAACCTTGTTAAGTGAATCGCTGAGTCCTTACCCACTTTTGTCAAGGCCTTCGAGCCTGGTCATGACAGGGGCCATGTGTAATTTGCAGGGGCTATTAACAGTGAGATTTCACTCACCATTACCTTCCCAAGCGTGTGCTTGTGCGCATACTCAAACTAATAAGGGAACCAAAACAGATTCTGCATCACACAAAATGGTAAAGTAAGATAAACTCCCACTACAACGTTACAGTAATATTTTTATCAGCTTGATGTTGAACTAATGTTTTACACCACATAAAATAAAATGAAATACTATTCTTTGGAATTATCCTTGAAGATTTTGTATTCATGATTCAATGTATCACGTTAGTTTACCATTGTTTATATGAAGTAGTGTTGGCGTTAGCTGGCAAGCAACTGGCAACGTTTCTGGTTAGTTTACCTGTCCAGTAGTATTGCACAGCAGCCAAAGACTCAAGCTTAACAGAACAGGAAGCTCTATGTTCTCCTATTCAGAAGGAAAGAGTGATGGTAATGCTGTCCTGCAGCAGCAAGTGATCTTGAATCCTCCATACAGCTGCATGGCATGTATGCTCCTCCTAATGTGAACTGAAGATGTGTCCATCAAAATCAGTCAAGAACATGGAATATAGTGTATGTTAGTGTTCGTTTGTAAATGGTGGTTATAAATGTCTAAAATAACTATGAAAATCCCTCCTCAATGGATGGATGATGAAATAAACAGACGGCTTTTATATGACTCCTGTCATGCAAATTAATTCCTTAAACATTAGCAACATTACCAAGTCTTCAAAGTGGCTGGTAAGGAAACCCCTTCAGTTTTTTTCTGAATGACTAGAAACTGAGCTCTTTGAATCAGGCATTAGGAATTAAGAAGAGAGGAAGAACATTTTTCAAACTGGGAACCTTAGTTCTAATACAAACACAGGCAATTTCAAATAAGCTCTAGCCCATTAGCCTTATAGTAACACACATGGAGTCCCCAACAACCATTTCCAAATCAGTGCTGTAGAGTCATTCAAGTCATGCTCGCATACATACATACATATTCAGTTATTCAATGTGGTTATAGAGCACAAAAGTTCAATACAGTTTTTTTTTTTTTCAAATTAGACTGTGACATTCTCCTCCGTTTAACTTAAAACAAGACAAGGAGAGAAAAAAATGCCCTTCAATGTTTAAGTGATTAGAGAAAAGAAAAATCAAACATTGAAGAAATTACTGCAAAGCATTAAATCATAAAATCCAATTATGTGAACAAATAAACATACTTCATCTATCAAATTCAATTTTGAGAGCTAGATTATTCCATGTATTGGCCAAATTATGTGAAAAACTGAAATACTATAGAGCATATGGCTATGCCAGCTGAAATGAAGACAATAATATAAACAGAGGTTTGCCACATTATTATACTGTAACCATATTTGCAGCTGTATCCTATGATTTGTGATGTGCTGCTGACTAGTGTTTATGTGACAGATGGAAACGATGTGTTTTACTAGTAAGTCATAGCAAGCATTTCAGTAAGCAGTGGAGCGACGGTTAATGGGTTCATGTTTGGTGGTTTTGCCATTCTCATATTTTAATGCTAAATCATGCTATGGTTAAAGTTGTTATTGTTAGTTGCAGCAGTTACAGTACAGTACGTTTCTTATTTTTCATATGCAAAATGTCATTCTAACAGCAGCAGCAATAAGTGTGAAGAGGAGTGTTGTAGTTACTGGAGGGCTCCAGCAGGGGGAGTGTAAAACTGTTGAGCTGTGTTGCGGTGCACCTCGCTCCTTCCCTTCAGTCATCACACACATGATCTGAGGAAAGTTGTCAAGTGTCCGTGCATCTTTCATTCAACTACTGCCCTTTTCAGGGCTTTTACATTTACTGTGGGTATATTTTCTTGAGGCTGTTACAGGGGAACTTGTGGGTATCAATAATATTTAACACCCAAAAATCTCCATTAATGAAAAGGGAAACACAAAATTCAGGTGGCAGGTGAGGATTTGAAGTATAATAGAATAATGCAGCAAAGCTCTCAGGCAGTCTGTGTTGCTTTTACATATGTTTCTCCTGTTGATAAACCTTTACAAGGTTACAAGGTAGTTTATTTGTCATTTTACAACATAAGGTTGTAGAACAAAACAAGTTTGTAGTCCCTTCATGCTGCACACACAGAACTTTACAAATTAATATTTGAATACACATTTAATGTGTATTAAATATTTTCTCATGTAATATAATGTCTTCTGAGTCAATGGTTTAGTCTTCCCTCCTCTTTTGTCTTTGTTTGGGGAAGTAACCTCTTTAAGTAAGATTGTGGTACTTTTTCTATGCTCACTAATAAATTATTTAATTTTAATTCAGTTAGAAACTCCTGGTCTTTAATAGCTCCTGTGTTTCAGCAGTTTTTCTGTTCATGTTCAAAACTTTCTGCACATTCAGAATCTCTCCAACATATCTGTGTTTTCTGGCATGTCCAGATAAAAAGTCATAATATTATGAGAATAACATCAAGGGCATGAACAGAAAAACTGCATGCTCCTCGCCCATGTCTTGGGTGGGGGTCATCTCCATTGGGAAATGTTCAGGGCTGCACAGAACAATTAGTCTCAATATCAGTCAATCTGCTGATTAATCAATTAATCATTTTGTCAACAAAATGTCAGAAAATTGTGATCAATACACATCACAATTTCTAAATTGATATGTTTTTTCGGCCTTTTTAATTTTTTTTTATTACTGTATGTACTGTATGTTGTCACTGTTTGTTAAAACTTGATCCAAACAGAGAAGTATTCAGTTTACTGTCATAATAAAAAGAAAAACACATTTTCACACTTGAGAACTGGATCATTTGTTAATTTTGCTTAAAAAATAACTCTGTTGCTATATAATTAGAATATGTCACTGTCATTGAAAATGGAAAAAATGTGTTCCCCGAATTTTTCCTGCATCCATATCAAACCTGTCATTTTTCAAAATGTTGCATCTACTATTTCTTTTCACTCTGTAAAACCTCAATCAAGGGCTGTTTCATGTTGAGTGTCTTTGCTGAACTTTGAGCCTGTTGCCAAGTAATGGATCACAACGGGTTGAAAATATTACAGCGGCAATAAAAACCATCACGAACAATAACAATGTTTCTTTGTTCTCTCAGCAACTTGTTAGGCTCACTGTCGTACTGCAGGAGGCAGAAAAGGACATTTTAGCAAATTGTGACACCTATTACTTATTACATCTATCACGCCTTTGCATAAAGTGAGTGTTTGGGAGAGATAATAAGAGATACAGGGACATAAAAAATGACATCTGCAAGGAGGTTTGTATGTGTGAAATTAGTCCTGCAGGATGCTGTGTATTATGAAGATTTCCTTTTTTGAGAGCTACACAATGTTTAATACTTCATACTTAACTCCAGCAAAAATTTACATTTTTTTTGGAAGCTGTAGTTACAAGTTACTTGCGTTTAATACCAATTACTAACATAACATGTTTAGCTTGAAACCTTTGTTGTTAAAGAATAAATAACTGAACAGTACATAAGAATGTTAAATTTTGCTTCACCTTCAGGTACAACATTAAATGCTGCCAGCCCCTTAATAGGTTAGTATAATACTGTAGTAATGTAATTGTATATAATAGTAATATAATATCACATTTTGCCTGTGTACATCAACGTCTTTCACCTGTGATACTTTGTAAATAAATTAATTTGCCTATAACCAATCCTCAGGTATGGTGTCCTTTGACATTTTGCTGGTCACACTAGAGTTTGAGTTTTATTGTGGCCATAACATTAACTTGATAAAGCTTGTACAGATGAAGGATTTCCTCATGGTGTATACTTACATTGGAGTACTGCTACTTGTAAAAAAAAAAGGAAAAAGAAAAAAGTTGCTAATACTTTTTTTAACCACTGTGTTACAGTCTTTGAATTTAAACAGACACTATCATATGTTTATTTATTTATTTGTAGCACAAAAGACAGATAACAATATATGAAAAATATGATTTAAGGATTATACAGGAGAGGTAAGAAACAACGGGCTAAAACCTCCCTTCAGAATTTCAGTTTATATCATACAAAATTATTCTAGAAAAATATGACAACAATGATAAACACTTAAATAAAACATACACAAACACACACAAACAAAACACACATACTTAAATTTTAACTATGAAATTGGTATTTTTTTCATTTTTGACTTAAATACTTACAATGATGGAAATGGTTCGATAGAGATTCAAAAGTTAAAACAGAACGCTAGCATTAAACGTAGGTGCCATCCAAGATAGATGTATTTCCTAGGAATACTGGCCACAATCTGACACAATCTGCCCCCATAAACCTTTCTCTCTTCAAACAAAGATACATTTTAGGTCTGTTGGAGGGAATTGGCGATTGTCAGGCGATTTATTATTGTATTGTCATTAACCATGACCTGCCAAGGGACTGCAGATGCGAATTAGCTTGAAGTTATAATCTGGTACAGTGCATCAAATGGTAACGTTTATGTTTTACTGTACACTGTCCCTTGTAAATAAAATAAATTAAATTAAATACAAAAAAGAAGCAAACAGGACACCCTCGCTGTGTGGGTAAAGGTGAAAGGCACCCTCTAAATGGGTGCTCAAGATAACAAACCACTGCTGTATGTTGAAGCCACAGAGAGTGTGGCCCAAGATCAGAAATAAACTGAACAGGAAGAGGAAGTTTTGATCTACATTCAGCTGAACTACTTCAGCTGTAGTTCAGTCTGATCAGTCAGCAGCAAGACACCATGGAGGCTACAGCTCTCTGCTTCAGACTGTGTGAGTACTGAGTCTGAGGTTTCTCTTTTTTCCAAATGTTTCATATATCTGAACGTTGAAGCAAACATGACTGATAGCTTTGCTCCTCTGTTTATCTAGTGATGATTGAATTCATTCTGCTGGAGACAAAAGCTCAGAATCATACTCAAAGTGGTGAGCAACAAAGAGAAAATCCTACATATTATTTCTTTTTAACATTATTTTTGTTACATCGTTCTCTCCATCTACAGAATCAGTGTAGGAGGTTGGCCTTAACCCGTTAAATATGTCTATGCCTATAGTTTTCATAAATGAACCTGATCTCAAATTTGAGGTCAAATTAGTTTTGATTGATTAGTTTATGCTAAATGTGAATACAAGAATGTTTCTTTTAAAAAGACTCACTGTATCTGTCACAGGGTGGAGGTACATCATTATTTCCCACTTTTGAATGTTTCATCTGAGACTTTTTTCTCAGTTTCAGATGCAGTTTTTCTTCGTATCGCTCCAGACAGACTGCAGCACTTTGAATATGAGCCTGTCACTTTTCACTGTGAGCGGACTGATGGTTCCACTCGATTGAGAGGGATCAGGAACAGAGAGGAATTTAAGCCGGTATGTGAAATTAAGAGGACGCCAACGGGGTCCTCCTGCACTATTGATAAGCTCTATCCCGGAGACGGTGGAGAATACTGGTGTGAGACTGATGGAGGAGAGAGAAGCAACACTGCCAACATCACTGTCACTGGTATGTTTATTGTATTTCTAAAGTCACTTCATTCCCATTTTCAACCAGTAACAACCTGATGTTTCACATGTAGAATTTCCAGAATGAAACTATGTAAATATTCTCTGTCTATATTGTTTTGTTTTGTTTTTGTTTTTGTTTGTATGTGTTCTCTATACTGTAGCCTGTGTCTGATTTTATTATTATAATTGTATGAGTAAGCACATTGTGAGCAATGTAAAATCCTGAGACAAATTCCTCATATGTGCACACATACCTGGCAATAAAAGCTAATTCTGACTCATAAAATTTAAAGGTCCAGTATAGACTTTAACTGTATTATTAGTATTAAACATACATTTTTTCATTTAAAATGTTGAGGGAAATATTAAAATATTCAGGAATGTTTCCTTTCCAATTGTAGTGATACTTAGGTATGCTGCTTAGACTGTGAGGGTTTATGTGGTTCATCTCTGTCTCCCAAAAATTATTTTAACAATTATATTGCGCTGACAGTCGCTGCAAAGCAAAGGACCAGGGTTTGTATCCTAAGTCCAGTCTGTGGTTACGTTTAGGAAACAAAACCATCTTAAATTCACCGAGAACCTTTTCTCTATTATGACCATGATCTTTCATTTATATGTTAATAAAAAACTTTCATCATAATGTTGACAGACAGCGTATTCCAGGTGTCAATATGTTTCTTTCAAAACATATTTTAAACAACTTGGTCGTAAATAAAATTAATTTCTAGTTGACAGGACTGTGTGTTTTTACTTTACTGTCCTTTGAACTTGTGGCGGTCTCCCAGGCTCACGAGGGGCCCCACTCAGATGGCTAACAAGTTACTCACTAAGATTTGTTGGTCTTTTAGCTTTTCTAAAAAATAAATTTACCAAGCAGTGATTCTTGAGATCCGGGACAAAACAGGTTTTTTATTTTCAAAAAAAAAATCTTGATTATTTTAAAAAACTAAGTATACATCTTTGTTAAATGAGGCTTTGCCTATATAACCATGTGTTGGAACAACCTCCCAGTTTTACATTTTTGTCATAAATGACATGTTTATGGGATCAGAACTAGATTTTTGTCAACACCGTCAGAGACATAGAAATGTCAAAAAATTATTTTAAATGACCTTATCACAGATATTTTACTCTTAGCTGCTTCTTGGTTCTCTTAATTGTATACAGATGTTTTTAAATGAAAGATATCTCCTTTTAAAAGTTCTGATTTATCAGTGTTTAATTGTTACGGTTTAGGTTTTATGTATTAACCAACATAACATTTCATCTCCAATATGAACAGAGATACTTAGAAGTGTTCAAATTACACATTAACTTTGAAAATGCAACACTGTTATAGACAAATATTCTTGATGGAGCAAAACATGTCATCTTTGTAAAAAAAATCAACATAAAGTCCATCTGACGGAGTTGACAAGCCATCGACGGTGTTGACAAAACTGACGGTGGTGACAAACTTGTAAGAAACAGAAAAAATATTTAATTCAAAATTATTATTGAACTCTCACAAATATTGTAACATTATAAGATATGAAGAAAATACATTATATAACCAATTATTTTTGGATTAACATCTCAAGAGGGAACAAGGAGTCCATGAACATAACTCCATTGTAAAGTCCACAACCTCTTCAAATACATGCTGCTTATGCACAAACTACAAACCCCATCTCCAGAAAAGTTGGGATATTTTCCAAAAAAGCCTGCATCAGTGCCTGCAGCATGAGTGAGCATGTGTGTGAAGGTGCTACTGACACAGAGGCATGAATTGAGATTTTAGAAAGACATCTGTTGCTATCAAGTCCACATGTCTTTCCAGGACATGCTTATTTCAGCAGGACAATGCCAGGCTACAACAACATGGCCTCGTACACACAGAATGCGCGTTCTTTAAAGGCCTGCTGCCAGTCCACATCTGTCTCCTACTGAAAATGTGTGGCGCATCAGAATCAGTCAGTGGCAACCACAAACTTTTGAGCAGCTGAAGTTTTGCATAACAAAAATTCCAATTACAAAACTGGCACAATTAGTATCTTCACTTCCCAAATGATTAGTTGCTATCTGAGGAAAGGTGAGGTAACACGATGGTAAACAAGCCTCTGCCCCAACATTTATTTGCGCATGTGTTGAATGCATGAATTTCTAACTTTGTTTATATTTACAAAATACAGTTACATTGATCAGTAAAACCACTGAAAATCTTTTGTCAGTTAAATAAAGGGTCATGTGAATTAATCCCAGAATATTATTTATTTTTAATTGGAAAATATCACAACTTTTGTGGAAATGGGGTTTGTAGATGCTGGAGTTCATGTGCTCTGTTCTTGAGGTCGCTTGGCTCTTTCTGTGCTTGTTTCCAAAACCATCTCTTATATCTCTTTTCTGTGTCTTTATTTTGCCCTCCTCCACCCTATTCTTCAGTCTTTCTCTCTCCTTTCTCAGGAACTCCACCTTCAGCTCTGGGTGGCTATCAATTTTTTCACCTTCTTTTTTGAAACTCCCTGTTCCCTCTTTCGTTCTTCCACTAACAGCTTTTCACTAGCCATTATGACCTAAAATGCATTTCATTATGCAGCCAGTATACTTTTCTGCTGGATAAGCACAAGCAAATGATGGATAAAGATAAGGAACACCTTATTACATAGTGAGTACAAGAGGCTATGAAAGTAGCTATTTTGTGATAATTGCTTGAAATTCAACACATGAAACTGAATAACAGTAATATCAAATGTTTAGGAAGTAATATCACTGAAGTAAATATATGCTAAAATGAGGAATAATGCACTTCAGTGGCATTTGTCAACACCGTCTAAGAGAGTCAACACCGTCAGACACAAATCCTGGACGGAGTTGACGCCTGACGGAGTTGACAAAATACCATATTTCCCCTCAAAACACATGTGCTCATCACAGGAGCCATCTTGTTTATCACTGGTTGCTTGTGACCTCTATAATCTACTCTAAGTTAAGAATTTATTACAGAAAATATGATAGAAATCTTGCATTACATTAATGATGGTGTTGACACACTATGGTTGTGACATGCAAGGTATCAGCAAATAGGTATGAAATATATAGAATCTAAAAAACTTACCAGAGCTAGCATGGTCTCATAGCATTAGCAAGAACAAGGCAGTGATAAAGGGGTCCTCAGAGTTTTAGCAGCCTTCAATTATTCCTGATTTTTTTTATTTAAAAAAATGTCTGACGGTGTTGACAAAACCCAGGACACAAGTTAAATCGCCTAAAAAGTAAATTAAAATCTGTTTTAAACTGTAACTTTTGATACCTATTAAAATATTTACTGAACTACTAACAAATACTAAGTATAATGGTTAATTTTGCATTACTTTTAATTCTTTTAAGCTATTGTAATGTAATACCACCTGCTTCCGGACAAGGACTTTTACAGGCACTGGTCACATATTACATCATTTTTAATTAAAGAAAATGTGAAAAAACATGAAATAAATACTTGGGTGTGCTAAAGTTGTCTTGTTAGTATTCTGGCTAAATGTATGAATATTTTTATGTAAATGTTTTACCAAAAAACTATGTTTTATCTGGTGGACATGTTTTGTCCCAGATCTCAAGAATCACTGTGTCTGACATTTTATTTTTTGACATGTTCTTCAGGTGGTTCTGTGATCCTGGAGAGTCCTGCTCTTCCTGTTTTGGTGGGACATAATGTGGTTCTGCGCTGCAAACACAAGACAACTTCCACCAACACCAAAGCTGTTTTCTACAAAGATGACGTCCTCATGGAGAGCAGTCCTGCTGATGAGATGCCAATTAACAATGTTTCCAAGTCTCATGAAGGCTTCTACAGGTGCAGCATCCCTGGTGTTGGAGCGTCACCAGGAAGCTGGCTGGCTGTGAGAGGTGAGACATGATGGAGTTACAAAGCTAAATAAAGATGATATTGTGCTGGTTGAATCGCCAGGATGGGTGCAGACTAGTCATGATAATGTCACCTTTCCTACAAAAGGTCCAGTTGTTTGGAGTTTGGTAGAAATTTTTGAAATTTTGTCAGACACTTACCAGTGTCGAAAACATTGTGACCGTTAGTGAGTTAAATATTTACCTAATGCTTTACAGCCATCTGGACTAACATGACTTCACAGAGTTGAAATGTGAAAGTTTCCTGTTGCATTGGTTATTTATTTATGGCTGTTTGTATTTATGTTTTGCTGGTTTAAAATTACATTTAAAATTAAAGTTCACAGGTGGAATTTGTAATCTTACAGCAAATACAATTTCTATCATCTCTCCAGCGACCCTCCCCAAAGAGACCCTCCTCAAAGCCCCTGACACCCCTAATGTCCTCGTCCAGCTGTTGGTAGTCATCACCATTTTAAGTCTGTCTCTGGGGCTGCTGGCGGTGGGATTCCTTCATATTAGGAAACACAGAGGTAAAGAAAAGCAACATCATCTAATCTGCTGTATGTTAATAACTTCTACTTAGAAACACTTAGAAGAGAAGGCAACTGTAGCCATCAAGTTTATGAAGGAGTGAATCCTATCTCAGATTGGGGTTGATATTCATGTAACAATTTATGTAGTTAGAAACTGAACGGCAAAGAACAGCAAAGTCACATTTGTATGAATCTTGTCTGCTGTGTCCACAGAGAGCAGATCACTGTTTAAGAATATATATAGAAAATGTGTTTTTGAAATAGCAAAAGACATAATTCCTCTTTGTTTTTGTGTCTTCGATGTCAGTGTTCCTGCATTTCTATCCATCAGTGGTGCTCTGGTTTTCCTCAAAGATATCAACAGCAGCGTCAAACTCAGGCAGAGACGATCAAATTGGTGAGACTGTGTGTGCTGTGATCCAAGTCATTTGGATTTATTGAAACTTGTAACCATCCAAAGGCTTCTTCAGTTCTGACTGACTGTCAGGGAATCCAAGCTATGTAACCTCTGTGGGGTCGTTATCAAGCTGATGGATACCACTCGGTACGTCAGTGCATCAATCATTAAGACTTGTCCTCAGATGACTCAAACGACCATAATGACCGTTGCAGGCTTTGTGATATGAGGCCAAATGTGAGCGTAAGCTCAGTCAGGGATGAAAGGAAAAGTGGTGTTGCATGTTTAGAGATTGTTTCTCCACTTTGTTGTAGATGGTTGCTTTGGCTCCTTTCAAAACATTTGTTCCCCCCTATCCGAACACACTGTTGGACAATGTTGCCCTTGATTTTAACTACTTGGACAACTACGACCTGGATGACTGAGAAAACATATTTGAAGTAAACTGCAACAAATAAGCTACTTCTATCTAGACCAAAGAGTTAAAACTTAAAATAAGTCAAAATGTTATTTTTAAACGTAAAAGAACATTTATGCTCTACATTTACGCACATGTGTACTTGTCTAACTGCCAACCTTCTGCTTCTGAATTTAATAATCTCCATGCAGTTTAGATTTTTACACAAATGTTTTCTTTTGTGTTTCAGTCTCTGAAGACGATTCTGCAGATGACCCAAACAGTGTGACGTATGCAGTCGTCGTCACAAAACAGAGAAAGGACAAAGGTTTATTTAACTTGAAATGATAATAAGTGGATTTGCTTTATGTAACTCTCCCTAATGTTAGAAGTGGCAGTTGAGACGTGCTGCACAGCAGGACTGCTGTCTGAATTATTTTTGAATCCTCTGTGTGTCATAGATGGTGTTTTGTTTTTAGACACAGAAGATGCTGCTGATAAATTGAGTTTTTGCCCCAAGACAAAGCACAGCAGAAAACCACAAAGTCAAAAAGATCTGTCAGTATGAGTCTTTTAAGTTCTCTTATTTGTCAACCTCTTTCTTACTGTTGGTTTCTCTCCTTCAGATGAAGATGAGTCCTCACATCGACCTGTTTACTCTTCTTTGACCAAACGTGCGAATCCACAAACTCACCCACCTGGTTGGTATATTATTAAATTGGGTTTTCTAAAAATGTGCACAAACAGTTGTGATGCTCCCAAATCTTTTTGATTTAAAGTAACTAATGTAACTAAGAAGGTCCACATGCAGATTTCACCTGCGAGTTATTGTTATTTTGACCCCTTTAAAGTGACTCTAAAGGAACTGTAGCTCACACTGTAATCAACGATCTGTCATACTTTGGGTGATTCCTTTTTTTTATTACTTTCTTTGAGCAATTGAGATGATGCTGTTCAGATTGTTGGTAGAAACTATGTGCTATAAATAGAATGAAAAACAATGCATTCCCCCTGAAATTTCCTCAAAAGAGCTTTTATTGGTAAAAAGAAACAGATTTAGCAGTTTGGTTCAAAACGTGGAAAAATTCAACAAATCAAAATTTTAAATTTAGTACAGTCATAATACAAAAGTCCCAGACGGAACAATAGTAATATCTACGTGAAAGCTGTAATCTGAAATCTCACCACTAGTAGCCCCTGTAAACTACACACGGCCTCTTTAAAGTAAGGATTTTACTTTCCGTGTCTGTGAGTATGCAAGGGACCAACAGCTCGACTCCTTGTAGAGGTGCTACAAAAGCAGTCAAATTTAATTTGGATCACCTTTAAACTTAAGAAAAAGAAAGATGTGAACACAAACTGCAAGTGTTGGGACATGAACATCACATGCGTGTTTTTTGTGGAAAATCTGACTTGATTTTTTTCACGTAGGAAGCAGCATACAGGCTGTTTCAGGTATCTAAGAAAGCTGGCAAATGGTTCTTTATTATGTGAGGTTACAACCACTTCACAAAAAGGCAATTAAGTGATTAATTTCTTTACAAAATTACATATTGCCTGTTAACATGAAATATGCATTGTACTTGTCTCTAAAGCAGAATCTGAACCCCTGAATCGCACAGCAGCCAAAGATTTTTCTTTTCTATAACATGATTAAGGAACACATCAAGACTTTATCGATAACCTATGTCTTCAGCATTTTCACATTTTATAAGCACATATTTACTCTTTAATTTATGAAACAAAGTTATACTTTTATGATAATAATAAAAATAGAAATATTGATAATAAGTGGATTTACTTTATGTAACTCTCCCTAATGTTAAAAGTGGCAGTTGAGACGTGCTGCACAGCAGGACTGATGTCTGAATTATTTTTGAATCCTCTCAGTGTGTCATAGATGGTGTTTTGTTTTTAGACACAGCAGATGCTGCTGATAATTTGAGTCTTTGCCCCAAGACAAACCACAGCAGAAAACCACAAAGACAAAAAGATCTGTCAGTATGAGTATTTTAAGTTCTCTTATTGGTCTGCCAACCTCTTTCTTACTGTTGGTTTCTCTGCTACAGATGAAGATGAGTCCTCACATCAACCTGTTTACTCTGCTGTGACCATAAGTGCGAATCGACAAACTCACCCACCTGGTTGGTATATTATTAAACTGGGTTTTTCTAAAAATGTGCACAAACAGTTGTGATGCTCGCAGATATTTGCAATTTAAAGTAACTAATGTAACTAAGAAGGTCCACATGCAGATTTCACCTGCGAGTTATTGTTATTTTGACTCCTTTAAAGTGACTCTAATGGAACTGTAGCTCACACTGTAATCAATGATCTGCCGCACTTTGGGTGATTCCTTTTTTTATTACTTTCTTTGAGCAATTGAGATGATGCTGTTCAGATTGTTGGTAGAAACTATGTGCTATAAACAGAATGAAAAACAATGCATTCCCCCTGAAATTTCCTCAAAAGAGCTTTTATTGGTAAAAAGAAAGAGACGCTGACATAATATTTAGCAGTTTTGGTTCAAAAAGTGGAAAAATTCAATAAATCTAAATTTTAAATTTAGTACAGTCATAATACAAAGTCCCAGACAGAACAATAGTAAAATGTGCGGGAAAGCTGTAATCTGAAATCTCACCACTAGTAGCCCCTGTAAACTACACATGGCCTCTTTAAAGTAAGGATTATATTAAATTTTATTATATTGTCTGCCAAGCTGACAGCAGAAAGTAGAATAATCAGGAGTAGTCCACATCCATGGGTTCTGCAGTTGCCCACGTCTGCTCCTTAGTATATTTGAGGCTCAAGACACAACAAATCTGATAATCAGAACAGCATTTTTCAATAAAATGATCTAGTAATCCCATGTTATATTGAATAGACCATAAAGACCAGTCTGCTTGTGTGCATGCTTGGGAATAGGGAACCAAAACAGAGTCTAATACGATGAAAGCATCACACAAATGTGATGTTGAACTAATGTTAGACAGCCTAACACTATCTAACTTAAGCCAATTAATATGTTTCTCTTGCTTTGCATTAATGTTAGTTTACCTGTCCAATTCATAGTTTTCAGTGACCTGGAGGGGAAAACAACAGACCAACAGTGCGACTCCCCTGTAGAGATGCCACAAAAGCAGTCAAATTTAATTTGGATCACCTTCTAACTTAAGAAAAAGAAAGATGTGAACACAAACTGCAAGTGTTGGGACATGAACAATGCATGCGTGTTTTTCGTGGAAAATCTGACTTGATTTTTTTCACATAGGAAGCGGCATACAGGCTGTTTCAGGTATCCGAGAAAGCTGGCAAATGGTTCATTATTATGTGAGGTTACAACCAGTTCACAAAAAGCCAATTAAGTGATTAATTTCTTCACAAAACTACATTCTGCCTCTTAACATGAAATATGCATTGTACTTGTCTCTAAAGCAGAATCTGAACCCCTGAATTGCACAGCAGCCAACAACTCGAGCTTAGAAGAGCAGGAAGTTATCTATTCTCCTATCAAAAAGGTAAGGGGGCTTTCACACCTGATGTCCGCACCAAGGTCCGGACCAAATGATAGTTTTCATTTTAAAACCTTTTTTTTTTTAACATGATGGTGTAGATGTAGCGTAAGAGTGATGGTAGTGCTAGCCTTCAGCAGCAAGTGATCCTGAACCCTCCATACTGGATCTGCATGGCATGTATGCTTCATGTAATTAATGAACTCAAGAGGTGTCCATCGGAAATCAGTTAAAATCACAGAATATAGTGTTAGTGTCCGTCTGTAAATGGTGGTCATGATTGTGTAAAGTGAATATGAAAATCCCTCCTCCATGGATGGATGATGAGATAAAGATTTGATGGACACAAATGCATTTAAGTTCCCTCCTGTCATGCAGATAAATGCAAGGTGTCATTAAGTATTAAGTATACAGTTTAATATCATAAGTCAAAGAAAGCCACAAATTTTCACACTTCAGAACAGGAACATTTGTTATTTTTGGTTGAAAAATAACCTAAACAATTAATTGACTACCAAAACAGTGTTTACAGTGAAATTGTAGCTTAGCCGTCCTGATCCTTCAGGTAATCAGGCCTGACTTGCATTTTAGTCGTCCATCTTCTCCATCAGTGGATTTGTGCCAAGATCATATCAGTTCTTGACTGTTGAAAAGTCAAATCAATATTTTTGATTAATTTTACTATAATAAGATTTCTAATCAGTATGAACAGCTTTCTGGGATTTTATTTTTGTTGTACATGGATTCATAGATTTCTTTGCATTCTTAATGCACAAATATGTGTTTAAATGATTCACGTAGCTTTTCCCCAGGCTTTGAACTACATTGCTTGGCCTTCTTCAGTTCAGGTGTCATCAGATGAAACCTAAGCAAGTTCTATTTTTTGAAAGCTCATTAAAAAGCAGAAAGTGATATTTTACCAGAGATATGATCTTTGTGTTCCTCGCAACCCTGTACGCAGGATAAGGGGTTGAGGATGGATGGATGGGTAATCTTTGTGTTTTCTGTCTTACAGGCTACAAAGAGCAGCGACACCTGACCAAGGAAGGGAGGAGAGACTCTGTTGGTGTCATTATGTTACTATTTGTTCAACGTATTTGTGTATTTTTTAAGTCAGTCATTTCATTTCACTATATTACGTATAATTAGAATATTTCACTGATTTCAAAATGGCAACAGCAATGAGGTCTCCGTTATTTTCCCGCATCTCCATAAAACCTGTCATATTTCAAAATGTTGCACATTTCTGTTCACTCTGTAACAAAACAAATATAAGAAACTTAAAACATACACTTAAATAAAAAAACCTAAGTTCAGTTGCACTCTTTAAAGCTTTAAACTAACTATTTTAGTCAGATGATCCGGTCAGACAGCACAGTTTTAACTCACAGCCTCAGTGTCTATTTTATCAGTTAAACCACATTGTTGTATCTGCTGTGTCAGTTCACACTTCTGCAGACGCCGTTTCTGAGAAGCTTTCAAATACACTCACTGTGCTCAACCAACATGATGATTTATTTTTGTATCAGCTTAACCTGAAGACACTAAAATGAGTTTAAAGTCACACTGATGCATGTAGTTTGTTTCAATAACAAATTCAGTGGTCCTTGAATGACAAAAAAAACAAGCTGAGCAAAAATGTGAAGTGGCCAACACCACACACATTCACAGAAGCTGTTTATTTTATTCTTGTGAAAAGTTGGGTTTGTGCAAATATTCTCATTACGAAAATGTGAGTTAGTTAGGCAGAAGAATTAAGTGCTACAGATAAGTGAGTCAGCTAGACAAAGTTATGACTGTCACATTCAGAAACTGTTTCAGACATAAAGAGCTGAATAAATCATACAGGGGCATGCAGTTAAAAATGAATAATGTGAAAAATCAATAAAATGACATGACATTTATGAAAATTGTTACAGTCTTCTGCCACATTGTGAACAAGGCATTCAGATTTCATTGAAGCTCTGTAGCTCTCTTTGTTTCTCTCTCTCTACCCTACGCAGTAAAACCTCTGCCATCATAAACATTTAACAGAGAAATGTGAACTGAAGAAATTTACAGACACATTTTGGTAATCGGAAATATTATGCAGGAACATCTGCCCAATTTTATGTATGAATGTATTTTGTTTGCACATGTTTTGTTATTTTATAATTTATTAAGTCAAAAGAACAACAGAGCTGGATTAGAACTGGCAGAATATCAGCAGCTAACACGTCATAAATGCACAGTGTCAATCATTAACTGCAGAGGTTAAAGTTTGTTTTTATTAGAGGTCCTAGGACAACATGTCCTGAGACGAGATGACAAGAAACAGGTATGTCTGCTTTTCTGAATTCATTTCAGTAACATTTTCTATGAAGGTCATCGCTATAATGACTTATGCATATATTTATAACACGATATAATGCGTCCATAAGACATTATAACAGTTGTTATAATCACTTACAAACAAGCATTAGGTGCTATAGCAAAGTTCATAATGTATCAGGAACTTTTGATTTAATGTTTTATAACTAATAGTCATACCAGTCTATATCAATGTGCAGCAAGAATCTCCGACCCTGTTCTATACACTTTAGTCACCATTTAGGATTAGTGATATAAAATGGAATAATAGCTTATAGTAATGTTTAATGTTATATAGCATGTCTTTGTTTGCTTTAAGTAAAGTGTTATATATATCTAAATATCTATCCCTGTACAATATATTACAGGTGGACATAATACCATATGAATTAATTATAAGACCTTGTAACACATCATTGTTTGCTTTATGTAAAGTGACACACATTTTGCGCAGGAAAACAAATTTTATCTTATTTTCACAAAACGTAAATCTTGGTAGATTATTCAGCTACAACAGTGTTTCTGGAAAGAGTCAGAAAAATGATAGAAGCTTAAATGTCTGGAAGGAACTGATGTGCTAATAATGTGCTAAACGTGTGTTAGCATGCGTTCAAATATCTATAAATATATAAAAAATACAAACAAAATAAATATATGGTGTGTAAAAAACAAGTCAATGTAGAATAATAATGTCCTTTTTATCAGTTTTTGTGATTGGCCACAGAACAGACTCTCACTGTATTTTTAAATCTAAACTGGCTGAAACATTGTACTGCTCTTGTTTGAATTTTTAGATTGAAACTCCAACATGATTCACCTGATCTTGACTCATCTCAGCGTCTTCTGTGCTGTGGCTCTCTCACTTCTGCTAACACATTCTTGTGAAGGTAAATACTTAGACAGCACACAGTCAATGTGTTTCATTCTTTTCTTTTCTTTTTGTACAATCAGTCCAGACATGAGAGATGTTCCCAGTGTCTTTACCATTCATAGTTTTTAAAAAAAACATTTATTTCTAGGTTACATTGTTTTTTTTAAGGCTAAAAAAGTAAAAGTAAACAGAAGTGTAGAAATAAACTGTTACAAGGTAAAGTTTTGCATTTCACTTATTGTTCCATGTGAATGCTCCTCAATCTGCGCTTGGCTTTGACATAAATAACAGTGCTTTGATCATTCTTCTTCGTGCATGTGTTGACATTAGGGTTGGATCAGGTTTATTTGAGTCATGTGATTCTATTTCACAACAATGCAACATTTAATCCATCTGCAGCGTAGCGGACAGTAGAGATGCAGAGCCCCTTTTGTTAATGTGGGATGTTTCTGTGCAAGTTACTGTCTCCTCCTCAGGTCAGATTAAGCTGATTGGTCCACATCAGCCAATAGTGGCAACACTTGGCAATGACATCATGTTGCCGAGCCACCTGGAACCTGCAGAAGACGCTGTCGCCATTGCGTTCGAATGGACGAGACCTAACCTGATCCCCAGATTTGTTCATGTGTGGCGATCGGGTCAGAACCTGGAGGAGCTCCAGAATAAGCTCTATGAGGGAAGAACATCGGTGTTCATCGACCGACTGAGGCACGGAGACGTGTCACTAAAACTCTCCCAAGTGAAATTTTCTGACGAGGGAACGTACAGATGCTTCATCCCAGATTGGGAGAGAGAATCTTTTGTTGTGCTTGTTGTAGGTAAGTTAACACCTGATTTTACTGAACTTACTGCTTTGTAAATATGCAACAATTATACATTATATCAGAGAAAGCAGTGTTATTACAATGTGTAGATTTAGAGAGAAAAACGTAAAGTTTTCAGTATAATTTTTTCATTTGTATTTAGCCAAAAATCTGAACATATAGTTAAATTAAAGAGGTGGTATTATGCTCATTTTCAGGTTCAAAATCTTAATTACTGCCCATTGCTGCAGCTCCTCTTTTCACCCTGTGTGTTGTACGCTCCACTTTTGAGCTACAGCGTGATGTATCTTACTTGTACAAAATCTTTGTTGGGAGTTGTATGCACAGTTCCCCGGTAAAGACTACTAGCCAATCAGAAGCAGAGAAGGGCGGGTCGTAAGAAACAAGGTGGTGCGATCCAAATCAAAGCTGCTTCAGACTGCGACCGTAACCTAGCAGATGGTCTAAGTTATTACCAGTCCACAACCAAACAATATCAATGGTCCACATCTTACAATAAACCACTACAAAAATTACCATATTTCAACTCAATTTTACATCAAAATTGGCCAAACAATTTGAACATTTGCTCAGTAGCTTTCACATCGGGTGTAACATTAGCATTATAGTTATAACTTTAGCTGTGTTAGCCAACGTTTACAACAACTCTGCACTTGAACAGTCTGTGAAGTTACGTTGGTGTGTTTTTTTTAATATAATTTACAACCAATAAAGCATACTTACAGGTTGTGATTGTAAATTTCTAGACCCAAACTGAGTCAGAGTTGCATCGTCTTTTAGGACTAAACGTTCTAAAAGACCGCAGGCTTCTCAACTCCGAAAATATTGATCACATTTTTGTTCCGCCATCACCTCTCTTAAAACTGTCAATATTGGAAATCTACACAGCTGATTTCTCACCTCAAAACTTCAACAGTGTTTTTAGTGGATTTAGTGATGAAAATCCATACGAAAACTGTAAAATAAACTTCCTGTTTCTGGCCTCTGTATTGTGATTCTTGCATTGTGATGTCACAAGTAAAAGAAGTGAAGTGACTACAAACAAGCTGTTTTCAAGCGGTTCAGCGCACAGCTTTCTGTGGGAGATGGGCTTTTTCACTATGCAAACCTGTTACATGCACAAAAAGGCATACAACTCAATAAAGAAGAGGGAAAAAGCCAAAAACCATAATACCACCCCTTTAAAAATTTAATGTTTTACACCTTCAACCAAACATTTTGTGGAAAGGATGTGCTACATCCTATATTTGGATAAAAGGCAGATTATGAAATTTGTATATTTTATGTCCTGTAAATAATATGATTGATGAAGACTTTCTTTTAAATATTGAAACTCTAACAAGCAATTTTTTCTTAAATCTTCATAACAAAAAGATGATTAAATACAACATGCACAACACATTTTTATCCAATGATATTCAGTAAATACAAACTTTTGAGCCAACCATGTGGAATGGGGGATTTGAGGATAATTGCTCTGCAGTACAGCAGCAACATATTGACTATTTTCCTTCAGCAGGTGCTGTTTCTTCACCTGTTGTCACCATAGAGGAGAATAACAGCACGGAAAGCAGCAGTGTGGTGTTACAGTGTGAGTCTGCAGGCTGGTATCCAGAGCCTGAGGTGTTCTGGCTGGACGGTGAGGGAAACCTCCTCTCTGCTGGACCTACAGAGACAGTCAGAGGTCCTGATGACCTCTATACTGTCAGCAGCAGAGTGACTGTGGAGAAGAGACACAGCAACAGCTTCACCTGTAGAGTCCAACAGAAGGACATCAACCAGACCAGAGAGACTCACATCCAGGTTACAGGCAGGAATAATTTACTTATTTATGACATAATTACTATTTAGATCCACAAACTGTTAAATACATAAATATCATATTGTTTTATTATTTCAGATGATTTCTTCACGGACTCATCTAGTTTGTCTGCTTCTACCATCATCGGTTTGATCGTTGGCATTCTGATTATTCTTGCAGTTGTCTTTTTTGTATGGAAATGGAGACAAAACAAAATCAGTAAGTCAGTAATCTGATAATACAACCCATAGGCTGTGTTCAAGCTGCAGGCCAAAGAGATCGAATTCAGATTTTTTTAAACATAGTGAACAGCCCAACTCACATGAAACATGATCATCTTTACACATTCAGATCCTGGACACGATCATATGTGGTCCAAATCAATTACAGGTTTGATTTCTTTTTTTTTCTTTTATGTGCTGGCAGGAGCCACAGTGAACACAAACATGAAGGATGGCAGCAATAGAGATAGTTAGTTAACTTGTTTTCTCCTTATCCTTGTTATCATTTGCTCAAGTTCCTTTTTTTCCACCTGAAATCAACTTAAAATTAAAACCATAGACACCAGCCTCCACACTAACCATCAGATCTGGGCAATAAATTGAATTGAGTATTAAAACCTTCAGTGTAAATATACTTATAGATGGTTATAGTGTTTTAGAGGAGAGTTATCCTGATCAGCTGTGGTTTCTTATTGATATAGTATATACATAGCTGCACAGTGTTCGCTTAAAGGTGTCCCATGCTGAATGCATCTTTACTTAAAGTATAGTATTACAGCATCATTCAGTCAACAATGTAAAGAAACATCAAGTGGACAACAGACAAAACAAATAATTATATACATGATTCATTTGTCTGGTTTATTCATCTAATATCTTCTGTACGATCTGTCAGTATCTTTTCAGTCCGTTTCTTTAAACCGAGCCAGAAAGATTGAGGTCAGGTCATCTGTGAATATGTGACGTGCATTATTAAAGTAATCCTCATTTAATGTTTGTTTACACTGTTATGAAATAAATTATTAACAAGTCTATTTATTTATCTGTTAAAATGAGAGATGTTATCGTTTTTTCTTCATCATATGATTGTTTGTGTTGGCAAAACTGAATAGTTTGTTTGTTGGTGTTTCTGCACGCAGACACCAAGAAACTCCATGAGGATGAAGAAACACCGATGCACGGAGAGAGGAAGAGCAAAAATTCAGAACAGGAGTGTTTGATGGAAAGAGAAACAGATCAAGAGAAACTCACAGCAAAAACAGAAACAGTGAAGAATCAGAACAAGGTGCAAGAAGAAAATCACTTTGAATGTTTCAGTGAAGAAACAGGATTTTTATGTCAAACAGAGGAGGAGACACACAGAGAGAAGCTCAGGACAGAAGGAGAAACCAACAATATTCTCCCACAGAGACAAGAGGACACTGAGAAACAATCTGTAGATGCAGGAACAGGGTCTCAGATTGTGATGGACAGCAGAAGAAAACAACATGATGTCCAGACAGGAGGAGAGACAACAAATGATTTGGACAACAGAGACGAAAAGACCAAGTCAGTGAGTGAAGAAACAACAAGTTCAGGTCCAGCAGAGAGAGAGACACAGCAAGAACACCCAGAGACAATAATTAGAGAGGAAACAAAATCTGTAAATACTGAAGCAGGAGGTCAGGGTCTGATGGATGGAGGAGGACAACAGCAGCAGGTCAGGGCAGGAGGAGGGACAATAAATGGTGCTGACAAGACATTTGAGGAAAACAAAATACAGTCTACAAATAACAAACCAGAGGGTCAGGATCTAACTGAGGGAGAAAGACAAAAAGGTGATCTCCCAGCAGGAGGGACAGAAAATGCAGCCGATGGAAACGCAGATCAGCTGGCAGAAGCAGAAGAACAGAGAGATTTGAACAAGAAAGATGAGCACCAGGAAACAAAGACTAGAAATAATGAAACAGCAGCTCAGGGTCCAGCTGAAGAAGAAAGACAACAAGATGAACTCCAGACAGGAGGAGAGAGAAAACCTGAGGAGGAGACCAACTCTGAGAGTGACGAAACAAAACCTTCAGGTCCACCAAAGACAGAAACACAGACAGAGCAGCAAACTGAAGGAGAGAAAGAGGAGAGTCCTGACAGCAGAGACGGAGAGGAGGATGGGACATCCACACAAGAAGACACAATGACTCAGTCCCTAAATGAGCTGCCAGCAGGAGAAGTAAAGAGGGATGAGGAGAATACAGAAGACAGAGAGAAAACAGGACCTTCCTGTCCAGCAGAGGGAGGAGGACAAGAGGAGAATAGAGATGGAGGAGAGAACACAACATCTATAACAGGAAACACAACACATCAGCCTGCAGTGGATGGAAACACAGATCAGCTGGCAGAAGCAGAAGCACAGAGTGATTTAGACAAGAAGGATGAAGACGAGGAAACAAAGACTACAACTAATGAAACAGCAGCTCAGGGTCCAGCTGAAGGAGAAACGCAACAAGATGAACTCCAGACAGGAGGACAGAGAAAACCTGAGGAGGAGACCAACTCTGAGAGTGACGAAACAAAACCTCCAGGTCCACCAAAGACGCTCAGGACAGAAGGAGAAACCAACAATATTCTCCCACAGAGACAAGAGGACACTGAGAAACAATCTGTAGATGCAGGAACAGGGTCTCAGTTTGTGATGGACAGCAGAAGACAACAACATGATGTCCAGACAGGAGGAGAGTCAACGAATGATTTGGACAACAGAGACGAAAAGACCAAGTCAGTGAGTGAAGAAACACAAAGTCCAGGTCCAGCAGAGAGAGAGACACAGCAAGAACACCCAGAGACAATAATTAGAGAGGAAACAAAGTCTGTAAAGACTGAAACAACAGGTCAAGCTGTGAATGAGGGAGACGGACAAGAACAGCAAGCCACTGAAAGAAGAGAAGCAGAGATGGATCCTGACAAGGAAAATGAAGAGAAAATTAAATCTGCAAATAACAAAAGCAGAAATGCAGAGAAGCTCAGGGCAGAAGGAAAACCCATTAACAGAAGCGAACATCAGACAGAAGTGAATAAGGAGAGAGAGCAACAGCAGCACACGGCAGGTGGAGACATGAAACATGAACAAACTAAATACAAATGCAGTGTGTGCTGAGAGATTCAGAGAGGAAGCTTTGAACTGATGGTTATGAAGCTCAGTTTTACTGTCCATACTTACGATGGATTTACCTGTCTAAAATATAACAATAAGTGATTACGCTCTCTCGGTTGCCAGTTTATTAGGTACACCTGCCTAACAATATTGCAGTCCACTACAACAGTCCTGCTGTAAATCCTGCTTCAGGTTGTAATGATCAGTATTTGTTGAAACATTTTAACAGGTGTCAATTCAACTGTGTGATCATTGTGGTTGTTCGTTCTGCTGTTGAATTGTATTTTAATTATTTTGACAGGTGTTTCTTTTATTGTTGTGTGGACCTTGTTTATAGCAAACAAGACAGGCTAAATAACAGAAACAACACTCTGTATAATGAAATAATGTTATAACCCTGTGACGGTTATATTGTGTATGAACATACATGTATATTTGTAAATATTTCCTTTTACACAGGTTTTAAACCCAGTACTGTAATAACTCTTTATTGATCAACTCACCTTTGTCATGGTTGGTCAGTGCAAACATGTTATTCTATGCTCCAGAGATGATAAACTTGTTAAGGCCTTCATCACATTTCAAAACATTGTGGATGGTCTTTTTTTTTACTTCTCCCTGTTTTCAGTGCTGCAGACCTTTGTCCTCCACTGTCAAATCAGAGTCACATCCTATACATACTGTAAACAGACGTGTTCATTGAGCAACAATTAACGGTCTGGGTACTGCAGTGGTGGCATCCAGCTTTACTCTCCATTTTATGCTTCACTCCATTTTGGAAGCCAATATTGGACTTGTACTCCACTACATTTGTTTGAGAATCTTAGTTACTTTGCAGATTCAGATTATGAAGAGACAATACAATTCAACTCATAAATCATGATGCATTTTTATCGATTAAGCAACCTAAGATGAAATAAAGTGACTAAACTTAGGTCCACATCTATCTATCTATCTATCTATCTATCTATCTATCTATCTATCTATCTATCTATCTATCTATCTATCTATCTATCTATCTATCTATCTATCTATCTATCTATCTATCTATCTATCTATCTATCTTCATTCATTATCATCATTATTGTTATAAATGCAAAATGAGGATATTAAGACAGGGGTATTTGGGTTTATTTTATAAATGTGGATTTACTGACTGATTAAGAGGAAGGACTCATCATACTAAAAATACAAAACACAAATTCTAAAAAACCTTTGAAATGAATATGATGATGAGAAGCTACACAAAAAGAAGACAGTGCAGTTGGAGCATAATTCCCTCCACAACAAGAGTGCCTTTATTTTAACAATGTAAACATTAGAAAAGAACACGATAGATTTGTGAAAACACTGAAAAATGCAAATAAATATTTTTATAGATGTATTAGTCCTTTTCGAAATTCATTTGTGCCATACAGGAATTGTCAGAACAGCAAACACATAGATAACTACAGTCCCAACACAAAACATCACCACAGTGCTCTACATCACAGCTCACAACCAGAGGTTCAGTCTTTTTTTGTATCACAGTTTAGTCAGCAATGTAATTCTGACGGGCACAAATCAGTTGGTTTGGGGAAATGGCACACCACCATCTGCCTGAAGGTTACAGCTTGTACACGCTAAATAAGGGATGGATGCAATGTTAATAATCTACTACTACTAATTATTATATTCTTATATGGGACAAAGTTCTTCCTCAGTTTTTTTCTTTCTTCCTGCCTAAAGTTCATCTTATTGTCTTTCTCCTGCAGCTGGACCCTGAGCTGCTGTTTCACAATTTAAAGTTTTTATTTCCTCGTCTTCATCTCACTTGTCCAGATCAAAGTTCTTCTGAGAGCTGATCTGTTTGTCCATCCACTGCAGACCTATGAACTGTGTTTGCTTATAGAGGTGTTTTGTTCTCCTCCCCATTCCTCTGCTGGACAGGGAGTGTCTTATCAAACTCTCCTGTCTGTCCTGCTGTCTGTTCCAGTTTATTCCCTGTCCCTTCTGCAAGGATGTCATTGTTTTGTCTTTCTCCCTCAGTTGGACCTCGATATTCTGTTTTGTTCTCTTGGTTTCCGCCTCCCTCTGCTGGACAGACAAGTCTGTTTTCTCTCTCTCTTCACCTGTATTCTCCACATCACTCTTTACTGATCTGTGTTTCCATCCACTACAGACTGATCTGTGTTTCCATCCACTGCAGACTGATCTGTGTTTCCATCCACTACAGACTGATCTGTGTTTCCATCCACTACAGACTGATCTGTGTTTCCATCCACTGCAGACTGATCTGTGTTTCCATTCACTACAGACTGATCTGTGTTTCCATCCACTACAGACTGATCTGTGTTTCCATCCACTACAGACTGATCTGTGTTTCCATCCACTGCAGACTGATCTGTGTTTCCATCCACTGCAGACTGATCTGTGTTTCCATCCACTACAGACTGATCTGTGTTTCCATTCACTACAGACTGATCTGTGTTTCCATCCACTGCAGACTGATCTGTGTTTCCATCCACTGCAGACTGATCTGTGTTTCCATCCACTGCAGACTGATCTGTGTTTCCATCCACTGCAGACTGATCTGTGTTTCCATTCACTACAGACTGATCTGTGTTTCCATCCACTACAGACTGATCTGTGTTTCCATCCACTACAGACTGATCTGTGTTTCCATCCACTACAGACTGATCTGTGTTTCCATCCACTACAGACTGATCTGTGTTTCCATCCACTGCAGACTGATCTGTGTTTCCATTCACTACAGACTGATCTGTGTTTCCATCCACTGCAGACTGATCTGTGTTTCCATTCACTACAGACTGATCTGTGTTTCCATCCACTACAGACTGATCTGTGTTTCCATCCACTACAGACTGATCTGTGTTTCCATCCACTGCAGACTGATCTGTGTTTCCATTCACTACAGACTGATCTGTGTTTCCATCCACTGCAGACTGATCTGTGTTTCCATTCACTACAGACTGATCTGTGTTTCCATCCACTGCAGACTGATCTGTGTTTCCATCCACTGCAGACTGATCTGTGTTTCCATTCACTACAGACTGATCTGTGTTTCCATCCACTGCAGACTGATCTGTGTTTCCATCCACTGCAGAATGATCTGTGTTTCCATCCACTACAGACTGATCTGTGTTTCCATCCACTGCAGACTGATCTGTGTTTCCATCCACTGCAGAATGATCTGTGTTTCCATCTGCTGCATTTTCTGTCCCTCCTGCTGGGAGATCACCTTTTTGTCTTTCTCCCTCAGTTAGATCCTGACCCTCTGGTTTGTTACTTGTAGACTGTATTTTGTTTTCCTCAAATTTCTTGTCAGCACCATTTATTGTCCCTCCTCCTGCCCTGACCTGCTGCTGTTGTCCTCCTTCATTCATCAGACCCTGACCTCCTGCTTCAGTATTTACAGACTTTGTTTCCTCTCTAATTATTGTCTCTGGGTGTTCTTGATGTCTCTCTCTCTCTGCTGGACCTGAACTTGTTGTTTCTTCACTTACTGACTTGGTCTTTTCGTCTTTGCTGTCCAAATCATTTGTTGACTCTCCTCCTGTCTGGACATCATGTCGTTTTCTTCTGCTGTCCATCACAAACTGAGACCCTGTTCCTGCATCTACAGATTGTTTCTCAGTGTCCTCTTGTCTCTGTGGGAGAATATTGTTAGTTTCTCCTTCTGTCCTGAGCTTCTCTCTGTGTGTCTCCTCCTCTGTTTGACATAAAAGTCCTGTTTCTTCACTGAAACATTCACTGTGATTTTGTTTCTGCACCTTGTTCTGATTCTTCACTGTTTCTGTTTTTGCTGTGAGTTTCTCTTGATCTGTTTCTCTTTCCATCAAACACTCCTGTTCTGAATCTTTGCTCTTCCTCTCTCCGTGTATCGGTGTTTCTTCATCCTCATGGATCTTCTTGGTGTCTGTGTGCAGAAACACCAACAAACAAACAAACTTTTTCAGTTTTGCCAACACAAACAATCATATGATGAAGCAAATGATAACATCTCTCATTTTAACAGATAAATAAATAGACTTATTAATAATCTATTTCATAACAGTGTATACAAACATTAAATGAGGATTACTTTAATAATGTACGTCACATATTGCAGATGACCTGACCTTAATCTTTCTGGCTCGGTTTAAAGAAACGGACTGAAAAGATACTGACAGATCGTACAGAAGGTATTTGATGAACAAACCAGACAAATGAATCATGTATTTAAGTATTTGTTGATGTTTCTTTATGTTGATGACTGACTGATGCTGTAATACTATACTTTAAGTTAAGATGCATTCAGCATGGGACACCTTTAAGTGAACACTGAGCAGCTATGTATATACTGATCAGGATAACTCTCCTCTATAACTTCTCTTACCATCTATAAGTACACTTTACACTGAAGGCCTTAATGCTCAATTCCAATTTTTTCCCAGATCTGATGGTTAGTGTGGAGGCTGGTGTCTATGGTTTTAATTTTAAGTTGATTTCAGGTGGAAAAAAAGGAACTCGAGCAAATGATAACAAGTACGAGGAGAAAGCAAGTTAACTAACTATCTCTATTGCTGCCATCCTCCATGTTTGCGTTCACTGTGGCTCCTGCCAGCCCATAATGTTGATGACTCTTCATTTTTTCTGATCTGACTATCCAGACTGAGGATGAACATTTCAAGAAATCAAACCTGTTTCTGATTTGGACCACATATGAAAGTGTCCAGGATCTGAATGTGTAAAGCTGATCATATTCCATGTGACTTGGGCTGTTCACTATGTTTTAAAAAACATATGACTTACTGATTTTGTTTTGTCTCCATTTCCATACAACAAAGGCAACTGCAAGAATAAACAGGATGCCAACGATCAAACCGATGATGGTAGAAGCAGACGAACTAGATGAGTCTGTGAAGAAATCATCTGAAATTATAAAACACTCCAACATGATATTTATTTATTTATTTATTTATTTATTTATTTATTTATTTATTTATTTATTTATTTATTTAACAGTTTGCGGATCTAAATAGTAATTAATTGAAATTCATAATTACTCAAACTAAATAAGTAAATTATTCCTACCTGTAACCTGGATGTGAGTCTCTCTGGTCTGGTTGATGTCCTTCTGTTGGACTCTACAGGTGAAGCTGTTGCTGTGTCTCTTCTCCACAGTCACTCTGCTGCTGACAGTATAGAGGTCATCAGGACCTCTGACTGTCTCTGTAGGTCCAGCAGAGAGGAGGTTTCCCTCACCGTCCAGCCAGAACACCTCAGGCTCTGGATACCAGCCTTTAGATTTACAGTCTAGCACTCCATTGCTCACTTCCGTAATCTCAATGACAATGTCTGGTAATGAGAAAAGCCAGAGAATAATTAGTTTATTATACAGCCAGCATGTTGACTGTAAGGTCACAAATAAAGGGTATGGTTTAGTCTCCATCAGTTGTTTCCGGTGTAAATGGCTATCACTGTACAGATGTGCTGCATACAAACACCCTGCCCTACATGATGATCAACAGGTATGTTAACTTACCAACAACAAGCTGAACACTAGATTCTGTCTTTAATCCTGGAATGAAACATTTGTATGCTCCCTCATCAGAGAGTTTCACTTTGGAGAGTTTTAGTGACGCGTCTCCATGTTTCAGTCCGTCAGTGGACACTGACGTTCTTCCCTTGAAGGCTGGATTTTGATCAACCAGATGGTCTTCACCGAACCGCCTCACATGGACAAATCTGGGGTTCAGGTCGGCTCTCGACCACTCCAGCATCTCACTAAAGGCATCCGTAGCAGGTTTCACATGGCATGGCAGAGTGACGTCGTCACCGACCGTTGCTATTATTCGCTGATGTTGACCAATCGTCTGAGACTGATCTGAGGGAGGAAAATTGGGTTTGTTCAATTACCTGCTTTGGTAAAAACTGACTAAACCATATATTTTCTAAAAGACTACATCTCCACAAAGCAGTGCATACTACATTTTGAAAGTAGGGAATGGAATTTAAAGCTCAGGTTAAAGCTGAGGGGGTGATAATGCCTTTGGTGTGCGAGAACAGAGTTCAATTCCCCACCGTGTGTGACACACCCACCAATGTGTCCCTGAGCAAGACACTGTGCGACCTCTGACATATACAGCAATAATAAATCGCTTTAGATAAATGTGTCAGCTAAACGAATAAATGTAAATTTATTTTTCATTTGTCCACTTAATACCTGATATGGATTTTATTCAGGTTTGAGAAAATACAGAACAAGAATGGATCGATGTGCTTTGAGCCAAATGTTGACATCAACAGTAAACTCTGCACAGAAACACGGAAACAAGTGATGATAAACTTGTGCACTTCCTTCTAACTCAGAAACACAATCCAGATTATCTTGCTCAACAAGTTATTTGACTGAATTTTCATGTTCAAACGAGCCGTATCAGCCAAACAAACAGGAGAAACATTTTCACTTTCATTTTTACCACAGAGGTTACGTGAGAGTGTGGCGCCCTCCACTGTGGCCGCAACAGGTGAGAAAATCTCTACTCTGCCATAAACAGCCTTTACAAAACCATAAATCCAACTGCACGTTTATTACACATTAGATCACAGGGTGGTAGTTTTGTATTCAACTGCATCTTATTGAGAGGTGTTTCTATTGTTTTGTCCAACCTATTTATTATATACAAAGTATTTATTGCAGAGTATTAACTCCAAATGAATTCCACAATAAATTATCCAGCAATGAGCATTTATCAACTTATTTATGTATACGTTACCTCCATGAGAGTGCGTCAGGAGAAGAATAAACAAAGTATGATGTAAAATCAAACTGCTGAAAACACTGCGTTGAGGTTTTAAGGACAGTCTGTCCATCTGGTGAGGCATCATGCACTGCTGAAAATTTAACTGAAAAACAAAATACATTCACAAAAAAAGGTAATGAGGACAAATGTATTTTGCTATTCTGTCCAAATTAACATATTGATCTCTTAAAACAGTCTGAAAGTAGCTCATGCCTGCATTGCCCTGAAATGCTTAAATATGCTATTAATTACACTTTATTTACAATTTTGAGTGTATAAGTCCGCCTGCTCAGGCTGTGAAAAATGAGTTGTGTTTGTTATAGGATCACCTGGGATGGCAAGATTGCTTTAATTCCCCAAAAGTTAGACATTTCCTTTAAAATTAGCAGGAAATGTTTAATGGAAAATAATTTCTTACCGTTTGTGTGTTTTTGCTGGCAGCAAACTCCACACGACCAAAGTCCTTGAATCAAGCAAATGTACTGTACTGGCTCTGTCTTATCTCCTGCGACCCCCCCACACAGCCTGGCAGATTCAAGTCTGTATGACCGGTTGTAAAAAGGGTTGAAATATGATCATACATATACATTTTCACTTTCATTTTTACCACAGAGGTTACGTGAGAGTGTGGCGCCCTCCACTGTGGCTGAACTGCAACAGGTGAGAAAATCTCTGCTCTCCCATAAACCACCTTTACAAAACCATTTATCCAATTGCACGTTTATTACACATCACACATTAGATCACAGGGTGGTAGTTTTGTATTCTACTGCATCTTATTGAGAGGTATTTCTATTGTTTTGTCCAACTTATTTATTGTATACAAAGTGTTTATTGCAGAGTATTAACTCCAAATGTATTCCACAATAAATCCATCAATGAGCATTTATCAACTTGTTTATGTATACGTTACCTCCATGAGAGTGCGTCAGGAGAAGAATAAACAAAGTATGATGTAAAATCAAACTGCTGAAAACACTGCGTTGAGGTTTTAAGGACAGTCTGTCCATCTGGTGAGGCATCATGCACTGCTGAAAATTTACAGTTTTTCTCAGTCGCTTTAGTGCATTGTTCACATCATCCCTAACATGTGCAAAATAATAAGTGCATTTCTCAGAACAATTTGTACAAACTGCAATATACAATAGATATGTTTCTAAAGCTAGTCAGTCACTAAAAATCCTTCGTACATCTCTCAAAAGTAAATATTCATGCCAATGATCATGTCAGTGTCATCAGAATGATAAGTCATTGAGTCATTGTTCACGAACAAGGTCATCAAAATGTTTAGGCATATTGTCAATGTAACTGTGTACTTTGACAGTTTTGCCTGATGTAAACTTAGGCTACAGTTTGGATGACAGTTACTGTATTGAAAATGCACATGGCTGCACTTCTATGGCATATATCAATTTCAACAGTAGTACTTACATATTACTGTATGTGGGTTATTGATTGAAAGAGACTGGACAGGATTTTGTTTTCCCAGCTTTTACTAGTGCTACTTTATGAAAGAAAAAAACAAACTTCCTTTTGCCTTCCACCACGCATCCTTGCTCCTCTTCTTCCTCCTCTTGGCTGTTGACCCTGTTTGTTTCCTGGTCCATCCATTATTGGAAAATTGCAACTATGTGTATCTATGCCAATTGATTATTCGTGAGATGCACCTTTGAGCAATTTAGACAACTGGTTGATTGTTGTTTGAACTAACACTTTACATTCCTTCATGAGTGAGGGTCAATTTCACCTGCACGATTCATCAATTCACGTTTTTATACAAAACGTCTAATAGAATTGTGTAAAACTATGCTTGACCGTTTATGACAAATATTTCAACAATTCTGCATGTAATGGCTTATGCAAGGAACTAATGCCTAGATGTTTTGAGGGGTAAGACTATTCAACAGAGAACCATCTACTATATTTTGCTCAACATGACATGAGCAATTGAAAATGTGGCAAAAAGCTGACACTTGCACATTATCAATTGCAGTGTGTACAAAAGCAATTGCAAATTGTTCAAAGGAATAAGAAATTGCTTTAATATTGTGCACAAGTGACTAGATGATTTGGAATTTGTAAAAGTAGTATCAAGAATTGCACTTTTGAACTAAGAAATGCACCAAAGCGACTGAGAAAAACTGTAACTGAAAAACAAAATATATTCACAAAAAAAGGTAATGAGGACAAATGTATTTTGCTATTCTGTCCAAATTAACATATTGATCTCTTAAAACAGTCTGAAAGAAGCTCATGCCTGCATTGCCCTGAAACACTTAAATATATTATTAATTACATTTTATGTACCATTTTGAGTATATAAGTCCGCCTGCTCGGGCTGTGAAAATGTTTGTTATAGGATCACCTGGGATGGCAGGATTGCTTTTAATCCCCCAAAAGTTAAAAATTTCCTCTAAAATTAGCAGGAAATGTTTAATGGAAAAATAATTTCTTTCCGTTTGTGTGTTTTCTCTGGCAGCAAACTCCACACAACCAAAGTCCTTGAATCAGCCTGGCAGATTCAAGTCTGTATGACCGGTTGTAAAAAGGGTTGAAATATTAATAATTAGACTCCAACTATTCGGGAAACCCCTTACATGATATGGTTTTCAGGATGAAAAAGCCTCTAAAGCTGCACTTCATCAGAAAATTAAACTACAGTTCTAATTACTACACAATTACAACTGACAAAAAATGACATTTCAATCTGCTCAATTAAATTGTCAGAACACCTCGGTGGAGCCTTTGGATGATCTTGAACTCGCTTTCATTGCCCTTGTTAATGTGTTACGCATCAATACGAGGCTGAACCTTATTCCACTTCCCTGGTACCTGATCACCAGCATCATAAAATACTACACATAATCACATCTGAAGCCAATTCAACAGGATCAGTGACAATGGGTTCTTTACTGTTCTGTTGCAACTCAGAAACATGAGCTGACTGATCTGCAGAGGGCAGAGTAGGACTTCTTATTCACGCTCACACAAACTCTGTCAAATGGAGCAAAACTTCCAAGAGGAAGATCCATGACTGTTTATTTTACCACTCACTGTTTGCAAAGGTCCACTGAATCCTTTGCCTCTCTCCTGTTGCATGCTAACATGCTAAACTAAGATAGTGAACATGGTAAACATGATACCTGCTAAACATCAGCATGTTACTATGAGACATTATCATTTAGCTTAAAGCACCACTGCAGGCAAGCGCAGTCTCACAGAGCTGCTAGCATGGATGTAGACTGATCGTTATCCAGTCAGTAACATAACACTACATATTCCTGTATGATGCAGCAATGCTGCTGATGTGCACATCTCCCCATCTCTTTCCCTTTCACCACCAGACCAAGAATCAAGGGTCTTGTCGGTAGTGTGGGCAAGAATGACCTACAGGCAAAGCAAGACCCTGTATACTCAGGAATATATGTAGCCTACATCACTCTGCAAACATCTGCACCTCCCAGGTGATTCTTAGGAGCCAAAACACCACATGAGAGCATGTAACTTACAGATGGTTATGCTTGGCACCAAAATAATGTCTGGTAGGAAAAAGCCAAGTTGCAGCTTACAGAAATCAAAGGCGGCTGAAGTCTAAAGCCCCTTTTGGCTCAATCTAAGATAATTTATTGTCTCAAGAACATCTGCCTCACAGAAGTGTGTGTAAACCTAGAGTGTGCTCAACACCAGAAATAATCTGTAGAGGAAGAGGAAGCTCTCAACTACACGATAGGCAAGTGTATTTAGCTTTAGTCTGTTGCTCAGACAGTCAGCAGCAGACACCATGCAGGTTACAGCTCTCTGCATCAGACTGTGTGAGTAATCTATCTGTCCTTTTCCAACACATTCTCATCTCAATGCGTCATATCTGACGCTTTCATCCGGAGTGACAAAGCGTAAGGATTTTACGCTAAAGGTACCCTTCCGCGTCCGTATGAAACACTCCCGTTTCCTACGTTAAAGCAACACAAGGGAGGCTAACCCTACCTGTTAGCACATCGGCCGTGAGGCCGATGTGCGCAGCTGTAGGGTTAGCCGGTCAACATGCATACATTCATTGACTTGGGTTTAGGCACTAACATTTCGGATGGTTGTGGTTAGGGTAGGGGCTCCGGGGGGGCTGTCAACACCTTTATCACGAACTTAGCTATGAGGGAGACGGACAACAACAGCAGGCCACTGAACGAAGAGAAGCAGAGATGGATCCTGACAAGGAAGAGAAAATAAAATCTGCAAATAAAGAAAGCAGAAATGCAGAGAAGCTCAGGACAGAAGGAAAACCCAACAACAGAAGAGAACATCAGAAGTGAATAAGGAGAGAGAGAGCAACAGCAGCACACAGCAGGTGGAGACATGAAACATGAACAAACTAAATACAAATGCAGTGTGTGCTAAAATATTCAGAGAAGAAGCTTTGATTGATGGTTATGAAGCTCAGTTTTACTTTCCATACTTTCGATGGATTTTGCTGTCTAAAATATAACAATAAGTGATTACGCTCTCTCGGTTGCCAGTTTATTAGGTACACCTGCCTAACAATATTGCAGTCCACTACAACAGTCCTGCTGTAAATCCTGCTTCAGGTTGTAATGATCAGCTTTTGTTGAAACATTTTAACAGGTGTCAATTCAACTGTGTGATCATTTTGGAGTGTGTCGTTTGTTCTGCTGTTGAATTGTATTTTAATTATTTTGACAGGTGTTTCTTTTATTTTGTGTGGACCTTGTTTATAGCAAACAAAACAGGCTAAATAACAGAAACAACACTCTGTATAATGAAATAATGTTATAACCCTGTGACGGTTATATTGTGTATGTACATACATGTATATGTGTAAATATTTCCTTTTACACAGGTTTTAAACCCAGTACTGTAATAACTCTTTATTGATCAAATCACCTTTGTCATGGTTGGTCAGTGCAAACATGTGTATGTTATTCTATGCTCCGGAGATGATAAACTTGTTAAGGCCTTCATCACATTTCAAAACATTGTGGATGGTCTTTTTTTACTTCTCCCTGTTTTCAGTGCTGCAGACCTTTGTCCTCCACTGTCAAATCAGAGTCACATCCTATACATACTGTAAATAGACATGTTCATTGAGCAACAATTAACTGTCAGGGTACTGCAGTGGTGGCATCCAGCTTTACTCTCCATTTTATGCTTCACTCCATTTTGGACTTGTACTCCACTACATTTGTTTGACAATCTTAGTTACTTTGCAGATTCAGATTATAAAGAGACAATACAATTCAACTCATAAATCATGATGCATTTTTATTGATTAAGCAACCTAAGATGAAATAAAGTGAGGTCCACATCTATCTATCTATCTATCTATCTATCTATCTATCTATCTATCTATCTATCTATCTATCTATCTATCTATCTATCTATCTATCTATCTATCTATCTATCTATCTATCTATCTATCTATCTATCTATCTATCTATCATTATTCATTATCATCATCATTATTGTTACTAAAAATATACACAAATTCTAAAAAACCTTTGAAATGAATATGATGATGAGAAGCTACACAAAAAGAAGACATTTCTTGTTGTCAGTGCAGTTGGAGCATAATTCCCTCCACAACAAGAGTGCCTTTATTTTAACAGTGTAAACATTAGAAAAGAACAGGATAGATTTGTGAAAACACTGAAAAATGCAAATAAATATCTTTATAGATGTATTAGTCCTTTCCGAAATTCATTTGTGCCATACAGGAATTGTCAGAACAGCAAACACATAGATAACTACAGTCCCAACACAAAACATCACCACAGTGCTCTACATCACAGCTCACAACCAGAGGTTCAGTCTTTTTTTGTATCACAGTTTAGTCAGCAATGTAATTCTGACGGGCACAAATAAGTTGGTTTGGTGGAAATGGCACACCACCATCTGCCTGAAGGTTACAGCTTGTACACGCTAAATAGGGGATGGATGCAATGTTAATAATCTGCTACTACTGATTATTATGTTCTTATATGGGACGAAGTTCTTCCTCAGTTTTTTTTCTTTCTTCCTGCCTAAAGTTCATCTTATTGTCTTTCTCCTGCAGCTGGACCCTGAGCTGCTGTTTCACTACTTATAGTTTTAATTTCCTCGTCTTCATCTCACTTGTCCAGATCAATGTTCTTCTGGGAGCTGATCTGTTTGTCCATCCACTGCAGACCTATGAACTGTATTTGCTTATAGAGGTGTTGTGTTCTCCTCCCAATTTCTCCTGCCTCTATGCATTTGCTGGTGTCCATCTCCCTCTGCTGGACAGGGAGTGTCTCATCAAAGTCTCTCGTCTGTCCTGCTGTCTGTTCCAGTTTATTCCCTGTCCCTTCTGCTGGGATGTCATTGTTTTGTCTTTCTCCCTCAGTTGGACCTCGATATTCTGTTTTATTCTCTTGTTGTCCTCCTCCCTCTGCTGACAGACAAGTCCTGTTTTCTCACTCTCTTCTTTTGTCTCCTGCTTGCAGCTTGTCTGTTTGTCAAATTTTATCATTTGGATTTGGAATTATTGGCTTTTATTTTTGTGATGTCCCATCCTCCTCTCCGTCTCTGCTGTCAGGACTCTCCTCTGTCTCTTCTTCAGTTTGCTGCTCTGTCTGTGTTTCTGTCTTCGGTGGACCTGGAGGTTTTGTTTCGTCACTCTCAGAGTTGGTCTCCTCCTCAGGTTTTCTCTCTCCTCCTGTCTGGAGTTCATCTTGTTGCGTTTCTCCTTCAGCTGGACCCTGAGCTGCTGTTTCATTAGTTGTAGTCTTTGTTTCCTCATCTTCATCCTTCTTGTCTAAATCCCTCTGTGCTTCTGCTTCTGCCAGCTGATCTGCGTTTCCATCGGCTGCATTTTCTGTCCCTCCTGCTGGGAGATCACCTTTTTGTCTTTCTCCCTCAGTTAGACCCGGACCCTCTGGTTTGTTATTTGTAGATTGTATTTTGTTTTCCTCAAATTTCTTGTCAGCACCATTTATTGTCCCTCCTCCTGCCCTGACCTGCTGCTGCTGTCCTCCTCCATCCATCAGACCCTGACCTCCTGTTTCAGTATTTACAGATTTTGTTTCCTTTCTAATTATTGTCTTTGGGTGTTCTTGATGTCTCTCTCTCTCTGCTGGACCTGAACTTGTTGTTTCTTCACTTACTGACTTGGTCTTTTCGTCTCTGTTGTCCAAATCATTCGTTGTCTCTCCTCCTGTCTGGACATCATGTTGTTGTCTTCTGCTGTCCATCACAATCTGAGACCCTGTTCCTGCATCTACAGATTGTTTCTCAGTGTCCTCTTGTCTCTGTGGGAGAATATTGTTAGTTTCTCCTTCTGTCCTGAGCTTCTCTCTGTCTCTCTCCTCCTCTGTTTGACATAAAAGTCCTGTTTCTTCACTGAAACATTCAAAGTGATTTTCTTCTTGCACCTTGTTCTGATTCTTCACTGTTTCTGTTTTTGCTGTGAGTTTCTCTTGATCTGTTTCTCTTTCCATCAAACACTCCTGTTCTGAATCTTTGCTCTTCCTCTCTCCGTGTATCGGTGTTTCTTCATCCTCATGGAGTTTCTTGGTGTCTGCGTGCAGAAACAACAACAAACAAACTATTCAGTTTTGCCAAGACAAACAGCACAACAATCATATGATGAAGAAAAAATGATAACATCTCTCATTTTAACAGATAAATAAATAGACTTGTTAATAATTTATTTCATAACAGTGTAAACAAACATTAAATGAGGATTACTTTAATAATTCACGTCACATATTCACAGATGACCTGACCTCAATCTTTCTGGCTCGGTGTAAAGAAACAGACTGAAAAGATACTGACAGATCGTACAGAAGATAGTAGATTAATAAACCAGACAAATGAATTATGTATATAATTATTTGTTTTGTCTGTTGTCCACTTGATGTGTCTTTACATTGATGACTGAATGATGCTGTAATACTATACTTTAAGTTAAGATGCATTCAGCATGGGATACCTTTGAGTGAACACTGTGCAGCTATGTATATACTATATCAATAAGAAACCACAGCTGATCAGGATAACTCTCCTCTAAAACACTATAACCATCTATAAGTATATTTACACTGAAGGTTTTAATGCTCAGTTCAATTTATTGCCCAGATCTGATGGTTAGTGTGGAGGTTGGTGTCTATGGTTTCAAGTTTAAGTTGATTTCAGGTGGAAAAAAAAGGAACTCGAGCAAATGATAACAAGGACGAGGAGAAATCAAGTTAACTAACTATCTCCGTTGCTGCCATCCTCCATGTTTGTGTTCACTGTGGCTCCTGCCAGCACATAATGTTGATGACCCTCCATTTTTTGTGATCTGACTGTCCAGACTGAGGATGAACATTTCAAGAAATCAAACCTGTATCTGATTTGGACCACATATGAAAGTGTCCAGGATCTGAATGTGTAAAGCTGATCATATTCCATGTGACTTGGGCTGTTCACTATGTTTAAAAAAACATATGACTTACTGATTCTGTTTTTTCTCCATTTCCATACAAGAAAGGCAACTGCAAGAATAAACAGGATGCCAACGATCAAACCGATGATGGTAGAAGCAGACGAACTGGATGAGTCTGTGAAAAAATCATCTGAAATAATAAAACACCACAACATATTTATTTATTTAACAGTTTGTGGATCTAAATAGTAATTAAGTCATAAATAAGTGAATTATTCCTACCTGTAACCTGGATGTGGGTCTCTCTGGTCTGGTTGATGTCTTTCTGTTGGACTCTACAGGTGAAGCTGTTGCTGTGTCTCTTCTCCACAGTCACTCTGCTGCTGACAGTATAGAGGTCATCAGGACCTCTGACTGTCTCTGTAGGTCCAGTAGAGAGGAGGTTTCCCTCACCGTCCAGCCAGAACACCTCAGGCTCTGGATACCAGCCTTTAGATTTACAGTCTAACACTCCACTGCTGACTTTCGTAATCTCGATGACAATGTCTGGTAATGAGAAAAGCCAGAGAATAATTAGTTTATTATACAGCCAGCATGTTGACTGTAAGGTCACAAATAAAGGGTATAGTTTAGTCTTATCAGCTCTTTCCGGTGTAAATGGCTATCACTGTACAGATGTGCTGCATACAAACACCCTCCCCTACATGATGATCAACAGGTATGTTAACTTACCAACAACAAGCTGAACACTAGATTCTGTCTTTAATCCTGGAATGAAACATTTATATGCTCCCTCATCAGAGAGTTTCACTTTGGAGAGTTTTAGTGACGCGTCTCCATGTTTCAATCCGTCAGTGGACACTGACGTTCTTCCCTTGAAGGCTGGATTTTGATCAAACAGATGGTCTTCACCGAACCGCCTCACGTGGACAAATCTGGGGTTCAGGTCGGCTCTCGACCACTCCAGCATCTCACTAAAGGCATCAGTAGCAGGTTTCACATGGCATGGCAGAGTGATGTCATCACCGACCGTTGCTATTATTGGCTGATGTTGACCAATCGCCTGAGACTGATCTGAGGGAGGAAAATTGGGTTTGTTCAATTACCTGCTTTGGTAAAAACTGACTAAACCATATATTTTATAAAAGACTACATCTCCACAAAGCAGTGCATACTACATTTTGAAAGTAGAGAATGGAATTTAAAGCGCAGGTTAAAGCTGAGGGGGTGATAATGCCTTTGGTGTGCGAGACCAGAGTTCAATTCCCCACCGTGTGTGACACACCCACCAATGTGTCCCTGAGCAAGACACTGTGCGACCTCTGACATATACAGCAATTGTAAATCGCTTTAGATAAATGTGTCAGCTAAACGAATAAATGTAAATTTATTTTTCATTTGTCCACTTAATACCTGATATGGATTTTATTCAGGTTTGAGAAAATACAGAACAACAATGGATCGATGTGCTTTGAGCTAAATGTTGACATCAACAGTAAACTCTGCACATAAACACTGGAACAAGTTAATGATAAACTTGTGCACTTCCCTCTAACTCAGAAACACAATCCAGATTATCTTGCTCAACAAGTTATCTAACTGAACTTTCATGTTCAAACAAGCCATATCATACATTTTCACTTTCATTTTTACCACACAGGTTACGTGAGAGTGTGGCGCCCTCCACTGTGGCTGAACTGCAACAGGTGAGAAAAACTCTGCTCTCCCATAAACCACCTTTACAAAACCATAAATCCAACTGCCAACTGATTTGTCCTTGGATGTCCCTTTCTCACGCATCACTGCACAATGTATGATGCTCTTAAATGGCCATCTCTAAACATAAGAAGATATATTCATTGGCTTCAACTCATATTCAAGTGTATTCATTTCAATTACCCTTCTTATTTACAACAGTATTTTGTTCCTGTTATGTCAAATTATCAATTGAGGCATTCTACTCAGCTTTATTTCTATGTCCCTAGAGCTGCGAAATCAGTTGGCAAAAGAGCTTTTATGTTTAAAGCCCCGTTAGATTGGAATAACTTACCTTCTGATATTAGATTCATGGCTTCATTTGGGATGTTTAAGCATACCCTGTCCTCTTACCTCGTGATGGACTGCGCATGGAATAAATGATGCTGACATATTGTTTATACCCTATATTAAAATTATTAGTGCTATTATTTTGTGATCCTTGTACATACAATTTCATATGTACTAGTGGCCAGTTTGACCATCTAGTGGTTGTAAAGTTCTTTTTATTTCTATAACCATTATTGTTTTGTTTTTTGTTTTTTTGATTGTTTTGTTTGTCTTGCTCTGTATCTGTTGGTCTATATGTTTCTGTCTGTTGTTTGTCTATACATCGACAAATGTTTAATTGATGTACTTTCTATTTTTTTTTCATTGTTTTTGTGATGTGATGCAATTTAGGACCCCCTTGAAAACGAGATGGTGCATCTCAAGGGGTTTATCCTAATAAATAAATTTTCAACTGCCCATTTATTACACATTACACATTAGATCACAGGGTGGTAGTTTTGTATTCCACTGCATCTTATTGAGAGGTGTTTCTATTGTTTTGTCCAACCTATTTATTGTATACAAAGTTTTTACTGCAGAGTATTAACTCCAAATGAATTCCACAAGAAATTATCCAGCAAAGAGCATTTATCAACATATTTATGTATACGTTACCTCCATGAGAGTGCATCAGGAGAAGAAAAAACAAAGTATGATGTAAAATCAAACTGCTGAAAACACTGCGTTGAGGTTTCAAGCACAGTCTGTCCATCTGTCGAGGCATCATGCACTGCTGAAAATTTAATTGAAAAACAAAATATATTCACAAAAAAAGGTCATGAGGACAAATGTATTTTGCTATTCTGTTCAAATTAACATATTTATCTCTTAAAACATGAAAGAAGCTCATTCCTGCATTGCCCTGAAACACTTAAATATGATATAATTACATTTTATGTACAATTTTGAGTATATAAGTCCGCCTGCTTGGGCTGTGAAAAATGAGTTGTGTTTGTTATAGCAATGGAAAAATAATTTCTTACCGTTTGCGTGTTTTCTCCGGCAGCAAACTGCACACAACCAAAGTCTTTGAATCAAGCAAATGTACTGTACTGGCTCTGTCTTATCTCCTGCAACCCCAAACAGCCTGGCAGAGTCAAGTCTGTATGACCGGTTGTAAAAAGGGTTGAAATATTAATAATTAGACTCCAACTATTCGGGAAACCCCTTACATGATATGGTTTTCAGGATGAAAAAGCCTCTAAAGCTGCACTTCATGAAAAATTATGTGTCTTTGGGGTCAGAAAATTAAACTACAGTTCTAATTACTACACAATTACAACTGACAAAAAATGACATTTCAATCTGCTCAATTAAATTGTCAGAACACTGCGGTGGAGCCTTTGGATGATCTTGAACTCGCTTTCATTGCCCTTGTTAATGTGTTACGCATCAATACGAGGCTGAACCTTATTCCACTTCCCTGGTAACTGATCACCGGCATCATAAAATACTACACATAATCACATCTGAAGCCAATTCAACAGGATCAGTGACAACAGGTTCTTTACTGTTCTATGAGATACTGTAGCTGACTGGTCTGCAGAGGGCAGAGTAGGACTTCTTATTCATGCTCACAAAAACTATGTCAAATGGAGCAAAACTTCCAAGAGGAAGATCCATGACTGTTTATTTTACCACTCACTGTATGCAAAGGTCCACTGAATCCTTTGCCTCTCTCCTGTTGCATGCTAACATGCTAAACTAAGATAGTGAACATGGTAAACATGATACCTGCTAAACATCAGCATGTTACTATGAGACATTATCATTTAGCTTAAAGCACCACTGCAGGCAAGCGCAGTCTCACAGAGCTGCTAGCATGGATGTAGACTGATCGTTATCCAGTCAGTAACATAACACTACATATTCCTGTATGATGCAGCAATGCTGCTGATGTGCACATCTCCCCATCTCTTTCCCTTTCACCACCAGACCAAGAATCAAGGGTCTTGTCAGTAGTGTGGGCAAGAATGACCTACAGGCAAAGCAAGACCCTGTATACTCAGGAATATATGTAGCCTACATCACTCTGCAAACATCTGCACCTCCCAGGTGATTCTTAGGAGCCAAATCACCACATGAGAGCATGTAACTTACAGATGGTTATGCTTGGCACCAAAATAATGTCTGGTAGGAAAAAGCCAAGTTGCAGCTTACAGAAATCAAAGGCGGCTGAAGTCTAAAGCCCCTTTTGGCTCAATCTAAGATAATTTATTGTCTCAAGAACATCTGCCTCACAGAAGTGTGTGTAAACCTAGAGTGTGCTCAACACCAGAAATAATCTGTAGAGGAAGAGGAAGCTCTCAACTACACGATAGGCAAGTGTATTTAGCTTTAGTCTGTTGCTCAGACAGTCAGCAGCAGACACCATGCAGGTTACAGCTCTCTGCATCAGACTGTGTGAGTAATCTCTGTTTCTCCTAATGAATACACTAAACGATATAAATATAAAACTTGTTGCAACATATGATTGTATCTAACAATTTTTCAAAAGAGAAACAGGTAAATGACTAAGTTGAACAAATCTCTTTTATTGAGTGGTGTCTGGAGCCATCTGCTTATGAACTTGTGGTATTAAGTTCCTCTGTAAGTCTGTGAAACATATATTGATTACATTGAGATTTGAACTTCACCCACCATCAACCTATATGTAATTCAATGCATTCAAATATCAGAAACTTTCAGACAGCGTGAAATTGTGTCAGATATTTTCTATGGAGGCTATATGCCAAATTATAATTGAAATATGTATAGTATTGTATTTAATTTGTTTTGAAACTGTGCAATATTTTGTTTATCAATCTTCAACATTTTGAGCAGGTTATAAAATACATAAAGATGTCTCTACAATGATTATATAAGTTTTAGTGATTAAAAACAAACTCTACATAATATAAACGCATAAATACAGAACTCTCATCTTGTGTCTCTCCAGTGATGACAGTGTTGGTGCTGCTGGTTGCAAATGTTCAGACATCTGGTAGGTAGCATTTAGTCATGAGATATATAAATGTATTGTTGTTTAAAGTGATTCATAGCCCTATAACACTAAAACTTCAATTCTAGCGCTAAAGCCAGCTTCATCTAACCCTAACAACTGAAAAACAGAGATACCAATCGATTTGTGCTTTAGATACTTATAAGTCTTCTCTGTTTAAAATAAAATCAGAGCACCAAGGAACCCATTATGCTAAATCCCATTTTCAATGCATCTTTATTAGCTTGTTTTTTTGGATTTATTATTTTACCTATTTTAGATGATATGTATAGCTCCACAGCTACTGGACTATGATCCCTGCCAAAATGCTTCTGAGAGCAGCACATTGACTGAACAGTGTGCTACTTTCCACTGTGTAGGGAAGGTAACTACATTTTCTTTGTTATTATGCACCTTGTTAATTCATGTTCTTCTCTTTTTCTCTGTCTCAGGAGCAGCTTTACGTATCGTTCCAAACAGACTGCAGCTCTTTGAATACGAGTCCGTCCATTTTACCTGTGAGGGGTTTAATGTCTCAGCTGGATGGAAAGTGAGGAGCATCAAGGGATTCATTCCAAGCTGTTCAAATGGCACAGTGACAACAGCTGTGAGCTGCACCATTGACTATGCCTTTGAATCAGACGGTGGAGAATACTGGTGTGAAGGTGGAGGAGGAGAGAGAAGCAACACTGTCAACATCACTGTCACTGGTACATTGACTTTTAAATCTAAATGTTACCCTGTGCCTCTCATTCTTTATTTTTAAAGTAAACTGTTTGTTGCACTTCTGCTTCTAAACATTTTGTGATGTGGATCAGCTGGTTCTGTGATCCTGGAGAGTCCTGTCCTCCCTGTGATGGAGGGAGAAGCTGTGACGCTGAACTGCAGAAACAAGGTGCCAGCCATCTACATCACTGCAGATTTCTACAAAGATGGCCTCCACATCAGGTCCAGTTACACAGGAAACATGACCATCCACAATGTTTCCAAGTCTGATGAAGGACTCTACAAGTGCAGAATCTCTGGAGCTGGAGAATCACCAGAGAGCTGGCTGACTGTCAGGACATGCAATAAGGGAGAAGGCATGTTAATTATCTTTTATTATTTTTAGAAAGTTAACTCCATGTATAAGTTACATCTCCAAACCCCTGCAGGGACATAACTTCCAGGCTTTCACACAAGCAGTCAGATCTCTACATTCATGAGCAAACTGCAGGAGGAGTGTTTGATGATCCAGGGAGCAACTAGTTGACTGTGTGGTAGACTGCCATTTTCAATGCATACTGGGAAAGGCAACACTGAACAGGATATGCTGATATAAAAAAATAAACCACTGAATATGTGTTTTAGTACTTAACATAAAATATTTTATGGCTTTGTTGAGTCCTGCTCTTCCTGTGATGGAAGGAGCAGCAGCTGTGACTCTGCGCTGTAGAAAAATTTAAACTTTCTGTGACGTCATTTCTTTAAAGATGGCGTCATCAGCAACAGCTCTACAGGGGAGACGACCATCCACAGCAATTCCAAGAATGATGAAGGACTCTACAAGTGTAACGCGTTTGGGACTGGAAAATCAACAAAGAGCTGTCAGGCTCTCAGAGGTGAGACATGTCCTCAGTAATAATGATATTTTACTGTCTGCACACTGAAATCTTAGAACTTTATTTAAAATTTAAATGAATATCACAAAGTATAACGGCTCAGGGAAACAAAGTGACGACTCAAACAACATGCAAAGACAGCAGGTAAGGTAGAAGAAACATGTACATTGATTATAACTGTGTTCGGTAAAAGATGAGCAGTCAGAGCAGGCAACTAAAAACCAAAAGAGTACAAGCAGGCAAAAATCCAAAGAGGTATAAACTGGTCCGGTATGAGAACGGACAGCATGTTGTACAAAGGGTGGCAAATAACTTTCTGCCTTAACACGTTTTCGTTTGTCTAACAGTCCATAACCAAAAAACTTTGAAAACGTCTTGAACGATTCATTGATTGCAAAAATAGCTGGTTAAACTGTAGTTTAAAAATCCAATGATCAAGTAATTGTGGCAGCCCTAGTACAAACTACTTAATTTTAAGCTAGCTGAACCCGTTGGTGACAGATAAATGAGTTAAAAAGGTTCTGAAAATAATGAGCCACTAAACCTCCAAAGACACGAAACACATCAGGCTGCTAAAGGGAAAAACTGCTTTTGTTAAACAAAGTCCCTTTTGTCATATTCCTAGCATCATTTTACCACATCCTGCTGTGGATCGTCATCTCTGTCGTACTGGTTCTGCAGCTGCTGGTGATGGGACTGCTCTGCTGGAAGAAACAGCTAAGTACTGAAATTATTCTTAACATTAACAAAACAAAGGGAGTCTGTAAAGGCGATTAAGAGCTTATCATTTAGAGAGTTAAAGTGCAGACACTTGTAGAATCAACGTCTTTGTGGACCCTCACTTTACTAACACACTTCATGTTTTCCTTATTTTGGCATTTTTATTGTTTTAGTTGATGAATGTTTAGAGGAACTGCAGGGATTAGAGAAAGCTCATAAGTAACTTTGCAACTTCAACTCTAAACCTAAACATGTTAGAGACAACTGTGACGTCTTCATTGATTACAAGAAATAGGGTGAAGTGAAGGTCAACTTTTAATCACCTTTTGTCACGCATAGTGTATTTTTTCAACTCTATCTGTACATTCAGCGAGCCCGTAACTCCACTTTAACTGAGTTTAAATTATTCTACAAAATAATTCTCTTTAATAACGACAATATTATAATGAATGTGTTCCTTTATGTTTCAGTCTTACTAGAGGCAAAGCTGAATGATCCAAACAACGCTGATGTCAAAAAAGTTAAAAAGAAGAAGAAAGTTAAAGGTATTTTATGCACGTTGGGGTAAAGTGCTAACATAGTAATGTGTCTTCATTAAAAGAAGCAGCAGTTGCTGCTTGTCAGAGTCACACTGGGGTTTTAACCACCTCTGTTTTACACATTCACATCATCTAAGTCTGTCATACATGTGTTTTGTTTTAGATGCTGCAGACGCTGCTGATAATTTCAGCCTCTGCCTCGACACAAACCACAGCACAAACCCACAGAGAGAAATGGGTAAGATGGGCCCCTCAGCGCCTTCAGTCTGCAGCCTCCCACAGGATCAAAGTAGCATTCTCACATCAGGTCAAAGCCGTCCTGTGTTCATATGACGGTTTAACACACCACAGCTTAATGTTGTGTTGTAGATGTTGATTTGTATCTTGCTGACTTTGTGTCTCCTTTTTCAGAGATGGATGAACACCTGCCTCAATCTTCTCACTCCACATTTAACACTGCTGGCACCTCGCATGCTCTCCAAAATGGTAACTATGTTATTTTAATAATTTAGGACTTAGAGGTAAATTAATTTGTCAAGATAACAGCACATTTACAACATTACTGAAAGAGTTTCTTTGAACTCTGGAGGATTTACTTCTTTAGTTTGGTTAATTTAGTCACATCCTAGTTATTACAAAAACATGGTCACACAGCCACATTGTTCACAGCTTTACGGACACCAGGAATAAAAAGTGCCTGCGGCTGAGACGTTTTCATCTGTTTCCATATTTCCAGAATCAGGAGCATCCAGCTTGAGAGTGACAGCAGCTCCCTCAGCAGCTAAAAATACACATTTAGCAGATGAGGAACCACAATATGCTTCCATCGGGGAGGTACAGCAGAGAGAACCACTGGCCTTTCATATATCTTTGATCTAAGTGTGTCTAAATATTTTTATGAAATCTTTGTATTATAAACACATAAGGCCAGGCATGGCAGAGAGGGAAAGTTGATACTCTGTGCTATTAAAACCACTATCTGCAGAAAAAAAACTTTTACTGTGCTTCCCCCTAGTGGTACAAAACACGCTAAACTATGTTGTTAATGTGACCTTTATCAAGTGTACTAAGTGTGGACGGAGCATGTAGAAACTGTGTTGTACATGAACGTTTTTTGTCTTTATATTTTCTGTCTTACAGATCCCTGATAAAGAGACACCTTACTGAAGGAGATGCAGAAACTGAGAGACTTCAATAAACTTTGCTTAAAATAACTCTTAGAATTTAGGACTTTAGTATGCAGCATATGTTTAGTGACGTTTTATGTAAGTAGTCAATTTTAATTTTGTTAAATCTTAAATCAGAATCAAGTTTGTTTGTTTGTTTTTTGCATTACAAACGTCCATAACCTGTCATATGAAAATCATTTTTGTATTTGGTCTGTTACTTTTATATATGTCCTGTAAAGTTAATAAATGACGTATGTTTTCTAAAATAATTAACATGGAATAAAAAAACTATATTTTTTATATTTTATATCTATTTCCACTGAGGAAACAGTTGTAGTTGTTAGAAGCCACAGTTCACTTTCTTTGATGATTTCCTCTCTTCCTGTGGCTTTCTGAATGCTGAATGTGTTACAAGGATCAACAATAGATGGCTGGCATTTCAAAATAAACTAATGGTGATGTAATCCCAAGTGTTCACCACCAGAGAGGAGAAGCTGGAGCAGGTTGTCTCCAAGGTGTGATTTTACAGTGATATTATTCAGACATTATGGAGTAAAAGCAATGGCAAAGGACATGTTTAAAAAGGGTCTAGGGCATTTTATACCAGGGTGCAGGCTCTCCAACCTTGAATACTGACAAGTCACTAAGTCTGGCTGTTTTTAATAAAATTAAAAGTCCAAAGAGCAGAGTGCAAATCAAGCATTTTACACATGGAAAACTTAATATAGATAGAGAAATATAGAGAGTTACTTTTTCAACACAATAAAAATACAAAACATTTATCAGACACATCTGAGGAAAATGCCCGAGCACACATGTATTTGTTTTAAATTTAAAAACTTGCTACATTCAACTTGTAGTGGACAGCAGCAGTGCTATCTACTGCACCCCCACGCAGCCGGTGTTGAGTTTCTGTTGTCTGTTTTTTTTACCTCTCATGTCTCAGTTTTTTGCATTTTCCCTCATATTTTCTGTCCTGGGCTTCTCTGTGTCTCCGTCAGTGAGACAGTGAACTTCTGTGTTGTAAGATTTAGATTTGTCCTCCTTCTTTCCTCTTTCATCACTGGCCCCTCGGTTTCTCTTGGTCTCTGTGTGATGACAGAAGTATTAAAATATTACTGTAAAATATTGTGCGACATTAAGGTAAAAAATAGAGATGTAATTGGTTTAATGATAAACACTGGGGTCATGTTTTAATAACGCAGAAGAGTGAATATCAGTGTCCTTCAGTTATCTTTGACTTACTGCTTTTGTTTTGCCACAATTTACACAAAGCAAAGACGACTGTAAGAATCAACAAGGAGGCAAAAGCCAAGATTGTGCCAATATGAACAGCAGAACTAAGAGGGACCATGAAGGAATCATCTGAAATGACAATACACAGAACAATCAGACATTTACAGCAAACTCGACTGAGTGATCACAACATGAACTTATAAATCATCTCTACCGAGAACATTGACTTCAAACTAAAAGACTGTCAATAACGTATAATTCACTAAGAGCTCTTTCCTACCTGGAACCTGGATGTGAGTCTCTCTGGTCTGGTTGATGTCCTTCTGTTGGACTCTACAGGTGAAGCTGTTGCTGTGTCTCTTCTCCACAGTCACTCTGCTGCTGACAGTATAGAGGTCATCAGGACCTCTGACTGTCTCTGTAGGTCCAGCAGAGAGGAGGTTTCCCTCACCGTCCAGCCAGAACACCTCAGGCTCTGGATACCAGCCTGCAGACTCACACTGTAACACACCAGCGTCACTGCTTATGTTAATCCCTGATATGACAGGTGAGGAGACAGCACCTGGTGATGGGAAAAAGCAGACATTTAGGTTCAGATCAACAAAAACATGTCATTGTTTTGTATCTATGTGAAACTACATTAGAAGCATTCATCGTTTTTCTGTGAAAAGTCATCATGTTCAAGAAGCCAGCTGTCTTTCTCTGCAGTGTTGCAAGAAAATATGGAAGAAAAGTAAATGTTCAAGGCAGGCATTTAACACCACTTACCAAAAGAGATTTTTCATTATCATCATGCCAATATAATGATGTTACAAATGTATTTTCTACATCATAAAGCATTTGTGAAGCTTGTTTTGTAAAGTCTTAAACTTGGATTATTTCCTTGGTTTGCCTCTTCTTCCTTCTTCAGTTGCTACATTTCATGGTGTTGAACACCAGAGTAATTGAGGGGATTTCCCCCCTTCTGGTTTATATACCCTGCCTCTGCTGAATAATTTTTATCCCCAGTGGGGACAAAATGTATCCCCACCCTCAGAGTGTGCTACTTCAATAGTGATGCAACTCATCATAAAACTCATGTTGTCGTTCAGATCGATCCATAGTTTTATTGGGGTTAAATTAATTTTAAAATGCGCTGCTTTGGCTCTGATCCAGCTGCTTCTCTCTGTCTATAGGTAATTGTGATTATTACATCACTACAGTTATCCATTTTCAGGACAATTCATTTATTGTTATATTAATGTTTATAATAGAGTGTGTATTAAGTTTTGTCACTGTCTACCGTTACTTTTCCCCTTTTTAAGGTAATTACCGCTCACAAAGTGCTGTAAACTTATGAACAAATGTTGATAGTACATTACGTGATGTTACCGTGGTTTTATATGAGCAAAAAGTATATTTAAAAAAGAGTATTAAAATGTCATTTGATAACTGGTTAAAACAATTTACATTTCATATGGTAATTTAGCTAAAAATATAACTTAGATCTATCCAATCATGCATTAAAACCCTGGAAATAATACATAGTTGTGTCCTCTGTCCAGGCAGCGATTATCAGGAGAAAAAAATGAAAGACTTCTGAGATGGGCCCCAATGTTTGAAGAGCTTAACAACACCCCTGGTCTACAGCCACGCTCCGATCACACCTGACCACGCTCAAAGCAGGGTTAAAGTTGCTCTGAACGGCAACTTAGATACGCTACATATTAACAGCCTCTGCAGCTTGCATGAAGTTACTTATTAGCCGTGACAGTTGCAGCGTGATGTCGCTGGATGTCTCTCAGTGGAAACCTGACGATTTCAGTCACTAGAGCAATCCTAATATTTGTTACAGTAACAAAATACAAAAAAATGGAAGACTCTTCTTTGGCAAAAAGAAAAAACTGTGGCAGACAGTTTTAAAGTAACAAGAAAAACATGATTTACACCAACTTAGAGGGGATAATTAAAGAGTTAACTCACAAAAGTGATTAGATTTTCTCCCGCATCCTTTGCACTTTCTGTCTGTATCGTTTTCGTGTTTTTGTTTATAATGTGTATATATTAGGGGGGGGGGGTTGATACAGCATAGTATCGCGATATTTTCCACGGCAATATTGTATTGATACATGGAGGTAAAGTATCAATCTTTTATTATATGAATTGTGCATAAGAATTTTACTTTTTGGTACTAAAATAATAAAATCAGTTGCTTTTTCAGAAAAGAGTTTTCCTTTAGGGACCCAATTTACAGTTGGAAAAAAGGTAATAAATTGCAATATATCGATCATACAAGGTCAGATTCCTTGTATGTGTAAACATACCTGGCAAATAAAGCTGATTCTGATTCTTTTGTCAAGTTAAATCTGCAGACAGTTTTAGTTTTATTTGTCCAGATTTTGAGATATACCTTTGTGAGATGTCTACTTCACTCTTATACAATGGAGCTGGATGGGATTTCATTTGTGGTTCTTATTGCTTTCAAAATGTAACTTCTTTATTTATTTATTTATTACAATTGCATTAATTTTTTCAACACATTCTCACTCACAACTCACATATGGACGCTTGGTCAGACGTAGGCCTTTAGCGTCATTATCACACATAGTGCCACATGGTCAAGTTAGCAAGAATGAACATAAGTCAGGTTTGACTTTCAAGATAAAAGCAGTGGTTGACGTTGTAAAATGCCACAATTTAGTTAGGCTTATGCACCAAAACCATTTGGTTGGTTAAGGAAAACAACGTTGTTTGGGTTAAAATAACTACTTACTCACGTGACATGTTATGGTATGTAAGTTAGGTAATGTTACTTACATAACTTAGATAGCTTATGTAATCTACATAACTCAACTAACAGTGTTGTCTTTTTGTTTTACATGTAATATGAACACTGGTGTCCTGGGTGAAAGTCCAGTATCTGGTCCATCTGTTCAAGCTGACGACCTCCTTACACAGACTTTTCGGTTAAACATCCTACACCTGCATTTAGAGTTCATAAATAACTCTACAGGGCCCCTGTGCATTCAACCCAATTGAAGCCAAGGGGTCTTGAGCATGTGTCCATATGTGACCACTTGGGACTAAAAACACATTGGCTTTCCCCTCAATTTACGTAAGCATATTGTTTTATTGCCTGAACGACTGCATTGTCCAGGTGTCCTATAACAGCCAGCCAACTATGTGTAATTAGTGTTCATGTATTTTCTGAAAATGGTATTGCTTTAAAAAGGTATTAGTCTGATTTTCATCCACCCTTTAAACCCCACACTGTGTGACTTACCAACATTCAGCTGGACAAAAGCTTCCTTCTGTATTGAGGGAATGGAGCATTTGTATTTCCCTTCATCAGAGATTTTTGCTTTGAAGATTTTCAGGGAGACGTTTCCATTAGTCAGTTCATCCACAAACAGTCTTGTGCGGTAAAAATAAGATGGATTTTGACTCTGATATTCCAGCCGTCCATCTTGGTGAACATGGATGTTCTCCCTGTCTAAACCGGGTTTAGTCCACTCTACTCTTCTGAAGCTGCTGTGGGCAGGTTCAAGGTAACATGGTAGAATCACATCATCGCCTGCCAGGGCTGTGATTGGTTGATGTGAACATATCAGCTCTGAATCGCCTACAAGTAGAAAAACATAACAAAAAATAACAATGGCATCGATTAATTATATATTATTTTAATGATGAATAGAGAAAGTCCTCACGGCTCTGAATTAAATCGAACCTCTAATATATCTCTGTCTTGATGTTACCAACATATCATCAGTATGTACTTCAATAATACTTCATCAATTTAGAATTTAATGATACAGCTTTATGTCATTTTGTGCAGAAACATCCATAAAAAAAGATTGATATTATCTGAAACACCCTAAACCCACTCTCTTATATTATCATCGAGAGACAACAAATTAATTGTTTTTCTATCTTCTGTAATAAATGTTATGATGTTATTCTGTGCATAATAGGAGTGTTTATATTTTTGGATTAACACGTCAATTTTCCATCCGCTTTGATTATTTTTTTTTGCTGCCAAATGATTAAAAGTCAGAAAGATGTGCCTTTTCTAGTGTCTAGGTAAAATACAGGATGTTTCTGGCTAAATGTTGCCTCAATGCTTTAAATAACAAGAAGGGAAAATCCATTCCAGGTATCCTGGCAGCAGTTGCTACAGTTAACTGTTATTGGAAGCAAACAATATCACATAAAGAGCCTGTAACCCTGACAACACCAAATATACTATTCACTCAGCTTATGGTCTAAAGAAAATGCATTATTTAATAAAAATCACTATGATTGTACCAAACAGATATTTACTGCAGAGCTGTCTACTATAGATCTTTGTACCTGTGCAGGAGTAAAGTGTTATGAGGATGGTAACAGTTTGGACAACTGAGGCACTGAAGGCAAAGAGCCATGATTTACACCCCATCCTTCAGCTGAAGCAGAAGTTCTGAAAATGAAAAACAAAATGCTGTATAATAGATGAACAATATGTGTGTCAGGGTAACACTGTAAAATAAAGTTGATATAAATATGAAGACAGTCACAGTAATAAATAAGGACAAATATACAGACAGTATAAATACTCAGATATCAAATATAGAAGCAGTTACTTCTATACTCACTTTTTCTTTCTCTCTGAAGTCTTCTCTCTTATCCGTACGAAAATTAAAACAGCTGCAGTGGAGGTCTGGATAATAAATGCTCACAACTCAACGGCTGCAACTGTTGTTACAGTTACAGCCTCCCATTAACTGTCAGGACGCACTTACCCCTACAACCGCTGTGATCGTTAAATGGAAAATTAGTGAAATGTGAAATATGTTTTGTACTAAAATGTAAGCATTTAAGACCATTTTTTCACTTTAAAATATATATTTGTTACATTAAATATTTAGATAAAGATCTTTTAACACAAGTCTGTCCAGTTTACCTGTGAGGGGTTTAATGTCTTAGCTGAATGGAAAGTGAGGAACATCAAGGGATTTATTCCAAATTGTTTAAATGGCACAGTAACAACAACTTTCAGTTGCACAGCTGACTCTGCCTTTGAATCAGACAGTGGAGAATACTGGGGTGAAGGTGGAGGAGGAGAGGAATACTGTGAGTCTGAGCTGATGGCCTCTTCATTGGGAGCAGCTCTACAGGAAATATGACCATGCACTTGGGTGCTTCTCAATTCTCTTAATTGCATCCACTTTTCTCTTACTTTTTTCCACACTTTTTTTCCTTGTGTCTTAGTCTCACCCACAAGGGATGCATGGAGAGGCTCGGGTAACCAAGGCCTGTAAGGGTTTAGAAATTAGAGTGAAGGCTTAAACCGTGCAGTGGACACACTAGCTACAGGCTAGCTGTTCATCATGGTCTCTCTCCCCACTGCTTAGCTCTCTAAAATTGCATTAAACAAGAGATATAGACAAAGAAGCTCTGATCAGGTAGTGAAAACAGGGAAATCTTAGTATACTAATCATTACATTATGCATTAGGTTAAATATATCTGAAATGTAGCTTACTAATGTCATCACTTACTTCTGTTGTGACTATAATGTTGTGCTAACAACCTAATGGGCCCTATTATTACTGACAACATAAAACACAGCAGGTTAGTGCTGAATTCGGAGGATGCTCTGGTTCATCTTACAACGATAATTTGATGTCATCAGCTGTTTGCACTGTTTTGTCACGATTATGAGCTACATTGGTGTGATGTGCAGGTCGGCTCTGACTGTATCTAAATAAGTTTTAATGACGGTTGTGAAGGTGTAATCAGCTGTGTTCACATTGTCCTATTGTCCTCCATTTAAGTCGATTGTATTATGAATGTTATTTTTTTCCAATTTGTTTATTGATAGGCTAAAGCCTACATACAATTAAAGGGGTCTCATAGCTGGTTCTGGGCAAGGACACAACCATATCACCACACAATAGCTTTGAAAATATCATGCTTTTTGTATGATATGTTAATGGAAAGGTGATTGTAAAACGCATCCTCAACACTCTTACTTCCTGCATTGAAAGTGAATATACGAGGTACCCAATTACCCATAGATGTAATTAAAGCTTAAATAAAGCTGATGATTCACGGGGTAACTTTCTGAGCAACTTTCTGTTGCTGGGCAATCTTGCTAGAAACAAGGCCGACTATGTTTTAAATGGATAGCGGCAGTGCGGGGCGGGTGGTGAAGTGGTGGGGGAAGGGATTACGGTAGGAAACTTTACTCATTACCACTGATGACAACGGTGCCCTAAACGATTGCTCTAAACGTTGCTCTGTGTATCATCAGCTTAAGAGTACTGGGCACCCAGGCTATGCCACACATCCAAATCTTACAATCCCGTACTACTATCTTGAAATGAAGATGCATTTTTGGAGCTTGGGTAACGTTTTCATTGCCGCTGCTTAGCCTGTGTATCATTGTAAAGCACCTTGGAACGTGTTTTATATATTAATTTTACTTACTTACTTTGGTCTGATTTGTCCCCTGTTGGAGAACTGGCTTATCGCACCCTTTTGTCTCCGGCTCCCCTTCATAGTCTGCCCAGTGTGTGAGCAATGATGTACGAAGATAGAAAAAATAACAATAAAAAAGGGCATCCTTACTGGTTAAATTAATAAAGGTTTAGTTTTAGTTTTTAGTTTTTATTGAAAGGATCCCCATTGGCTACAGCTATGCTGCAGCTATTCTTCCTGGGGTCCTAAAAAATATATACATTAAAAACAAAACAAAGAATACAACAATTAATTAAAAGGAAAAGAAAATACACAAACACGTATACAAATACATATACAATATATGCACATATCAACATACATATGTACCCTCATGCGGGCATGAAATATACACAAATATAAAAACACATTCTACACTTACACCTGTAAACATACCTACACATATACATACATATTCGCACACATATATAAATAAATATAAACATTCAGTTATATTATTTTGATAGATGCTGTTTTAAATGTAATTTAAATTTATTGACATTATTAACAAGCAGGATATGTTTTGGCAGATTATTCCATTCTTTCATACCTCTATACACAACAGTATTTTTTATGGCATTTGTTCTCACTATGGGTAAGGTGAAATTACCTTTAGTTGCATGTCTAGTACTGTACTGGTGATTTTCTACACTGAAAGAAAGATGCTTGAACAAAACAGAAGGAAATTTTGAATTAGAAATATTTCTTATAAAAATTAACAATGAATACAACAATCTATCTTTGACCAACAACCAATTAAGATCTTTGTGCATTAATATTACATTTCTCCTGTAGCTGCACCTGAGTGCTACACGAGCCGCTCTATTCTGTATAAGTTGTAATTTATTCATATATTCCCCTGTGGCATTTGACCAAACTGCTGGGCAATAGTCGAGGTATGTCAATATTAGTGCTTTCATCGCATAATTCATAATGTTTGAAGTTAAGAAATTTGCATGTCTTCTTATAATGGATATACCTCTTCCCATTTTTGCAATAATATTACTAATATGTTTTTTCCATGATAATCTAGAGTCAACTATTACACCCAGCAGTCTGGTCTCATGCACCTGTTCAATAACTTCATTGTTAATCTTAATATTAATTACAGGATTCTGATTAATATTATAATTTGAACCTAAAATCATACAGTTAGTTTTTACAGTATTTAATGCCAGTTTATTTGATTTGACCCAGTCTACTACATATTGCAATTCTTTATTTAAAACAGTTTCTAATTCTATTTGGTTACTTGCTGATGTATATATAGTTGAATCGTCAGCGTACATGACAATGTTAGCCTTAAGTAAAATATATGGTAAATCATTAGTAAAAATATTAAATAATAATGGACCCAGACAACTACCTTGGGGTACTCCACATGTAATATTTCTGATACCTGAGAAACTGCCATTAAAAAATACTGTCTGTGTTCTATTTGACAAGTAACTGTACATCCATGTGATTGCAGATTGCTCAAAACCGTAACAGGATAATTTTGTTAATAGCAGGTCGTGATCTATGATATCAAAAGCAGCAGAAAAATCTAAAAATACAACACCTGTAATATTTCTCTTTTCAGTCTCTCTAAGCCAATCATCAGACATGTGAGTCAGTGCAGTGGCAGTGGAGTGACTTTTTCTGTATGCATGCTGAAAATCTGTTAATAAATCATTAATATAAAAATAGTTATTAATTTGATCGTGTACTATAGACTCCAGTATTTTAGATAATACAGGTAATATACTTATCGGGCGACTGTTGGAACCAGAGAAAGGCAGTTTTTTATCTTTGGGCAGAGGAACTATTTTAGCCTGCTTCCATGCCTGTGGGCAGGTACAGCAGCTAAAACTAAGGTTAATAATATGAGTTAGAACAGGGGCAATAAAGTCAGCAGCTAGTTTCAGAAGCCTGCTGTCAAGACCATCGACACCCGGTGGTTTGTTATTGAAGGTTTTTAAAAGATTCTTTACTTGATCTATATTTACACTTTGTAGTTTAAACCTTAAGTTTTTATTTTTCATCAATTCATTCCTTATTAATAGGTAAGATGTATCATTACTTAGATTAGGCATATTTTCTCTTAGTTTATCTAATTTTTTTATAAAATAATCATTAAGATGGTTTGCTATATCTATTGGCTTAGTTATGAGTTTATCCCCTGTTTCCAAAAAAGATGGATTTATTTTATTTTTCTTACCAGTCAATTGATTTAAAACATTCCATAACTTCCTATTATCATTACCTATGTTTTTAACATGATTATCAAAATAAATTTTCTTCTTCTTTTTATTAAGTTTAGTAACAGAATTTCTCATTTTACGATATAGGTCCCAATCACATTTATTTCCTGTCGTAACTGCTGTTCTTTTCATTTGACATCTCATTTTCATAGAATTTTTCAGTTCATCATCCAACCAAGGTGTGACGTTGTTTCTGACAGTAAACTTCTTTAAAGGTGCATGTTTCTCAATCAATGACAAGAATAGCTTGTTGAATTTAAATAGAGCAGTTTCTGGATTACTAGCAGCCAACACATCAGACCAGCATATAGCTTGAACATCTTCAATAAACTTGTCATTTTTAAACGACTTATACGATCTTTTAAATAAGACTGCAGTTCCTGATCCACTCAGCTTGGTTGTTAACGCAGAAATGATCAAATTATGATCACTGCTACCAGTGGGAATAGACAGTACCTTTTTACATAGTTCAGGACGGTTTGTAAAAATATGATCTATACAAGTAGATGTTCTAGAGCCATCGTTCTTGAAACATATTCTTGTGGGCTTATTTATCAGTTGAGTAAGTCCACATGCATTTGCAGTAGTTAACAGTTTTCTTTTCAAGTGGCAGTCTTTAGCAAACCAGTCAATGTTCAAGTCACCCATGAAATATATGTCCTGACTTACATTAGTATTTATATCCAACATTTTACACATGGTATCAAGATATTCACAATTAGCACTTGGTGACCGGTAACAGCAACACAGAAGAATCGACTTTCGATGAGGTAGATGCATTTGCAACCATAATATTTCAATGTTAAAACTCATTAAATCAGTTCTTATTTTTACTGGTAAGTGATTCTGAATATAAAAAGCAACTCCACCACCAAAACCATTTCTGTCATTTCTGTATATGTTGTAACCTTCAATAAATAGTTCCGTGTCATCAAAAGATGAGTCCAAGTGGGTCTCTGAGATAGCAAGAATGTGTATTTTAAACTCATTTAGCAGTTCAGCAACATCGTTAATTTTATTCCTGAGACTGTTTATATTAATATGTGCTAGTCTTAAACCTTTTCTTGGTAATGAGTACATGAGTTTTATGTGCTATCATACCTTCAGAGTTGCGCAGAAGTTACTCAGGGGTGCTAGTGCGGGAGTGGATAATAAGTTTATCGTGTCTGAGGTAGGCAATGTCACCTTTGTCTCGTGCTTCTTTTAACTTTGGCATCAATTCCTTTCTTTTTAGCCGCACAGCATCCGTGTAGTCGTCGTTGATGAAAATTTTTGTGCCCTTGAGGTTCTTTACTCTTCGCATGACAGCAGCTTTGTCCTTGAAGTTCAGAAATTTAACAACCATAGATCTCGGTCTATTTCTAGCAGCATCAGGCCTTCCTATACGATGTACACGCTCCATCTCCATGTCTCTTTGTAGTTGAAGTTTTTGCTTAAAAATGTTCTTCACTTTTTCTTCAGAGTCTGCCCAGGATTCCCCAGTGGATTCAGGAACTCCATCAATCACAATATTATTTTTTCTTGATTGACTTTCCAGATGTTCTTGTTTTTCACACATAACTTGTAGACTCTCATTGATTTTCACTAAATCAGTTTCTGTGATTTTTCCATGCTCAAACTGTTTAGCTTGAGTGACTTTAAGTTCATCTACATCCTTCTGTGTGTATTGTAAACTTGCTTTTAACTCTTGTAATTCTTTAAAAACGTTATCCATTCTGGTGTTCACTGAGTCCATAATAATTTTAACAAAGTCCTTGAACATTTCCTGCTGCTGCTGTAACAGAGCCATGAACATATCTTTTTGCTGCTGTAGCAGATCATTTACATGAATAATGGTTGCATATTCCTCTTCTGTGTTCCTCGACTTTGTGGGAGCCATGTTCACTAACCTTAGAAGCTCGAAAACCTGGAAACTGGCCAGATAGTGGTAGCTGAAAGCTTGAAAACCGGCCCGATGGTGGTGGCTGGAAACCTGAAGCCGGCCTGGTGGTAGCAGCTGAAAGTCTGGAGGCTGAAAGCCGGCCTGGTGGTAGTGGCCAGAAAGCCCGAAGCTAGGCTCGCTAGCACGCCAAACTGGTGGTGGCTGGAAGCCCGAAACCGGCCCGGTGGCAGCGACCGAAAGCCTGGAGGCTGAAGCCGGTGGCTGGAAAAGCCCGAAAGCTAGGCTCGCTAGCACGCCAAACTCCTTCCTCTGAAGCCTGCCTGGTGGTGGTGGCTGGAAAGCCCAAAGCTAGGCTCGCTAGCACGCGAAACTCCTTCCTCTGAAGCCTGCCTGGTGGTGGTGGCTGGAAAGCCCAAAGCTAGGTTCGCCAGCACGCGAAACTCCTTCCTCCGAAGCCTGCCTGGTGGTGGTGGCTGGAAAGCCCAAAGCTAGGCTCGCTAGCACGCGAAACTCCTTCCTCTGAAGCCTGCCTGGTGGTGGTGGCTGGAAAGCCCAAAGCTAGGCTCGCTAGCACGCGAAACTCCTTCCTCCTGATTTTGATTCTTCCACCCTCTCCAAATTATCTTCTTTTAGAAGCACAGATTTGTTTTTACTAAGTTTTGGTGCTGAGGAATAACTACAACTCCACTGCAGGAAACTTGTATGCGCTGGTGTGGGTATGTTTTGCAGGTGCATTTACTGTATATTACACTGATCCTTGGTTAGTAACTGAACAGAAGGAAAAGTCGATTAGGCTGCAAAGAAGGGTCATCTGTGATGGGTAGTTAAGTGGGTGTTTATAATTCATGATGAGGAACCACTGCTGAATGTTGAAACCACAGTTAGTGTGACCTCAACTTTTGCATCAAACTCAGAAATAAACTTAACAGGACGAGGAAGTTTTTATTTACATTACTCTTCAGCTTTAGTTCAGTCAGCCGCAAGACACCATGGAGGCTACAGCTCTCTGCTTCTTTCTTTGCAGATTGTGTGAGTACTGAGTCTCAGGTTTCTCTTTTTTCCTCAAGTTTTATGTGTCTGAACATCAAAGCAAACATGACTGATAGCTTTGCTCCTCTGTTTATCTAGTGATGCTTCAATTCATTCTGCTGGAGACAAAAGCTCAGAATCATACTCAAAGTGGTGAGTAAAAAAGAGAAAATCCTACAAATTATTTCTTTTTAACATTATTTTTGTTACATCATTGTGGGAGGTTGACCTTAACCCTTTAAATATGTCTATGCCTACAGTTTTCATAAATGACCCTGATCTCAAATTTGAGGTTAAATTGGATTATTTAATGCTAAATGTGAATACCAGAATGTTTCTTTCAAAAAGACTCACTGTATCTGTCACAGGGTGGAGGTACATCATTATTTCCCACATTTGGATGTTTCATCTCAGACACTTTTTTTCTCAGTTTCAGATGCAGTTTTTCTTCGTATCACTCCAGACAGACTGCAGCACTTTGAATATGAGCCTGTCACTTTTCACTGTGAGGGGACTGATGGTTCCACTCGATTGAGAGGGATCAGGAACAGAGAGGAATTTAAGCCGTTATGTCAAATTAAGAGGACGCCAACGGGGTCCTCCTGCACTGTTGATAAACTCTATCCCGGAGACGGTGGACAATACTGGTGTGAGACTGATGGAGGAGAGAGAAGCAACACTGCCAACATCACTGTCACTGGTCTGTTTATTGTTTTTCTGAAGTCACTTCATACCCATTTTAAACACTAACAACCTGACCAACCTCGCATATAAAATGTCCAGTGTGAAACTCATCTGATAAAACTCCAGTTTATAGTTTTTATTCTTCAAACATTTTGCAGGCAAAATGCACAGGAAAATATTCGGAAAGGTTTGCTTCCCATTTGTAGTGGAGCATGTGCTGCTGTTTATGCTGTTTTTGAGATTTATATGGTCCATCTCCTAGAAATATATTTTATAAACTACTAAGTTGTGTTTTTTGACAGTTACGTTGTGCTGACAAACATAATCACTGATTCTATTTTGTCTTTTGAGCGAACAAAGTGTGTTGGAGCGCTAACTTTATTCTGATTAAGTCAATACAGTAAATCAAGATGATTTGAATGAAATTTAGACTTCTGTTAGCTAATGTCGGTAAAACTCATTACCTTGACTCCCCCTCACAAGGTCATTTCACAAATTCACATGGGGTGTTTATGGGTCTAATAATAATAATATTGCAAACTTTAGTCTGCTCTCTGGTGTCTTCTGTTTGGGCCCAAAACTTGGCTTCCCTGAGTCTGCACTTGACATGTTCTGACATGTTCTTCAGCTTATTTAGTGATCCTAGAAAATTATTTTGACAATTATATTGTGCTGACTATCACTGAAAATATATATAATCTGACATTAATATGTTATGTTATGTAATTAACAACATCATTATGTTGACTGACAATGTATCTTAAAACATATTTAATTTAAATAAAATTAATTTCTAGTTGACAGGACTGTGTGTTTTTACTTTACTGTCCTTTGAACTTGTGGAGGTCTCCGAGTCTCACAAGGGGCCCCACTTAGATGGCTAATAAGTTACTCATTAAGATTTGTTGATCTTTTAGCTTTTCTAAAAAAATATTTACCAAGCATAAGTGTCTGACATTTTATGTTTTGACATGTTCTTCAGCTGGTTCTGTGATCCTGGAGAGTCCAGCTCTTCCTGTTTTGGTGGGTCATAATGTGTTTCTGCGCTGCAAACACAAGACAACTTCCACCAACACCAAAGCTGATTTCTACAAAGATGACGTCCTCATGGAGAGCAGTCCTGCTGATGAGATGCCAATTAACAATGTTTCCAAGTCACATGAAGGCTTCTACAAGTGCAGCATCCCTGGTGTTGGAGCGTCACCAGGAAGCTGGCTGGCTGTGAGAGGTGAGACATGATGGTGTTACAAAGCTAAATAAAGATGATATTGTGCTGGTTAAATCGCCAGGATGGGTGCAGATTACACATGATGAAGGCACCTTTCCTATGAAAGGTCCAGTTGTTTGAAATTTGGTAGAAATGTTTGAAATGTTGTCCAACACCAGCCAGTGTCACAGTGCAAGTTAAATATTTACCAAATGCTTTACAGCCATCTGGACTAACATGACTTCACAGAGTTGAAAGGTGAAAGTCCAGTGAAAGTTTGCTGTTGCATTTTTTATTTATTTATGGTTGTTTGTATTTATGTTTTGCAGGTTTAAAATTCTATTTAAAATTAATGTTCACGGCTGGAATTTGTAATCTTACAGCAAATACAATTTCTATCATCTCTCCAGCCCCTCCTGAAGAGACCCTCCCCACTAACGCCACTAATTTCCTCCCCCTGCTGTGGGTAGTTGTCACCATTTTAAGTCTGTCTCTGGGGCTGCTGGCGGTGGGATTCCTTCATATTAGGAAACACAGAGGTAAAGAAAATCAATGATTAATTTATTATAACAATTATGTATTTTAATAACTTCCCAATAAAAAACAATGGGGTTCCCAGCCAGCAATGCCTTACATTCGCGGGTTCCCAGCCCCACTCCGGCTTGGACCCCTAATTAGATTTATATACTTCTTTTCCAAGTTTTCAAACACACTTGTGGGTAAGTGGAAGTAATTGGTTCAAAGAGAAGAGGGCGGGAGAGAGGGGAAGAAAGTGAACTGGGGAATGCAGTCTTGAAAAGCTGGGTTTTGAGGGCCTGTTTGAAAGATGGCATGATGTTAGCCTGTTGGATGTGGCTAGGAAGGGCGTTCCACCTGGAGGGTGCAGCAAGTGGATCTTGTCTTAAACTGGTACACTGTGAAAGACAGCGGAGATGTGAGTTCTACAATGGTAGGAAGTGAGCATGCAGGCAGCATAGTTCTTGAAATATTGAAGTTTATTGAGCATTTTATTAGGTGAACCATAGAGGATGCTTTTGCAGTAGTCGAGTCTGGAAGTGATGAGGGCACGGATGAATATTTGGGTGGGGCAGGTGAGGGTGTTAGGGCTGATGAGGATTTGAAACTGTTTTCAATTGGCATTAACATATGAAGCCAAATGTGAGCACTTGTTCAGTCTTCAGGGAAGGGATGAAAAGACAGAATTGTAGGTGGGGGTAAGTGATTTTGCAGATCTTGTCCCCTGTTGAGAGATGGCTTCTCTACTCTGGTGTTGATGGTTGCTTTGACTTCTTTCAAACCAGAGTCATCCCATCCAAAATATGGACACTATTGGACAACGCTTGCCTTTGATTTTAACCCACCATCGATAACTATGACCTGGATGACTGAGAATCTTCACAGACAAAAATTTTCGAAGTAAACTGCAACAAATCAAATTTTAATTGAAAGACTAAATTGAGACTGTTGTTATTGCACAGCATGTGTACCTGTCAAACTGCCAACCTTCTGTCTTTGTGTGTATCATAATCTAAATGTAGTTTAGATTTTTTTCACAACCATTGTCTTTTCTGTTTCAGTCTCTGAAGACGATGCTGCAGACGACCCAAACATCATGACATATGCAGTCTATCATCACAAAACAAAGAAAGAATAAAGGTTCAGATTTTGAATTTTCTTTAACATGATGTGAGGAACATTTTTATCTTAAGTGTTTTCACATGTTATGAGGACCTGTGTACTCTGAGACCTGCTGCAAAGCAGGACTGATGTCTAAATTATTTTTGATTCCTCTCACTATGTCATACGTGGTGTTTTATTTTAGACACAGCAGACACTGTTTATAAGTTGAGTCTATTCTCTAAGACAAACCATAGCAGCGAATCCCAGATGAAAAAAAGTGCCCATTGAGTCTGTCAGTATGAGTAATTAAAGTACATCTGTCTGTCAACCTTTTGCTTAATGTTGTTTCTCCCGTCTAATCAGTCAATCAATTTTTCAAGTTTTATTTGAAGTGAAAAATCCCCAAAAGACATGGTCCCAATAGACTTCACAAAATGCATTGAAATTAAATTAACCATAAAAATTCAGAAAAGGATGAGTCCTCGCTTCACCCTGTTTACTCTGCTTTGACCATAACTGTGACTCCACATGCTCACTGAGCTGGTTCGTATATTAATAAAATATTTTCAGCTGAAAATGAAAAGTTTAACTTGAAGATGTTTGTCAAGATGTAGAGGTGGTCAAGATAGCTTGCTAAAATTGAAACTGAGCATCAGAATGAGGAAGAAAAGTCATTTAAGTGACTTTGAACATGGCATGTTCAGTGGTGCCAGATGGGCTGGTGTGAGTATTTCAGAAACTACTGATCTACTGGGATTGTCATGCACTATCTCTAGCGTTTACAGAGAGAGAAAATATCCAGTGAGTGGCAGTTGTGTGGACGAAAATGTCAGAGGTCAGAGGAGAATAGGCAGACTGGTTCTAGACAACAGAAAGGCAGCAGTAACTCAAATAATCACTCATTACAACCAATGTATGCAGAACACCATCTTCTGCTGGGCTACAGCAGCAGAAGACTACACAGTCAGCTAACAGGAATCTGAGGCTACAGTTCACAATGGCCACAGGCCTGGTCGGATGAGTCTTGATTTCAGATGGTAGGGTCGGAATTAGGCGTAAACAACATGAAAGCATAGATCCATCCTTCTTTGTATCAGCGGTTCAGGCTGGTGGTGGTGATGTAATGGTGTTGTGGATATTTTCTTGACACAATTTGGGCCCCTTAGTACCAACTGAGCATTGACATCCCCCAGATGTACTTTACTGGCACCCTTTGCCATCATAATTAAATATGCATGTTGACCAGTTAACCCTGCAACTGCGCAGATAGGGTTAACCTCCTTTGTGTTGCTTTGGTCTAAAGGGACAGTGTCAGTGTCAAATGGCATACCATTTCTGCACAACAGAAGTCAACGCAGTCAGCATGAAAAATGCGCTGACATGGCATACCGAAATGTCCTCAGAAGTGGTGTGCTATTTATATGCCATATTAGCAAGGTGTACATAATAAAGTAGCCGTTGTGTGCATATATACATGCATAGTCTGTTATGTGTGCAGGTAAAAAAAATGACTCAACACATGCACCCTTTTTACTAGTGGTGGGCCGTTATCGGCGTTAACGGCTGCGTTAACGTGAAACTCTTATCGGGCGATAAAAAAAATATCGCCGTTAATCTATTCTCAAAGTCGGGTTGGGAGCTGGGTCTATACTACGCAAGCTATGATGACTTTCACCTTGATATTTTAGCGCAGATGTATACCGAATCGCACTGTAGGGGGCGAGAACAAGTCTTCGAACCTGTGTGTTTGCCTGCTGTGAAATTACCACATCAAACGTGACGTGCTAACATGGATGCAGCTGTTGCTGCGTTTCATTTACCTCGGAGGTCGGAGCTGGGAATGACGTCACACCCGAGTTGACGGCGTTCCAGTTACAACCTCGCTCGGCCAACTGTTTGTTTACAACCAGTTAGTTATTGATACGCCGGTTGATTAAAAAAACGCTTTGTGCGGTATTTACTGAACACTAACTGTAGCAACACGTCCCCAGACAGACAGCTGTTGGACAGCACTTTCTGAAGCCGCCGTGTTCTGCCTGCCTGCCGAGAATTGCATGCACCTCGCGGGTGCTAAAGGTCAGCCATGCTGAGAAAAGAGGTGGATGCAAATCTCGGCAGGGAGCCTACAAAATCTGATCTGCCGAATTATGCATCCACCTCTTTAGGTCCTTCTCAGACACTTTGCTGTGCTCATTGATCAAACAGCTTTATCACCACATATGTAGGCCTACTGAATGTCAAGGAATGGTCCTTCTAGCCTAGTGTATTAAAATATTAAAGACTCTAAACGTTCATAAAATATATACTTCAAATCAATTTATCACCATTGATGAAGTCCACAAAGAACTTTACAGCATTTAAAAGCATTATTTGGTGCATGCAATTCTCGGCAGCCAGGCAAAACCTGGCACAACACCTGGTTTGCACCTTGTGCAATGTGGAATTAGTTTACTGTAGGAGTTCTTCCAGGCTCAAGTAGCCTACCACCTAAACACAAAGCACATCACACGCTACACACAAGTACATCTTATTGAAGATGATTTATTTTCATCACCAATTATCATAGTAGAACAGCTTTCTCAAGCTGTTTGTGATGCATTTTGGAAACAGGAGATGAGCCCCTGGTCTAATGCGCCACCTGGCTTGAAACCCGTTCGCACACATATTTTAAATGCCTTCGGCAGAATTCAAATGAGCCATTTTAATCTAGATTAATCTAGATTAATTTCAAAATTAATCTAGATTAATCTAGATTAAAAAAATTAATCTATGCCCACCCCTACTTTTTACAAATGTCCATAAGCTGTGATATCTTAACGTCTTTATCTATTCTTGCAAATCCAGAATCGTGTAATTGTTTTTTGCCATGAATACAAAAAAATACCCATGCAAATGCTGCAATTTAAAAACTGTTAGGTTAGAGAAACATCATATCTCCTCCCTTCTTCAGTGAAGCCTTTCTGCTCTCAGTAACCTGCAAGACACCCAAAAATAGACATTGAATATATCTGTGAGAAAATGAAGGACAACATTTATAACAGTACGTGAGTCCCCTGATTTGCAGCCTGGCTCAATGTGAATTAATAAAACACAGACCACCCGATCACTTTCCCACACAACAAATGAGAATTGATGCCCTGCTAATAATAAATCTAACGTGTGAACTGTCGTGTGGTATTATCATGGTGGACTAAGCTGCTGCACTGTGATCTCAAGGGCCCATCTATCTTTTTCTGTCTGCGGGTTTCTCTGTCTTTTTCCTTGTGGTTTTTGTCCGAGATGCTAATGAAGAAGTTAGAGGCCTGAAGCGCCTGAAACAGACACAATCTGATACAATTTAACATGGCTATACTTTCAGAAATTTTCTATAAATGTTTGTTCACAATCACTGCTGCAAACTTTAGCCTGAAGGAAGTTAATTATCTTTGTCCTTCCTGGGTTTTGTGATGACAGCATATGTTGCCACTGAAACATAATAAAAATAAAACACAAATAAGACACAGAAAGACAATTATTTACAAAACTAACATAAATGAAGCTGCTTCCAAAGTGAATTACATTATTTCAATAAATTCTAATAATAAATTAATAAATCTATTAATATAACTATGACAATATCGGTGAAATAATGTGCATTATAAAATCACAGTCATGCCAATAAAGCTAATTGAATTGAGAGCGAGAGAGAGAAATTGCTATTACGCGATTAAACATTTCACACACACACACACAGCAGTCCATACTTGCCCCAGATGTCTGCAAAATTGCAACAAATTTAAAATTTTATTAGCCTGTTCAAAAGACTATTGCTCAAGGAGAGACGCAATTCCGCCCTTAATGGAAGGTATTAAAGTGTTTTTTTAAAGTATTTTACGCATTGCTGGTCGCCGGCACAAGAGAGCGAGCATATAAGTTACCAACGTCAATCTACTGATGCTGGACAGTTTTAGTGGCTGCACAATAAGCGGAAACGTGCATAAATAAATAGTTCTAATAATTCCGTTGATGTATGGTGCTCATAGACTACTAGCAGCCAGGTGGAATTACTTTTTGTATTCATAAATGTCTGTTGAGGAAATAAAACAAAGTCAAATTGTACTGCGTCTGTTAGCCTGCTTTCTTTTGCCACACTTGGTAACCGTTTTATACAAGTAATAGCTCACTTCAGGCTTCGCATCGGCAGAACAACGCACCTTAACTGTGATATAAGAAGCGAATACCACGGCCTGTTGTGAGCTATTGTTTAATTATTTTAATACACTTTTTTTTAACCACTGTGCTGTTTCTGGTTCTCATGTACTTAGAGTCTCTAAAACCATGAAGGTTCAATATTTATTAAATTATTTTTTGTATTTATATAATATTTGCAATTTGTTGTTATCTAATTGAACCCCAGCTGTGAAAAAGATGGATATATGTAATGGATTTTCTAACTGTATGCTTTGAAATCCTTCCTGAATCCCAAATATGAATAACACATACACACATCCCCCCCCCCCCAATTCCCTGGTAGATACTATACATTTTGACTGACTAGAAGTGAACAGAAATAGTCCCTCTTTTTTTGTCTTGGTTAGTCTGTCAATGTCCCACAAAGCCTTGCTCTGCAGGTGGGTGGTAGATTCCAAATGCGACACCTGCCTGTATTCTTAAAGCACCACCATGTATAAGTGTGCCTGATGTAGCCACAGCTATTAACTCTTTCTTCCTCTAACTGTGACTGCCACAATAACTTTGTCTAAACCATGGATGCTTACAGTTGGGGGTTCTGACAAGTCAGCCTGTATAATGATGTTATACTAAATGTGCAATATTAATGTTTTTGTATTAATTTGAATGACCGGGAAAACTTACATCTAAAAGTTATGAACACCAATTTCAGAATGTTTTACACCTCAGCAGACAGCACGCTGGAACACCCACATCCTGTATGTGAAAACACCCACAGCACCTACACAGTCAGCAGAAACTGTTTGAAAAGATTTTGTTCTTAAAGGAAAAGCTTTCTTTATCTATCCTCATAGTAGTAACAATCGGAGTTGAGTGGGTAGGTGGGCTTTTTGCAGTAATTTTGAAAATTAAATCTTGTACTCAGCCACAATAAACGATGAAGAGGAGTCAAATACGGAGTATTGTGGCGGACGGCAGGATCACCTCCTTGACAACGGATGTGACACTCAAAAGATTCAACTGTGTAAAATGTATTCAATACAGGGAAGGAGCTCCCGTAGAGTTAGCTTAGGGGGTTAATGTGATTGCGTTACAGTGTTGCATGGAGTGTTTTGGAACGTGGATAATTGGACAGGTTCCTCACCTGTTTGTAGAGAAGACCAAGACTGGAAGGAGGAAGGACAGATTGGGGAACCTGTTTGAAAAAAATCAAACAAACAAAATCAACATCAGTTAATGGTGTAATGGGCAGCAGGAACCACCAGGACTGGAGCTCCTTACCAAAATAAAGTATACTTCAAGTTCATATTATTAAGTAAAGTATATTTTATAAAGTGTACTTTATATACTAAGTATACTATATATCTCAAATACTAGAAGCATACTTGTAAGTATACTTACACATTAATACTTCTTGGGACTAAATTGGCCCACTTTTTAGTATATAAAAGTATTACTAAATATGACTATTAGTTATAAAACATTAAATCAAAAGTTCATAATACATTATGAACAAAACAAAAGTTCATAATACATTATGAACTTTGCTATAGCGCCTAACGCATGTTTGTAATGTCTTATGGACGCATTATATGGACGCATTATATCGTGTTATAAAAATATGCATAAGTTCTTACAGCGATGACCTTCATAAAAAAGTGTTACCGAACGGACTTCTCAGGGAGAGGGAAAAAGGCAGGGAATGTTTAGCATCCCTAAACATTTCTGCATCTCAGTGTGTCAAACCAGGTCCTGATCTGGACTCTGTAACGGGAGAAGGGGCAGGGGGAACCTGTCACATTCACTCCTCCACCGTACAAAGAAGAACATTTTCCACGGATCCAAAATGGAGGTGAAGGATTTGCCTCACTGCTACAGAGAATATAAGCATATTTTTCAGCAGACTCACAGAAATCCACAGCACACACAGGCTCACAAGGACCGGGAGCCAGTGGGAGAAAAAACCCCTGAGAAGCCCACCTGAGAAACTGTCATCAGTGGCACCAGCCAGAAGTCAGGGACGTGGTGAAACACTACTGTGTGACCTGGAATTTTAGAAATCTTGGGACAACACACAGCTACAGAGAGGCTGCCAACTGCGCAGCTGATGGTGTACAAGGACCAATACTGAGGAAGAGGAAGAGCCAGGGGTCGTGGTTGTAGAGGCAGAGGAAGAGGACGTGGCATATCTGACGCTTGTTTGAAGAAAGAACAAACAAAACAATAACAATACTGGACACTGGGCTAGAGTTTGTCCTGAAAATGATAAAATGGCTGATTAACTGGAGGGGGAGAGACCAAGGCCAGAGAATGAACGGACGGGTTTGGACACAGGAGATGAGATGACATTATAACCTATACATAAATCACGTCCGAGTACCCACACAGACACACATGCTGACACTGAAGCAGGTGCATAAAACGCATGCCACCGGGTCTGCACCCATCTACCTAAACTCCATAATACAAACGTACGTTCCTTCTCGGCCGCCTGGCTCTGCCAGCCCTTCACACAAAGCGATCCCAGTCCCGGCTGTTCTCATCTGTGACACCACGATGGTGGAACAAACTACCACACGCCATCAGAGCAGGGGCGCCCCTCTCTAACTTCAAGAAGCTCTTGAAAACTCATCTCTTCTGAGAATACTTCCTCCACCTCTAACATGCACTTCCTGTGCTCTTCTTCTTCTTCTTCTTCTTCTATCCCTACAATTATCTTGTATTGACTGCACTTTTTGTTCTGATTGCACTTTCTGTTAACTTTTACTTCCTTCACTAGGTATTTACCCATTGATGTGATATGTACTATGAGCTCTTACTAGTATGTATTGCCGCTCTTACTAGTATGTATTGTCAGGTGTAGATCTGTATTTGATGCTCTGTTGATACTTGTAAGTTGTTCCTCAAATGTAAGTCGTTTTGGTTAAAAGCGTCTGCCAAATGAGGAAATGTAAATGTAAATGCCTGAGCACACAACTCACGGGCGACATAAACACTCATTAGAAGTTAAGAATTTCAAACTGCTCAAAAAGATTTTTAGTGATTTCCACTCCTGGGAGAATTGTGAGTTTCTGATACGGCACCACATTTTGTTAAACTGAGTCAAAGGGAGTTGACATATGGATATCAGTGAAGGAGGCCAGTAGCAGCAGCAAACTTTGTCAACCATTCCTTACTCACAGAAGTCAAAACAACATGCACACCGAAAGAACAAGTGTTTCCACAAGAACTAGGCTGCACATCACATTTACATGTTAGTGCTGATACGACCTTAAGGACAGATGGTTCAGAAACATGAAGATAAAAAATATACTAAAGCTGAACTGATTGTGTTGGAGCAATAAAAGATGTGCTGTTTCAGTTATGGTGAATTCCACACTCTAAAACTCTGTTTCAGAGACCTAACTCAGTTGCCCCTGTCTCTCTGGTCAAAGCTAAACATGACAGGTGGAAGGATTTAGGATCTTGGATTAAAAACAAGCTGTGAAGCCAGTGGGTGGAAAAATAAATTTTCTGTTGTAGTAAATGCAGTAAGAAGAGTAGGGGGTACATGACTTCAGTACTACTACAAGACCATGGAGGACGACTGAGACCTGTAGCCATTTCATCCAAACTGGACAAACTGCAGCAGGGCTGCCTAACTGCCTGAGAGCTGTGGCAGCTGCTGAAAAACCAGCCATGGCGTCACGTGACATTGTGGGTTATTCGAACTGGACATTATTGGTTCCACATGCTGTGTCGATCATTTTGCTTGAACATAAAACATCTCATCGCTCCGCAGCCAGGTGGCTGAGATACATACTGTGTTGCTTGATATGGCTAACATTCAGGGGCGTAGGAGCGATTTTGAATGTGGGGGGGACGCAGAAATGCTAGGAGGGTTCGGGGGCAGGGGCTTTGTTAGGATCTTGAAACATTGGGGGCTTAGCCCAGCCCACAAAACTTCATATCTTCACAAATTAATTGAAACCTCCACCAAGCATTAAAGCAGTAGTAAACATACTCTACTTATGTGGCATAACAAGGCAACACTTTTAACTGTGTCATGTTTGCTAAGTTGTGATGTTGTGTCTAAATCCTATAGCCATATATAACAACAAAACTGCGACAGTGTGAACCCGGGGGGTTTGGGGGTCCTCCCCCAGAAAATTTTGAATGTTAAACACTTAGTTTCCTGCATTCTGGTGTTTTTTTTACACCAATTTCTGCATTTTCTGCATCCATTTATTATTATGTAAAGGGACACACAAAATTGAGGTAGCCCACAGGGGGCTGTATCTTTGTTTCACTGTTGCTTTTAAATGACTTGAACGCTGGTAATTCTGCCTTTAGATGCGTGCTGAATTGTGGTGAATATTTGAGAACATTTTGACATTTTATGACCTTGTAACTGATTATTTATTCCCATCTTAAATGAGCAATTGTACTCATGCCTGCTTTGGCCAGGACACTGTTGGAAAAATATTTTTTCTGGTTTTATAAAGGTTTAATAAAACAATTCAAAATCTAAAATTGTAACAGAATATAATGCAGAGCATATCTCAGCTTTCAGATATGTTTCTCCTGTAGTTAGAAACTCCTGGACTTTAATAGCTCCTGTGTTTCAGCAGGTTTTCTGCTCATGTTCAAAGTTCTGCACAGAATCTCTGGCATTTCCAGAATAAAGGAATATTTTGAGAGGTCAAACAGGATCCGCGGTCCACCTGCATGCTGCATCGTGTGGATGGGATCCATACCACGGATTCTGCAACCCGTTGCACCTCTACTATCCATGGTAGTGTGGGGATGTTTTTTGTGCACAGGATCACAGGCCAAATGTGTCCACATCAGGAAAGGTCAAGATAGGCTATCAGAGTAAAACTGATTATTGCATCAGACTTGGCAACTTGATATGTTTATTTTTTTAAGTAGCCCGTTAAAATATTCCTGCAAATGCAGTGAAGAAGCTGATTATCTGTAATTTAGCTGTTTATACAATTATTTTCCTTTTTAAATCTCCATGAAGGTGTTTATATGATCAGTTTAAATATCAGTTTTGCAGCCCAGCCAACTTTTGTTATCTGTGCCTTTTATTATGGAGATGTAGGCAACCAAACCGCTTGTTCTGCAGTAGCACAGGCTGCTAATACAATCTGATTATTCCTGAAGCATCTAAATAATCTTCACAACGCAAAGACTTATTGTGGCAGTAACAGGAGAGCAGCTCGTTGTTGAAGCAGGTTAACCTGCAGACAGAGGAAGCTGTGCGTCATGCGTAAAACCAAACAGGGCTGTTTTATCCACCAAATTTTCTCTCTCTCTCTCTCTCTATTATACAATTATTTTCCTTTTTAAATCTCCATGAAGGTGTTGATAAGATCACTTTAAAATATCAGCTTGCTGCCCAGCCACTATTGAATCTTTTATTATGGAGATGTAGCCAACCAAAGTACTTGCTTTGCAGCAGCACAGGCAGCCAAAACAATCACAATTATTCCTAAAGCATCTAAATAATCTTTACAACACAGATAATTATTGTGGCAGAAACACGGAGCAGCTCGTTGTTGAAGCAGGGAAGCTATGCGCCATGCGTAAAACCCAAAAGGACTGTTTTATCCAACCCTCCTCTCCTCTCTCTCTCTGCATCTCAAAAATGACTGTTTCCTGAATAAATAACAGCTGGTAGCTGATGAGTAAAGATTAGTTTCACCGGCGACATTCTGTTTATGGACTCACTGTCGGACATCGCTAAAACACATAGTGACTGATGTGAAAAAAACATCCACTAAAAGAAAGCGATGCTCATTTCAGCAACAGGATACTGTTAATGTATCAGAATCAATCCACTGATCATCCAGTGTTTCCATAGAATGACAGTGTAACTGTGGCGGGGTGCGTGCATCGATACTGACTGCCAGCTACATACAGCGTGCTAGCCTCGAAAATACAGCTGCATTCTAACATTAACTTAGCTCTCCTTATTAGCTCGGCTCCCTGCATGCTGGAGCACCATGAGGGAGAGAGAGGGAGAGATACGGTGAGAGAGACGAGCGAGATGAAGTGCTGCGCTCCGGCGCTCTGCAACCAAATACGATTTAAATAGGCCTAGTAAAAAAATCGCAAATCAATCCGTGGCGGTCAGCCTTGATACTGTGGCCGCCACAAATAAATGAACGTAAGGGAAACACTGGATCATCTGACTTAGATGTTACAGTGTGAAGTCTACGTTTGCTCTGCAGAGGCTAAATGCTCCGTTAATGGAAAGTGAAAGTTTTAACTTTGCCGGCTTGTTAAAGAGCGACACCGGCTGCTTTCCAACACGGCCAGCAGTGCCATGTGTGCGCTCACTGATTTTCAGTTATATTATTAGAACAATAAAGCCTTGAACTGAAAAAGCATTTGCCTGATTTTCTAAATGTTTGCATCTGCCCAGCTCTGTGACTGTGAGGAGCCCCGACACCAGACGCTCTTCTGCGTAACTGCGGGCACAGACTGGATCATTTCGGGTTAATGAAGCAAAATGCAGATTACAGACTGGTTAAGTTATAAAAGGTATGAATGGAAAATGTAGCGAAATTAAAAGTAGATTACTGGCCTAAATAATATACTGGAGTAAAGAGTAGGCTATAAAGGTGCAGTTTTTAAAAGGTGTGCCGATTACCTTTTAAAATTTTTTTTATTTATCTTTGCAAATTTAAGTTATTTGTAACAAGTTCCTACCCACCCTGCAGCAGGAGTCCTCACTGCTGTCTTGAGGTAGACTGTAAGTAACAGCAGCACAAAATAAACGGAATATTGAGGCACTTTGCTGCTCCCTCCTGAGCGAACTCTTTTTTTTTCTCCCGTAACTTTTTTTCAGCACCACCTTTGCCTTCTATCGCATGTTTTCTATTGGCCGATTTCTGTCCGCGTTTCAACCGTTTATTTAGTCTATTTCTGATGCTGAGTGTGTGATTGATTTATTGACTGACTGTCATTGAAACCGCTATGAGCCAACTCCGAAATCGCCGGGAAATGTATAATGGCTCCTACGCGTATGCTAACATTACTGTTAAGAGATGCACTGTACTAATTCCTGCTACTCTCCTCCCAACTCCAGATGAAGGACAGCTGCATTATTGTGTTGCAGTGATAAAAGAAGCTTGCTCTCCAAGGGCAGACTTACAGGAGACTCCTCTAACAAACCCAGACATGGAGTTGTTTGTGGATGGCTCAGCATCATGTGATCCAGATACTGGTAAAAATAGAGCAGGTTTTGCTGTAACAACTTTGCATGAGACAGTTTTGACCAAACCGCTCCCTTCAAACTATTCTGACAAGCAGCTGAGCTAGTTGCACTGACAGAAGCATGTAAATACGCAAAGGACAAAACTGTAAACATTTTTACAGACAGCCGTTATTCTTTGGGGGTTATTCATGATTTTGGGAGATTGTGGGCAAACAGGAAGGTTTTGACATCCACAGGCAAACCTATTGCTCATCACACACTGGTAGTTGAGCTACTCAATGCTGTGCTATTGCGCAAAATGGTTGCTGTGTGTAAATGTGACACTCACACTAAGGCTGCAACAAAACAAACACTAACCACCCAATGTACTGTTTTAACTGACCACCATTGACTCCTACAGTTGACTTACAGGAATTACAGGCGAGATCGAGTCCAGAGGAGGGAGCTGTTTAGATAAAAGCAGGCTGCACATTTTCTGACAAAGTGTGGTATGGGCCTTATAGGAAGCCATGCCTGCCTAAGTATTCATCCATCCATCGTCAACCGCTTATATACAGGGTCGCGGGGGGGCTGGAGCCTATCCCAGCTGACACTGGGCGAAAGGCGGGGTACACCCTGGACAGGTCGCCAGTCCATCGCAGGGCCACACATAGACAGACAACCATGTTTTCATGTTTTCTTTTGGTTCCAAAGTAAGAGTCACATAAACTTTATGGAGTAAGTTTATTGGACAAATCCTATTCAAATCCTAGAAAACATGTTGCACAGGTCTCTGGATACAAAAGTAAAGTAAAGTAAGTTTTTGTCAGTGTCAAGTTAATTACATTTTGCCAGTGGGGGTTTTGTGATGACAGCATATGTGGTCTCTGAATGCACTTTTAGTCTTTACTGACAAAAATTCAGTTAGAATATTTTTTTTGGTAGCACAACATTAACACATGGGTACTGCATGACTATTGTACAGGTGATCGCGGGTTTGATTCCTGGTAAGGGCAGGGTGTCCATTCGGACCCTTAGGTAATGTCCTTAATGTTACTTGCCTACCTCAGACATGAGTGAAACCACAAATATAAGAGTCATATCGGCTCGAACGTTGCCCGGATCAACAAGGTGCACGTCAGGTGCTGGGGAACCAGGGCAACCTGTTGAGTAATCAGCGGGGAGATGTCTTCATCCTCCCCACACTCCGAGATTTTGTCTCAAGCCCCAATGACAACAAACCCTTACAGCACACACTCATTTAACACAAGGGTGACTGACCTGAGAGTGAAGGTCATGACAGCAGCACACAGTCGCCACAGAAACAGTGATCCTAAAGATGCTTGGCTATAAGATAAACACCATAAGCCACAAAAGAGAAGCAAAAGCCAAGAGAATAACCCGGATGTTTTCCACCAAACCATCTGAAGTGTACTCTCACTGGCAGGGTAATAACACAGATCAGATCCACCCAGGACTGAGAACAAACAGTACGGGAGACAATCCCTCTACCAGCCAATAACCTGCCTCTGCACAATAGCAGTTGGAAGACACCTCGTATGACCAAGCTGAGGTCCAGTAGGACTTCAAGAACCAGACTGACCAACTGGTGACAGCTAACCAACTAGACATTGTGTTGATCGACAAGCAGCAGAAGAAGGCCATAGTGAAGATGTAGCAATCCCAAGCAACATCAACATCAAGAAGAAGAAACACAAGAAGCTTTAAAAATGCCAAGCATTAAGAGAGCAGCTGGAAAAAGTGGAGAGCAAATGAAACAGTAGTAATAGGATAGGATAGCACTGGGGGCTGTGAGTGGCTCCAGCAGATTCCAGGTACAACATCTGAAATCTTTGTCCAGAAGAGTGCAGTCCTAGGAACATCTAGGATACTGTACAGCAGTACAACTTGGGAGTGAACACATATTGACAGGGCATATTTCCTCCATTGTCATTAAACATTGGCACTGGATGTACATTGTGAGCTATGGAAATGTAATCATTAGTCATCCCTTGCTGTTTTGCGGTAACTTAAAACACCAAATATAAAGACAGGCTCAAATAGTGAGCTTGGTAAATTAAATTCTGGCTAGTCCCTTCTCCCTCTGATCATTTCTAAAATTACAATATACCATGTTTGGTGTTACCTACCTGTTTGTGGAGGCAAGGCTTTGCACATGAGAGAGGAGAGGTTGAAGCATTTCCTTGAAATAAGAAAATACCACAATAAAGTGTGTTAACAGGGTGACCATCAGGCATCACTATATCAACAATTATGTTCACTATCAATAATCTTAGTTTCTAAAATCTAATGGATGCAAAACTTAACACATGCTGAGATTTAAACAAACTTGTTTACCAAACAGCCTACTTAAAACATGGTTTCAGTCACTTAGTATTCGATTGTTATGTACCTTTGTGCTTCATGGGAGCAAAGCCCTACCACGAGTCACGTCATGAGTACAACAGGGACGACTATCCAAAGTAGGTTGAAGACACGAGGAGCGGGACCATTAGAAAGATAAGTTTGTTTTTGGTTTGCTGCGGGAAACAAATGACATTAAGCATGTGATGTAACAATAAGACACGTGGGATCTGAAAGCTGTTGTCTCAAATACTCTGACGCGATAATTAGCACAAAACACAGCAGGGCTGAGGCTGATGGGAATATCATTGGTTTTGCCTTTAGATGCCTCCTTTGGTTCAGACGTCTTGGAGGCGGCAGATTAGAAAACGTGTCTCACCTCTGACAGCCAGCCGGCTCTCTGGCGATTCTCCAGCTCCAGAGATGTTACACTTGTAGAGTCCTTCGTCAGACTTGGAAACATTGAGAATGGTCATGTTTCCAGTAGAGCTGTTCCCAATGAGGAAGCCATCTTTATAGAAATGAGCATCAAGGCTGGACATTTTCTTTTGTCTGCAATTCAGGGTCACAGCTTCTCCCTCTATCACAGGAAGTGCAGGACTCTCCAGGATCACAGGCCCAGCTGATCAGCAATGGAAGTTCAGAAATATTTTATGTTAAATATAATTTAATTAATAGTATTGCTGACACTAAAAATATATATAAATCATGTGACATAAAAAGACAATAATTGTTACATGTGACAGTAGATTTTAGTGTTAAAGAAATTGTCACATTTTCAAATACTGGCATGCCAGGCACTATTTCAGGCCCAGTACCCCAAGGAAAGTGGTTCATATTGGACAATTTCTTTCTTATATTTGAGTCAAATTTACCAACACAGTGAATGTTTAAATGTCAAGCAGGTATTGTGGATATTTTCCCAAACAATAAATCCTACACTGCAGAATCCATGATATCCATAATACTAGTTAACACGTTTAAATGAAATTTTATGTAATTTCGGAAACTTCTTATATACCATATGCTACACTTTGCCAATGTGTTAAAATTTCCAATACCAGTATGCTTGGGACAAACTAAAAAGACAGCTCAGTAACTCAGAGCTGGGTACGCTGCAGGAATTGTTTCGGATTTGTCTTTAAGTTTTCTTTTAAATATACATTTTACTCTGAAGTTTGCTGTATTTAATGTGGCTCCATAAAACATATTCTATGAATAAAATGATTATTAAAATTAGTAGAGATGGGCATAGATTAATTTTTATTAATCTAGATTAATCTTGAAATTAATCTGCGTAGTATAGACCCAGCTCCCAACCCAACTTTGAGAATAGATTAACGGCGATATTTTTTTAATCGCCCGATAAGAGTCTCACGTTAACGCAGCACGTTAACGCAGCACGTTAACGCCGATAACGGCCCACCACTAAAAATTAGATGTTTTGGTAAGTACATTGAACATACCTGTCACTACAATGTTGACGATATTGCTATTCTTTTCCTCAGCAACACACCAGTACTCTCCACTGTCACTTAGAAAAGCATTTGTAATGTTGCAGGATCCTGTTACCTCCCATTTATTACATGCAATTTTGTTTCCTTTGCTTGTCCTAAACACTCTCCATTCAGTCAGATTATTTGAAAAGCCCCCACAGTTTACAGAGATAGACTCGTATTCAAAGAACTGCAGCCGGGATGGAATGATATGAGGAAAAGTTGCATCTGAGAAAAAAAAAAGAGACCAAAATATGAAGTTGTTTCTTTTCCAAATTAAATATGTACCATTCTAATAAAAACATTTTCATACATGACAGAATGTTTTCTGTATCGGTACAGAAAGTAACTTGTTTTTCAGACTTTAAAATTTGGTCACATTCACATCCAGTCTTTTGGAAACATGGAAACATTTGACTTACCAGCTTTGAAAGAATAGCTGTTCTGAACTTGTGCAGGCAACAACAGCAGCGCATTTATCACTGGAGAAACAACAAATTTACAGTTCAGACACTGATGCTTTTATGTAGATTCATGTGTGGTGGTAAATGATCAGAAATTTGAAATGTAGAAAAACTAATGACATTTCATTTGTCAAAATTGTGCTCGACAGACTCAGTACTCACGCAGTCTGATGCAGAGAGCTGTGACCTCCATGTCGTCTTGTTGCTGAATGTCTGAACACAAGAATGAATTACAGCTTATACCACACAAAGTAGGTGAACGCTTCCTTTTCCTGTGCAACTTATTTGTGGTGACTGAGACAATTGCTGTCAATGTCTCTGTGAGACAGAGCTGCTTTAAGAAAAATAACAAACATTCATAACTGGCACAAGAAAATCACTGTTTTCAAACTTACTTTAGTAGGTAAGATGACAACCATGTTAAGCATAACCTATTCAACATCAGCACGTGTCTTTTACTAGCAACTTGTCAGACAAATGTTGATGTTTGAACTTTAGAAGAACTGAAAGAAGAAATAATCAATGTTGTGTTTATCTGGTGTATTGTGTTTTTTTATTACAGCTTTAAAAGCAAATACCATCCATCTATCATCCACCGCTTATCCTGCATACAGGGTCGCGGGGGGCTGGAGCCTATCCCAGCTGACATTGGGCAAAAGGCGGAGTACACCCTGGAGAGGACACAGGGAGAACAAACTCCACGACGAGACGAGATGAGACAGAGCAGGCAACACCACAACACACTGCAACACTAGGTACAACGACCTGACAAAAGCAAGACAGAAACACCAGGTATATATACAGGGACTAACGAGCAGGGCGTGAGCAGCACAGGTGACAGGGATCAAGGTTAACAGGCACAGGCAGGGAGAGAGCAGGGGAAAACAGAGAGACAGACATGCAGGAGGATCACTGGCGTAACAGACATGACATAGGTTACTGAACACTACACGATAGACAAGACAGAACCCCAAAACCCAACAGACCAAAATAACATAATGAACTAAAGTCAAAAGTGCAAAACAAGGTATGCCTGACAGGCAGAGTGTGACATACTTTTGTCAAATGAAAATAAATTAAAACTGTTACAAGGCAGCCACAGTCCCTGAGGACTGTAGACCAACTTATATTTTCTTGATTTGGGTGTGTACAGAGGTCATTCACATTTAAAAAGGTTGCAGATCTAGTTCAAGTAAACATTAACACGTCATAGTCAACTTAAATCATATAAAACGGAATTTCCAAAATTGGGCTATGAAAATGTTGTTTGGCCGGTAATTTTGGAAAACCACTAGCCACAGTGGTTTGTGAGCAAAAAAGTTAATGTTGAAATGGCAGATCCCATGTGCCTTTGCAGCTGATTTGATTGACTTTCCCTTCTTCGTGACCTCATGAGATGCTTCTTTTGAAAGACTGGCAGACACATCTCTGTTAGTCTTTGTACTTTCTACTTTCTACTGCCTAGGGAAGTCATGGATGGTTGTAAGACAAAGAAGTGTTACAACCCACCCACCCCTGTTAGCCCCTGTCTGTTGTTTAGCTTGCTGCATTAGCATAGTGGTTTGAAATTAGCAAGAGATAAATGTATCACATATTGCTTAAGAAACCACATTTTAAAAGTCATACAATTTTATCTGCACTAGTACAGATACTAAACAAAATACAGTCTTGGTCAAAAACCATAAACTCTGTTCATAGAGGTATAGCAATGTTGTGGTTAGTATGTACAGGCTTAGTTATATGTAGACGCAGTCAGATGCTATCGTATTTATGTAGACACTCAAGCTACTCAGAATAAAAACTACCCTTTAACACCAGATGTCTTTATTTGACTTCCAACGTGTGTGCATGACAGAGCTGCATAAAGACCTGCTTAAGCAAAACATAAAACAGCTTCATCTATTAAAATAAGTGTTTTACTGATGACAATAGCCATCAGTGGAAGGAAAAGCTAGGGCCACTACACCTTATAGAGGAGAAAACATCAGCTTGTTTTGTTCATGTTTTAGGTACTGAGACCGTTGTTTATCATATGAATGGAAATACTTATCAATACATGGGAGAGTACATATTTTGAAATGACACACAAAAATGGACACAAATGCCAAGTATATAAACATTAAACAATTTTAAAAGCATCATAACACAGACAAAGAGAATGCAATCATGGAGGATTTATGGGTCTAGGTTGTAACACTGATGTTTTATCAACTCATTGTTAATTCACCACAACTGTTACCTTTTACTATGTCAACCAACATTGGTGGCTTAAAGAACAGAAATTAGTTTTAGCTATAGCTGGTGCAATAAATGTAATGTCCTGATAAATCATCAATAAAAAAATTCAATAAAAATACTTCAGGCTGGCTATGTAATAAACCATTTTATATACACCATCTTAATCACCGTTGTCTTCTTGGCAGACAGAGACAAATATATACCTCCCTTACAAAAATTGTATTTATAATATTTTATTTTAAGGTAATTTATTAAAAAATAATCTATAAAACAATCACATAAGTCTGAACTTTTTTTTCTGCTATAAATCTTATTATCACCATAGTCCATAGAAATATGTCAAGTCCTTGAACTGGATACCTTCACCACATATATACTGTAAGATACAGGAAGGGGAGCAAGGGACATCCTAAGCAGCTCCAATGAACATGATTGACTGAGTCAGTATTGGAAAAATAAATCGTTAGCAGTTTCCACAGAAATAATTTTCAACGTTTTGCCTGCCAAAGACGAAATTAAGTCAAATGTATCAACAAGGCATTGAGATAATACTGGAATAAAAGAAATATCTTAAGTCTTTTCCAGGGGAGTAAGAAGAAAACATTTTTATTGCTAAATGAGACTGAGCTTTATAAACAAGGTGTGGCAAGACTGGATAAGACTATGCCTTTGGTGTGAGAGACCTGGGTTCAATCCTTGACTGTGACTCATTCACCATTGTGTCCTTGAGCAAGACACTTGACCCCTGGTTAAGGTCAGCTAAATGAATACATGTAAAAGTCATCATTTTGGCCTTTTTGAGCAACTAGTTTCTTTATAAAACGTAATCATTTTGTTGTTTCTGCAAAGTTTTTTGAAGGCCCCTGAAACAGTTTTTTCTGTCTGTTACATTCTCGTGCGGTTTGTGGCTGAGGCTTTAAAATGATCACCTGCATCTGTATCAAAATATAACCCAGAATAAGATATAATGGCACAACTCGAAGCAGGCATGAATGAATGGTTGCTTTTTAAGCCGTCCTTATGTAAAGGTTTTGGCAAGTTAGAAAAAAAATCTTGTGAATTGTTATGACAGTGTTTTTATAAGGCCTTTTCAGACGGCTTTGATCCCCTGTGTCACTAACAAGCGTTACCCGAGGTAACCATGGCAGCGGCTTCTGTGTAACTGGCACGATCCTGTGAAACTGTCTCACATGCCCGCACGCTGCCAGAGTTGAAGTGTCCCATTGCAACACATCCACCAAATAAGTTATTGTCATGGGTCCTTCTTTCCCATCCGTGTTATAATAGAGCTGCCGCCAGTTTTATCAGGGTCTGAGGGGTTCTCACTATATTTTCCTGCTTATTTTGCCCTTTGCCAATCACATGCCTGTCTGGGGTTAGGCAGGTACTGAGGGCACAGTGTGTGTGTGTGAGAAGGGAAGGGGCAATTAGTGGTTGTTGCAAGCTACCATATCTTCTAGCAGAGTGGCTGTGAGTTTTTATTTAAAAATAGTAGTTTTTGAGTTACAGGTGTTTCCAACCTGTCATTAAGTCAGCTGGATAGCTGTGAGAAGAGGGATCTGCATTTAATTGCAGAGCATTACTGTATAATGTCTTCCTCGCTCCTTAGCTGAAAGCTGCTGTTTTGAAAGGCTTGGTTGGTCAGGGAGTACTTGGTTCAGATGCAGGTGGCAGGTGAAGGGGAGGGCCAAGCAACTAATGTTACCCCGGCACAGCAACGGGAGGGGTCGGTGGGGAAACCTGTTACTCTGCCACAATTTGTGCTTCCCTCCTCAGAATCTTCTCCTTTCTCAGAGTTAGATGCGTGACTGAAGGTGCACATGCATCGTTTTCAAGGAGGAGCAAGAACGGGAGGTTCAACCTCGCCGAGAACTGGAGATGAAGAAACTTGAGGCAGAGACTGCTTTAAAGATGCGCCAAGTGGAGCTCCAGGCAAGATCAGGAGGCCAGAATGTTACTCCTTGGGGTGAGCATTCCCACGGCAGATCCTCCACTTCTGGTTTTGATGTGAGTAAGAAGATTTCGTTAGTTCTAGTTTTCCACAAGTGAGAGTTTAGGGTATATTTTCGCGTTTTTGAATGTATTGCAGCTGCGTTGCAGTGGCCTGAAGATGTATGGCCGATGTTACAGCAATGCCATTTGACAGGTAGAGCTCAGGAAGCACACTTTGCTCTGTCAGGGGAAGATGGGCTGAGCTATGAGAAAGTGAAAGTAGCTACCCAGATAGCAGAGGACTGTGGGGCGGATCCGCCTTCAAACCGGCACATCTGCCGTACGCTCTCCCCCGTTTTGGCCACCGGATCCGGCCCGCCTCCAGACAGCACTCTGTCAAACAGTGGACTTACTGCAGATCGAAAGCACTTGTTTTAAAAATTCTTAACCGCCGCTGGCCGTTATTCTCACAGACAGGAGAGTGCTTGTAGTGGGAATTGGCAGGTACCAGATAGCATGAAGCGGCAGCACCATCTGCTCAAAAAGCACGTTGTGCTGAGCAAGTGCTCAGAGGACACATTCCGTGCCTTGCAAAAAAGTTTCGGGCTCACACTGGGTTGCACAGATGGAGGCTTTTTCATAAATCTCTCTGTCCTCCCAAAAGACAAATAAAAATGTCATCCATGTTTCAATGCAGCGGTGGCTCCTATCAAAGCCCAAGTCCATCAACATGCTCATTGAGCTTTTAAAAGGGAGGCTGAGGAAATTGGAACAATGTAACATGGCAAGGCCAAGCATTCAGGAAAACAGCCTGTACAACCTGTCATGTTTTAATCTCTTCAGACAAACCACTGCAGTGCCACAGTGAGTGTGGCCCCAGGTTTTGCATCAATATCGAATTGAACAGGAAGAGGAAGTTTTCATCTACAATACACTTCATCTGTCGTTCAGTCTGATGCTCAGACAGCAGCAAGACAACATGGAGTCTACAGCTCTCTGCTTCAGACTGTGTGAGTACTGAGTCTCAGGTTTCTCTTTTTATATATATGTCTGAACATCAAAGTATATATGACTGATATACAGCTTTGCTCCTCTGTTTATCCAGTGATTATTGAATGCATTCTGCTGGAGTCTCAAGCTCAGAATCGTTATACTGAAAGTGGTAAGCAACAAAGAGAAAATCATAAAACTACTCTTGTCTTAAATGAACCTGGTCTCAAATTTGAAATTAAATTTAAATTCAAGTTAAATTTGATTAATTAATGCTACATGTGAATAACTGAAAGGTGCAAAAAGACTAGTTGTATCTGTCACAGGGTGGAGGTACTTTTTGTCACAGACATCATAATTTCCCACTTTTAGATGTTTCATCTGAGACACTTTTTTTCTCATTTTCAGATGAAGTTTTTCTTCGTATCGCTCCAGACAGACTGCAGCACTTTGAATATGAGCCAGTCACTTTTCATTGTGAGGGGACTAATGGTTCCACTCGATTGAGAGTGATCAGGAACAGAGAGGAATTTAAGCCGGTATGTGAAATTAAGAGGACGCCAACGGGGTCCTCCTGCACTATTGATAAGATCTATCCCGGAGACGGTGGAGAATACTGGTGTGAGACTGATGGAGGAGAGAGAAGCAACAGTGCCAACATCACTGTCACTGGTACGTTTATTGCATTTCTTAAGTCACTTCATCCCCATTTTAAACTAGTAACTTTCTGATGTTTTTCACATAGAATGTTCAGTATAAAACTTAACTGATAAAACTCAGTGGTCCACTTTATACTTTAAATGTATAATTTGTATTCAACTTACATTTTGCATGCAAAATGTGCAGAGCCATATTCGGGAATGCTTGCTTCCCATTTGTACTGATGCTTTTGGCTGCTGTTGACTGTTTTTAAGGTTTATGTGGTCGATCTTCATCTCATAGAAACATATTTTATACTAAATTGTTTTCACAGTTGCGTTGTGCTGACAAACCAATCACTGATTCAAGAAAAGAGTCCCTGGGGTGGTCAAGTTGTATAATGGGTCTGCAAAGCTCAGGACTTTGACAGCAGCAAGTCCAGTCTGTGGTTACATTTAGGCAACAAAAGAACTGTAATTTTGAGGAAACATTGTGGTTTCAATTATATTCATTATCACGTTGTGTTTCGTGATTTAAGTCATTAAGGACAGTTTTTCTATTCAACCAAGACCTCAAGCTTTCCCTAGCATTTCTCTATAAGTGTTTGAGTGACTAACCATAATCATAAAAACTTTAATGATGCTGTAGTCGCTATAATCAGATATTTTCGGATATTGTATTGTGAGTTTGGATATTTTACAATGCAAACAAAATACATAATATGTGAACCTTTCACTGATAGGTTTAATGTAGGGGTGGACTGGTAATCTAGCATACCAGGCAAAACCCCCCTGGGCTGACATACCAATGGGGCCAATATAACGTTTATTATTAGGGCCCGAGCACGAAACGTGCGAAGGACCCTATTGAAACTGTTAGGATTATTTTTAGGGCCCGAGCACGAAACGTGCGAAGGACCCTATTGAAACTGTTAGGATTATTAGGGCCCGAGCACTAACGGTGCGAGGACCCTATTGAAATTGTAAGGATTATTATTTTTTTTTTTTTCTTTCTTTTTTCTGCAAAGTAAGCTCACTTTTCGCGGTCGCAACATGCTCGAAAACTCACCAAATTTGGCACGCGTGTCAGGACTGGTGAAAAATTTGGCATTTTGTAGGTTTCGCGGATGGGCGGGGCAAAATGGCTTTCGCTAAGCCACCTACAAAATTAGAAAAATTAGCCCTCGTCCCACGTTCGACCTACATGGACGAAATTTGGTGGGGACTTGTATCATATCAAGACGCACAAAAAAGCCTCAAGAACCCATACCCTAAACTCGACATGAAGTCCGCCATTTTGAATAGTGCGGCCATTTTCGGACGATTTGCACACTCCGTACTTTAACGAACTCCTCCTAGGGATTTAGTTGGATCAACTTCAAATTTCTGTTGTGCCTTCAAAAGGCATTGAAGATGTAAAGTTGTGCTATCTGCGCGTTTTCGTCAATGGGCGTGTCCGTGGCGCGATGATTCGCCATGAAACAGGAAGTTGCTGTAATTTCTGTGTATTTGCTCAGATCTGCACAAAATTTGGCACGTTTGACAAGAGTCCCGCCCTGAACGAATATCCATGCCGACATTCACCCACAGTTATAGCGCCACCTGCTGGCAACAGGAAGTGTCCTTTAACGAAGCAGCCCCCGCCGCACGTTTGACCTACATGTACTACATTTCTGTGGCACATGAATCATGTCCACACGCACAAAAAAGCCTCTTGGAGCGATGCCCTAAACCCAACAGGAAGTCAGCCATTTTGAATTGTGTGGCCATTTTAGGATGATTTACACACTCCGTACTTTAACTAACTCCTCCTAGGGATTTACTCGGATCGACTTCTGATTTCTGCTGTGCCTTATGAAGGCATTGAGGTTGAAAAGTTGTGCTATCTGCGCGTTTTCGTCGATGGGCGTGTCCGTGGCGTGCCGTCAAAGATCAAGTCTTCGCCATGACACAGGAAGTGGTTGTAACTTCACTGTACATCCTCAGATCTGCACAAAATTTTACATGTTTGACAAGACCCCCGCCCTGAACAAATCTACATCTCGACATTCACCCCTAGTCATAGCGCCACCTGCTGGCTACAGTAACTGAGTTACAAAACCTTCATGTAGCGTCCGAAGCGCATAGAAAATTCACTGCCGCACAGGCAGGGGTCCACAATAGGCTACGCGACCGGCTCACACCCCGACGTGCTACATGTGCGAGGGCCCGCCCATCGCTGCTTGCAGCTTTAATTTTTTTTTTTCTTTCTTTTTTCTGCAAAGTAAGCTCACTTTTCGCGGCCGCAACATGCTCGAAAACTCACCAAATTTGGCACGCGTGTCAGGACTGGTGAAAAATTTCGTATTTTGTGGGTTTCACGGATGCGCTGGGCAAAATGGCTTCGCTAGCGCCACCTAGAAAATTAGAAAAATTAGCCCCTCGTCCACGTTCGACCTACATGCACGAAATTTGGTGGGGACGTGTATCATATCAAGACGCACAAAAAGCCTCAAGAACCCATACCCGAAACTCGACAGGAAGTCCGCCATTTTGAATTTTGCCGCCATTTTGGGACGATTCACACACTCCGTACTTTAACGAACTCCTCCTAGGGATTTAGTCGGATCGACTTCAAATTTCTGCTGTGCCTTCTAAAGGCATTGACGATGTAAAGTTGTGCTATCTCGCGCTGTTCGTCAATGGGCGTGTCCGTGGCGCCGATGATTCGGCCATGAAACAGGAAGTTGTTGTAACTTCATTGTACATGCTCAGATCTGCACAAAATTTCACACGCTTCACAAGAGTCCCGCCCTCAACAAATCTACATGCCAACATTCACCCACAGTCATAGCGCCACCTGCTGGCAACAGGAAGTGACCTTTAACGAAGCAGCCCCCGCCCCACGTTTAACCTACAGTTACGGAATTTCTGTGGTATATCTATCATGTCCAGACACACAAAAAAGCCTCTTGGAGCAGTGCCCGAAACCAAACAGGAAGTCAGCCATTTTTATTTTTGTGGCCATTTTTGGACGATTTACACACTCTGTATTTTAACGAACTCCTCCTAGAGATGTAGTCGGATCGATTTCAGATTTCTGCTGTGCCTTCTAAAGGCATTGACGATGAAAAGTTGTGCTATTTGCGCATTTTCGTCAATGGGCGTGTCCGTGGCGTATGGCCAAAGATCAACTCTTCGCCATGACACAGGAAGTGGTTGTAACTTCACTGTAGAAGCTTAGATCTGCATGAAATTTTACACTTTTGACAAGAGTCCCGCCCTGAACACATGTAAATGCTGACATTCACCCACAGTCATAGCGCCACCTGCTGGCAACAGGAAGTGAGGTACAAAACCTTCATGCAACGTCCAAAGCCTGTAGTAAATGCACAGCCGCACCGGCAGAGCTCCATAATAAACAACGCGGCCGCCTCACGCCCCGACGTGCCACATGTGCGAGGGCCCGCCCATCGCTGCTTGCAGCTTTAATTTATTTATATAACCATAAAATAATGGACCAATGAGAGCACAGAAATCAATCTATTGATTCCTTTTCTTTACTGACCTGGGGCTGGCCCAATTTGTTCTCTTACCCCCATCCCTTCCCCCTCTGTCCTCTGCTTTTTTTGGGCCAAAAAAACAAATAAAATCTTCAGACAGCTGCTGCAAAATGTGCCAAAACAACCAATATGTTTGCTACCAGGGCTTCAGTAGCTTCCACATCAGCTGCAGTAGCTGATATTGTGCAGCCTTAAGCACTTGAAGGAGTAAGGGAAAGCTGTGGCCACTGCCAGGCAAAGGACGACGCATGAGACAGCAAAGCAGGGAAAAAGTCACCTTGACAGGGCCAACGGACAGAGTGAGCAGGAGGATAGTGGAGGCAACATGGAAAGCATGGAGTAGCTTAACAGGGACCTGTAGGGAGGCAACAGCATACACCATAAATTGTTTCAGAAAATGTCTCCAGAATTCAGGAAATTAAGTGTTTAATGCTCAAAATCCCCAAACGTATATAGTTCATCAATGATTGTTTCTTCTAAATACTTTTAAAAGAGTCTTGTTCTTGTGACCCAAATCTTGTGCATTGTGACATTGTAGGGTGTTTCATCACACTCCTAATCTGAGCCCTTAACTGTCCCCACCACTTTTCAACACAAAGTGACGCTCTTGGGTAGAGTGTATGCCATGCCATTATGATAATGTTGATGATTACTTGAATTAAGGGCATTGATAAAAATATAATCGTAACATCATAAAATGACACTGTCAGCCTATCTGGGAATCACTCACTGTCAAACAGCGCCGCATAATAAGCATTTTGACATTGTTTTTGTAGCTAGCATAGTTCCTTAATGCTGTCTCAACTTAAGCCAACTGTCCTATTGGCTGAGTAGGTGATGTTTTTTCAGCATGGCTTGCATGGCTTTGGCTAATCACATGCTGCTGTGAAAATTACTTTTACTTATTGTGTATGGCAATCTCTGATCACCAGTTTGGTATATTGGTGAAGAGGGTCCAACAGATTGTGTTGGGCTGCCTTGGCCAAAATTGTTATTATTATTATTATTATTACTATTATTATTATCAAATGCAGTGATGAATGACTCTACAAGTGTAAAATCTATGGAGCTGGAGAATCACCAGAAAGCTGCCTGACTGTAAGCAAATACAATAGAGGAGAAGGCATGTTAATCGTCTTGTATTGCTTTTAGAAAGTCAACTCCGATTATGAGTGGCGCCATCTCCGTACCCTGCAGGGACATAACTTCCAGACTTTTTGACAAACCATTCAGTACACTGCTGGATGTATGCTGGGATACACCGATATAAATAATTCACTGCTGACTCCGTGTTGGTATCTGAACTTAATGTTTTAATGGTGTTGTTCAGGTGGTTCTGTGATCCTGGAGAGTCCTGTCCTTTCGGTTAAACAGGGAGACACTGTGACTCTGCGCTGTAGAAAAAAGGAAACTTCCTCTGACCTTAAAGCTGATTTCTATAAAGATGGCCTCCTCATCAGAAACAGCTCCTCAGTAGAGATGACCATCTACAGTGTTACCAAGTCTGATGAAGGACTCTACAAGTGCAGAATCTCTGGAGCTGGAGAATCACCAGAGAGCCGACTCAACATTTTCATGAAACAAAATGAAGAAGGTATTTTGATTTGATTTTTTGGAAAATTTCGGTAGATTATACTATCAACCCCTAATGTCAAGCCTCACCATTTAGTGGCAATACTGGGCAGAATTTAGTTTATTTTTAGTTTATTTGCATCAGTGGCCTTATTTCAAGAGTGCAGGTAGGGCTGAGCCAAAAATGTTATCATGATGAAAAGTTTCATATCTTTCGATTTTTCCTGAGTGAAAGCTGAAGAAACGATGATTAATTGTAGTAAACTCTTCTTTATGGTCAGCACTTAAAGGCCAAACAGTGGATCACTTCACAACAATGCTTGTATACAGGCATGATGCAATTAAGTAATTTATATCTCACCATTCCTTGTGATCTGTATAAAAATACTGAACAGACCCAGTTCCCAAACGATTTAGGTGCAATGTGTTAGACAGCACTTTCCACTGCCATAATGCAAATACCAAAGGGGGTGATATCTTGCAAGAATAGTGTCCCTCCTTCCAGTAGACATACTAAAGAGCACTGAAATTACACTTCATACTGCAAATGTGTTTGTTACCTCATACCCCACATTCTGGATTTCTAAAGTTTGTAATGCTGTTCAGCTGGTTCTGTGATCCTGGAGACTCCTGACCTTCCTGTGATGGAGGGAGCTGCTGTGACTCTGAGCTGCAGAAACAAGGTGTCGTCCACCTACCTCCCAGCTGTCTTCTACAAAGATGGCCTCTTTATTGGGAGCAGCTCTACAGGACACATGACCATCCACTATGTCTACAAATCTCATGAAGGACTCTACAAGTGTAACATCTCTGGAGCTGGAGAATCACCAGAGAGCTGGCTGGCTGTCAGAGGTGAGACCCAAACGTGTTCAAAAATATAAGCCGTATGTTTGAGGTATTCTGTTAGTGTATACACTAATGGATTATTGTGTTACTTTCATCTGTGTAGGCATGGTATTATTTTAACCGCAGATTATTCAATCTTTTTTTCTTTGTTAGCATGCACCTTGTATATTTATGTTTCTCAGTGTCAGAAGTAGCTTATTGTATTGTTCCAAACAGAATGCAACTCTTTGAATATGAGTCAGTCGTAAGGGAATTTGTGTTAGGTAGATTATTTCTTTGTTGTAACAACTTTTCTTAATAATTCTTATACCATTAGAAAACCTGACTACTTTTTAAATGGTGCAGCATTTGTAAGAACATTTGTTTGTGGGATGAACAGCAGACATGAGTATGCGCGTTGTGCCCCTGAAAAATTTGCCAAATCTTCTCTGACAATGACAAAGAACTTTACTTTGTTGTTGCTATTAACTGAGCTTCTGATACCCCCTATGATCATGGGACCTGCTGCAGTGGTCAGTTAATGTCTGCTCCAAGAATCTGCATCATACATTTGACCAATCTGGATAAGGCCCATGTGATAGGACACTTAATGCTGCTGTTGCGGAGCCCTACTCCCATTTGCAAACTGAAGGCCAAGTTCCACATAACATGGGATGTCAGACACAGGCAGTGAAGTTGGTGTCCCAAGATTGTAGGCAGTCTTCTACATATTTGCCATCTAGGTTGTAAGGACAGTATGGCTTACGGCTCGCTGTCTAGACAATCTGGAACATGTTACAAACAACCAATCTCCGGTCTCATAGGGCTGGCATGACTGCCCTTCACGGTCAGGCCTGTTTGCGCTGGAGTCAGCAACACGTACACTGGAACCTGAACATGTGGAGAAATGTTATGTTTAGCGATGAGTCCAGATTCTGCCAATGGCACTTGGACCACAGGGTCAAAGTGTGGAGAAGATGCAGAGATTGCTTTGCTGTTTGCTGGTGGAGGCAGTGTGATGGTGTGGGGCGGTATTTCCCTCACTGGAAAAACAAGGCTGGTCATCATCTTAACCAATCTCAATGCAGAGAAATATTGAGCTGAAATTCTGCAACCAGTGGCAATCCCATATCCCCACAGTCTGGGACCAAACTAGATCCTCCAAGATGACAACACTTGCTGGCACAGAGCAGAGTTGATCAGAATTTGGGAGTGGAGACGATGGAATGGTCTGCCAGCAGTCCTGACCTCAACCCCATTAAACACTTGTGGGATCTGCTTGGGGGTGCTGTTCTTGGTGGAGTGACCAACACAATCATGTTGGCTGACTTGAAACAAATGCTAGTTGAAGAATGTGATGTCGTCCCACAGCAATGTGTGACTAGGCTGGTCACCAGCATGAGGAAGAGGTGTCAGGCTGTTGGAGCTTTGTATTGTTCTTCTACACAGTACTGATGAACCTGTTAGTTAAATTAAATTCAACAAAGGTTTGCCGGGCCTCGTGAATATGAGCTAAGTACATTGCCGTGAGACAAAAGACAACTTGCAAGATGTCTGGGGAGCAGGCTCAAAGAACAGAGAACAAGCATAAGAGAGCGAGCATACAGCTCGCTCTCCTTGATGCGTGTTCCCAGGAGGAGGGCTTTGTTCCCTTGAGAGTCTGTGTTTTTAACTTTAACAAGGTCTAAGAGTCCATTTGTGCGTGTTTTAATCAAAGATATTTCTTTACACAGTTAAGACAACATTCAAAGTGATCATAGTAAATGAAAGAACAGCTTAGCTAATACTTCCAGTATAATACTGATTGTTAAACGCTCTGACTTAGAAAATATATAAGAAAGTTATAAGAACATGGCATAGGGTGACCAGACAGTCCTGAATTACGAGCAGTTGTCCCAACCCCTTTTCGGTTTGTCCCGAAAATTAGATCTAACATGAGTTTTGATACTGATCGTTGTATAGTTCTCTTGCTCCAGCAGGGGTTGCAGGTTATCTGTACATTGTACAGCCACAAAATAACACTCATCGTGCTCTTTTCCCCTGTTTATTTTCTTGTGGTTAGTGGAAGTTACAGTCGCGAGGACAGGGAAAGTGAACATTAAAGACCTGGAAGTCACTTTATCACTTAAAGGTTCAGTGTGTAATATTTCTGCGGATTTATCAACAGAAATGCAATATAGGATCCATAACTATGTTTTCAGTGGTGTGTAAAGACCTTACATAATGAACCGTTTTGTTTTATCTTTAGTTTTGCACATGACCCGAAAAGGAGGGGACAGCGTTTGTGTGTGTGTGCGGTCAGTTAGGAGTCCTTAGTTTTAGCTCTTTTGTGGGGTAGAGAATATGGACTAAAGGATGTTCCGAGGTAACTTGCAGTTACCATGGTTACTTGCCCTTTTGGTCTTCCTGTGGAGTGTCTGTAGGGACAACTTTACAGCAGGAGTAATTGGATGGTCTCAGAATAGACAGTTTTTAGTTTAGCATCTCTGTTTGTGTCTGTGTAGGCTTACCTCTACACAACCAAACTGTGTCTTTCCTGTGCAGGTAACAAAGGCCTTGAGTAAAATAACTTATCTCACTTATCTCCTAGGGAGAGAGTAAAAGAGAGATGCTGTTTTTTTTTGATTTTGGCATAAAATAACTAACTGACCACTGGTTGTTCACTACACATGGGTTTCCCACAGGTGCTCCAGTTTCGTCCCACCATCAGAGATATGCAAACTAAAATTCATAATTCGGCCAAAGTAATTGTTCTTTTTCTACAACAAGACTCGCAGGGGGTTCCTAGCTGCTCCATCCACCATGACCTAGAACAACCCCCTTTATCCCTACCTTCTCGACCCATTAATCTCTTTCCCCTCTTCATTCCCAAACCTTCTCTCTAACCAAATAAACTACTTAGTTAGCATGGTCTTAGTTTGTGAAATAATAATAAGTGAAATAATTAATCTATCAAGCACAAGTTTCTTTACTTGTACTTTGTTGTGTATAGTTTATATAAATAAAAAAGATTCATTACTGCTCATTCAGTATACTGCTTGTTGCACTACAATTTCTAAACATTTTGTAACGTTGTTCAGCTGGGTCTGTGATCCTGGAGAGTCCTGTTCTTCCTGTGATGGAGGGAGATGCTGTGACTCTGAGTTGCAGACACAAGATTTTGTCCACTAACATCACAGCTGACTTCTATAAAAATGGCTTCCTTATGGGGAGCAGCTCTACAGGAAACATGACCATCCACTATGTCTACAAGTCTCATGAAGGATTCTACAAGTGTATCATCTCTGGAGCTGGAGAATCACCAGAGAGCTGGCTGGCTGTCAGAGGTGAGACCCAAATGTGGTTGAAAATGAAAGCCCTATGTTTAATGGTAGGCATTATGTGTATTAAAAATAAAAAGTAGTTTCACCTGAATGTAATTCAGTTGCAGTTCCAGGTTTGTTTCAGATTGTTTTGTCTTTGGTAAAGTTGCAGAGTACAAATTACTATTAAAAATGAACAGCTCTTTGGGAAGCACGGATACTGTTAAATCATTTCTGTTGACTTTGCAGCTCTTCACAGAGAGACTTGTCCCTGTCCAGACCACTTCTTTCTTCTTCTCCTCCTCCTGAGGACTGTTTTCACCATTGTTATGGTGCCTCTGCTGCTCCTGCTGGTGGGACTGCTTCACTGTGGGAAACTCAGAGTTACACAAAAATAACTAATGGCCTGCCGAAATTAAGGAAACATCGAGGGACATGAAGTATACTATTGTTATTCCTTTTACTTACATTATATGTGTTGATTTTAAGGAACACAAAGAATGCAGTATCGAGATAAAATTATAAAGTAAAAGTTAATTACTTGATTTTAAAGTTAGTTAGCTGTCTGCGTAGGCTGGCTGTTGTTACTGACTAACGCAAGAAAACCACAGAGCTGATGGACAGACTCAAGGTCTATTTGCAGGAGGCCTGCTTCATCAGTATGTGTCATGTCTCGGTTTACTTAGATTCTAGGGATGCAGCTGATCATTTGAGCTTCTCAGACACAAAAGTTTAAGAGCCTCTAAATAGCTCTGTGGAAAGACCCAAATACTTGTAGAGTTTTTATAGAGAAACGTAGAGGATGACAACCGTGTTGTGCTCTGAATGTTATGTTAGCTTAAATAAGCCAAAATGTCATGTTCATTACAGCTGAGTCTCATTTGAGCATTTCACCTTTTCAACATTCTGTCCTGGAGAATTATTATGACATTTCTTTCAGCACAATACTGTGTTCTCCTTCCTTTGTTGTATTTGTATTAGATATTCAACAGATCTCCTGTTTGATTATGTTTGACTTAACTAGGCCATGGAAGGCAAAATGTTGTAAATTAGATTCCTTTTTCATCTTTGGTAAGTGCTGATAACCACGGCCTCTCTGTCCCTCTCTTCAGCCACTCCTTCAGCCCCTTTCGGCATTTTTCTTTTTCTCTCTACCAGATGCCCTGAGACTTCTGTCCAGTCATTACAGATCCTTCCACTCCCATCTACCTTGCAATCAACTCATTGGCCTCACCTCCCACCGTGTACTAGCTGCGATGTTCCTGTGTTTTTACTTTCGAGCTTCTGTGACCTGGCTGTTTTGGTCTTTAAACCACTTGAGTCATCCTGCTCATCTTGGCCTTTCCGAAACTAGACCCTCGCCTAACCCGCACTTTCGGACGAAAGTTGGCTGCTGTATTTATACCCTATGGCTGTCTGGGATCTGACTTTACCACTGCACTCACTGTTATAATATACAAAATAAACAACAGTTGTATTAAAATTCAGGATTCATGTTGAGGAAAAATGTGAATTTTTGCAATAACAAAACCGATAGCATTTTGTCATTTCTTTTGTGTTTGTGTTAAATATTTCTTGAAGAACATGGCTTTAGATATTTACGGAAAGTAAATACATTCTTTTATGAAAATATTGATATTTCTTGCATAATAAAAGCTTATATATTTCAACCTCTTTATCTTATATACAAAATATTACATTCACAAATACAGCATTTAAAAATAATTCAAACATTATATTGAAGGATTAAACAGGCCTAGTCTGAAGAATTTAAAACACTTAAGATATATAAAGACTAAACTGTTTTTCTTTAATCTTCATTTCATTGTGTTTTGTCATGAACACAAAAAACTAACCATCCAAATACATTTTAGATTTAGAGAAACCTATTATCTCTCCCCTTCTTCAGTGAGGCGTCTCTGCTCTCAGTAACCTGCAAGACACCCAAAAGTAGACATTGAATGTATCTGTGAGAAAATAAAGGACAACATTTATAACAGTACATGAGTCCTCTGATTAGCAGCCTGGCCTCAATGTGAATTTATAAAACACAGACCACCCGATCACTTTCCCACACAACAAATGAAAATGCAAGGTTGCTTAAAGTACTTGATGTCCTGCTAATAATACACATAGCGTGTGCGCTGTCGTGTGGTTTTATCATGCTGAACTCAACTAAGCTGGTACACAGTGAGCTCAGGGGCCCATCTATCTTTTTCTGTCTGTGGGTTTCTCTGTTTGTTTCTTGTGGTTTTTGTCTGAGATGTTAATGAAGAAGCTTTAACTACCACCGAGGCCTGAAGCTCCTGAAACAGACACAGTCTGATACAATTTAAACACCAGTGAACTTTCAGAGATATTCTGTAAATGTCAGATTAGTCATTCAGTGGTTCAATCACCAAAGTAATGTTTGTTCACACTCACTGTTGCAAACTTTAGTCTGAAGGAAGGTCAAGTTCATTCCTTTTCTCTTTCCTGGGGTGTGTGATAACACCATATGTTGCCACTGAAACATAATAAAAATACATCTTTCACATACAGTAAGTATCAGGTAGGTACACAGAAAGACAAGACAAATATTTACAAAAATACAAACTGGCACAACATAAATTAAGTTGCTTTCAAAGTAAATTAAATTATTTATATCAATTCTTTAAGTCTGTTCATATGAATATTAGCTACTATAGTAATATGTGCATTGTTTTAGTTAATACACTTGTTTCTGGTTCTCAGGACCTCAGAATCTCTTAACATGTCAATAATTTTTTATTATCTGCAGACTCTTTATAAACATGGTTTTGAAATGATTATATGTTTCTGCTTTACAAAAGTTGTTGTTTCGTGAACCGCAGCAGAAAAAAGATGGACAAATGCAATAGATTTTCCAAATGTATGCTTTGAAATCCTTCTGGAATCCTGATGTAGCCACAGCTATTAAACTCTTTCTTCCTCTCACTGCGACTGCCGCAAGCACCCTTTTCTAAACCACGGACGCTCACAGTTGGGGGTCCTGACACGTTACTCTGTATAATGATGTCATACTAAATGTGCAATATTTCTGTTTTTTGTATTTATTTGAATGACCAGGATAAATTACATCTAAAAGTTATAAGCAGCAATATGAGAATGTTTTACACCTCAGCAGAGAGCAGGCTGGACCACCCACATCCTGTAGTGAAAACAACCACAGCAGTTACACAGTCAGCAACAGGAACTAATGCATGAGAAGGGCAGGAGATGAAAAGAGAGAGACAGCGCCTGGACGAGAGAGAGATGTGACCCAGGACCAGTTCATCATAGTTTATAATAAGACAGTGAGGACAAGTTGCAAACTACCTGTCTACATTTCTATATCTTCATCATCATTGATCATGTGTAAAATTAGGCTATTGTTGATGTGTTCATGCATGAGGGTGATTGATCACTAAATTATTACCGGTACGTGTGCTGTTCTTCTCATCACCATCGAAGCATGTTGGTAAATATGATAAACTTCACTTAACTTAAAAATTGGACAAACTCTCATTTCACTATTCTTTTTTTATAATGCCTGGTTTTTCAGGGGTGCTGCAGCCCCTTCCCTACCCACACTTTCCGTATCCATGCACAAAACTGAAACTAATTAATACCAGAAACACCATGGCACATACAAGACTCTAACTGCATCACAGCAATCATCAACCAGTCAATCTAAGTGGGCAGGTGGACTTTTTACAGTAATTGAATGAAAATTAAATCTTGCACTCTGCCGCATTATGAAATAAACAATGCAGAGAAGGGGCTCACTCAGAGTTAGCTGTGGGGGCTCATGTGTTATCGTATTGAATGGAGTGTTTTTGAAGGTGGATAGTACATTGCAAACATCTGCAGTCTGAGATGCTTTAAATTAAGGTTTCAATCAGTTTTTCAAGAAGGCGTGGAAGCAAAAACTTACAGTTATGTTGGAAGGAGTTTAGTGTTCCTCACCTGTTTGTAGAGAAGACCAAGACTGGAAGGAGGAAGGACAGTTTGGGGAACCTGTTTGGTAAAAAAAAATCAAACAAACAAATAAACAAAACCAACATTAGTTTATAGTACCAACAAGCAGGAACCACCAGAACTACAGCTCATTGGCATTTCTCTTTCTAACTTAAGCCGAACTTGATTGCGTTTTGTCACATTCACCATGGAGCCCACCTTTAGCATACTTTGTGCCAGTAATGTAAGTTGTTTCATGTTTATTCTCTTTACCTGTGATGAGTGTTTGATGATTTCTACATAGCAGTGATCCCACCAAAGGCAGCAGAGCCATCAGGAAAAAACTGACACCAACACAGATCAGCAGAGAGAGCTGAGAGACATCATAGGGCTGATGAGTTGCTGGAGAGATAATGGCAGTGATGCTTTAAGTCAAGTCATTTTTTTCATATAGCCCAACATCACAAACCACAATCTGTACAGAATACAACTCCTTCTGTGCTCAAACATCAGTTTAAGCTTCCACATTTTTGTAACTATTTTCAATGTGACTCATACTCAGCTAGACTGCTGAGCAGGGCACAGTCAGATACGTGTGCTATCTGTTGGCATTTGTAATACTTCTTTTGGGTTTTAAAACATGGAACTTAACGAAGGTCATTATTCGAAAAAAATAGAAAATATAAAGTAAAGAACAAATACTGTTGAAACACTGCTGTGTCTCACCTCTGACAGTCAGCCAGCTCTCTGCTGATTCTCCAGCTCCAGAGATGATGCACTTATAGAGTCCTTCATCAGACCTGGAAGCACTGTGTATGGTCATGTTTCCTGTGGAGCTGCTCTCCATGAAGTGGCCGTCTTTATAGAATTCAGCGTTGAGTTTGGTGGACATCTGCTTCGTTCTGCAGCACAAAGTAACATTGTCTCCCTCCATCACAGGAAGGACAGGACTCTCCAGGATCACAGAACCAGCTGAAAAAACATGTTTCAGAAACATCAATTACATAAAAAAAGATGTAACATTGCGTTAAGAATTGTTTTATGTTGCAAATATATATGTAAATATTTCTTTCAGCAACAGAAAGTAGGTTAGCTTCGTGTGTATGCAAATCATTGTATTGATTTGTATCCACCATTCCCTGCTCCATTTGCAAGTAAAGATTTGAAAATCTCTGCTATATGGGGAACAAAGCCTACCAACAACTTTTTAAGCATATCAGGTCATGCTCAGTTCTGCCAACACAACTTTTTTACAATAGTATTTACTTTGAAACCTGATGTCATTGATACTTAATTATATTTCATAGGACAATATGTAATGTACTGGACAAATAAATATATTAATCTTTGAACTGAAATGTTCACAGACTTTTTACAAATGAATTAGACTAACTTCAGAGGTTTGGTTTTTTTCTAAATGGTGTACTTAGTGTTTTACTACTTGGATACCAGTGACAGTGATGTTGACAGCGTTGCTTCTATTTCCTCCAATTTCACACCAGTATTCTCCACTGTCAGGTCCTGGAAAGGCATTTTTAATTTGACAGGGTCCTGTTGATGTCGAGCAGCTAGAAGGAGATGTTGTAACAGATCCTTTGGTCTTCCTCATCACTCTCCATCCAGTCAATCCCTCCAGCCCCTCACAGCTGACAACAATGGACTCATACTGAAAGTGCTGCTGTCTGTTTGGAACAACCTGAGGGAAACCTACATCTAAACCATGGACACAAAGAATTAGATATATTAAAACAAACATTTAAATGAACAAAATAATTTGAAATCCATTTTATTTATTTATTTATTTTATTTATCTTTGACGCCTTAAATGCAATGACATAAAAACACAGACAAAAATACACAAATACATAATTAAATGCAAACTGTAGCTCATTTTCAAATGACATGAAAAAATTCATTTACATACTCTTTGGCTTATTACCGATATGTTATTTTCATATATCAGTAGTTAAAGTATTATCACGAGATAGAAGTTTAAATAGTTTACGGTGTAATTTGTTAAGCTTTTGTAGCCCATCACTGTATTTTCTTATGAATACAGCAGTTACAGAGCAAACAAGTTGGGCATTATGTGATATATTGGAAGCTTATTTGAGGGTCAAAATATACATAAACTGGAAACGTCTGACCAATTATCTGACTGATACTTACCAGCTTTTTGAGAACAAGTGAAGTCAACTTGTGCAAACAGCAGCAACAACACAGTCAACACTGCAGAGACAGAAGAGCGGTTCACTGCATCAGATGTAATAATATGACATAAATGTAACATGTGAATGGCTGCAATATTTGGTCCATCATTGGAAAGATCTGTGAATTTATCAGTGAGCTGAAAACAGCTTTAAATCAACCAGCTTCCAGAGAGAATGCAGTTTATTATTATATTGAACCTGAAAAACTACTCAGTTCATTTAATATAATATATGCTCAATATTCAACATACTCGATACTCACTCAGTCTGACGCAGAGAGCTGTCACCTCCATGTTGTCTTGCTGTTGACTGTTTGAAAATCAGAATGAACTTAAACCATCATGTAAGTCAGAACCTGCTCCTCCTCTTCCTGTTTCTCTGCCGGTGATTAAGGAAGCAGCAGGTTTGGGGTTTCTGAGCTTAAATAAAGCAGTTGGCATCAGAGAATCAGATTTTTATAGCATATGATCTATTATATGCTATATATAATAGCTTTGTTATTTATTTATTTTTGTGGTGAACAGATGATGTGCAGCTTCACCACATACAACCACTTTAAAAACATTTTATTGGACATCAGATTGTTTTTAGGCCAGTGGTTAAAAAGAAATACAAAAAAAGACAGATATGTTCCCATTTTCAGTTTCATATCACACCAGGTATGCATATTTATTTTAGCATCTATTGTTATCATTCACACACTCATATAGTGGGTGTCTGTGGCTCAGAGGGTAGAGTGGTTGTCCGCTAACCAGAAGGTCGGTCGAAGTATCCCCGACGAGGGGTCAGTTTGCCCAGTGCTCCTGAACATGGCCTCATTTAACAGCCTGCGTGGACTTAACCAGTGGAAGGGGATGTTCGCAATTTTTTCCAGAGCTGGGCTGGTGTGGCTTCGGAGCAACATCTGCAGATGTTGAAAGATTTTCTTTCTGGTGATTAGAGGTTGATTTCTCCAGCTCTGCTGACAGCTTAACCACTGAAGCTTCTGATGGGTGGGCCGGAGATTGATCAGGCAGAAAGACGAAGCAGCTCCAGGTGAAGTTTTAATATTTCAGCCTCTAAGCAGCTTAGAGCCAGAAGGAACTCAGGGATCATATCTCTGTTACGACCATTACTGTTAACAATCTTGTTCATCTGTATTTGGATTAAAATCAGTATTAAGATACAGTGATATCAGTGATATCAGATGTGTATGTTAGGATGTTTGGGAAAAGGACAAATTGATTGATGGTTTTTCATTGGTTGTGATGGCCCATCTCACATATGCAAACATCCCATACTCTGATACGCTCCTCCTGGCTCTCGAAGGCTGCACTCTCCAACTCTGCCACCACCCTTCTGTGGCTAACATCGACGGGTGCTGGAGCCAGTATCGGGCCAGATTCCTGTAGGGAGACTGCATTGACTGAATGTGAGCTTGATCTGATGTTGTTGAGCAGCTGCACTGCTGAGTGCCATCTCTCCACCAGCTACTGGGAGCTACCAGGAGGCTCAAATTGGAGCCAGAAACAAGGCCACAGCTCTTACCTTAACACCCCATAGGACCATCTCTTGGACGCAATCATCATTGTCTGAGGTGATGAGCTGGAGCTGCAGTTGTTTTTGTGAATGCTGTGTGTTTTGTGTTCATGTCGGTATTAATTCACAGACCATACAGCTCTGGTAAATTTGCTTGACAGATCCTCCTATGCCAGTTTACCTGTGAGTTAGCTTCACCTTTGAGAAATGGTTATTCTTTGGCCTGAGGTTGAGCTCAACCATCAGAGAGATTATTTTTGCCTCCAGATCAGCTCTGCCTCTGAGACACCAAAGACACAGGAAGAGGTTGTGACCTACATTATAACTATCTGTAGCTCTGTGATGCTCAGACAGTCCGCAGCAGGACATGATGGAGGTTAAAGCTCTCTGCACCAGACTCTGTGAGTACCCTTTCTGTCAGTTTATTGGTCATATAAATATCAGAGACACTTAAATTACTCAATCATTTGTCAAACCAACGTTAAGAAGATGGTATGGCATTTTATCAAAATATTAGGATGCGAGAATATCTGAATTTCTTTGACATCACTATGTGATTATGTGTACAGTTTTATATTATACATTCATATATATATATATATATATATATATATATATATATATATATATATATATATATATATATATCAAAGCATCTATGTCTGATGACTATCTTTGTATTTTCAGTGTTGATGAAGGTGTTGTTGCTGCTGGCTGTGCTGGTTCGCCAAAGTTACACTCATAAAGGCAGTAAGTAGGAAACAGTTCATGATTTAGCTACAGACGCAAAATGTTTGCATTTTTCTGTAAATGCTAAACACAAGAATAAGATCTCCATAAAGCAGTAACAAATGTTTTGGTAATAAGTTGTTAATAATTTGTTTTTAGCAAGCTAAAAATCCTCCTTTGAATCAAGATTATTTTGACAGCAGGTTCCCTTCTTGGTAACGCTTTGTGTTTTGGTCATTATTCTCCTAATACTCGCCTCAGAGGTTTAATGGGAAGAAAGCGTACAATTTAATATAAATAATGAGTTCATTCTTGTTTAGGTTTTATAGGAACAGTTATTTCAAGAAAAGTTCTATTCTCCCTCGTGGTGGTTATGGCGCAATGGTTAAGACTGTGCCCTTGGTGTGGGAAACCCGGGTTCAATCCCCCACTGTGACCCATCCACCATTGTGTCCCTGAGCAAGACACTTAACCCCTTGTTGCTCCAGATGCATGCGACCTCTGATATGTATAGCAATTGTAAGTCACTTTGGATAAAAGCGTCAGCTAAAAGAAGAAAAAATAAATAAAAATGTAGTTCTTTCACTGAAATGCACTAGAAAATATTAGGGAAATACATACTAATAAAATAAAGCTGAGAAAAAGACTTAAATGATGAACTCAACCTGAAAAAGTGTTCTCATTTGATAAATCCTCAAGTTTAAAAACCTTTATGCTATTTAAAAAGACAGCAGAAAATACCTGACACTTTGATCTTCTACCTTTTGCTTATCCATCTCATCTTTAATTATGTATATTTAAGACATAATAGTTAATTAGTCGTTGTTCTGTCTGTTTCAGCTGCAGCTTTTCTCCGTATTGTCCCAACCAGACTGCAATTCTTTGAGTACGAGACCATCTCTTTTTTCTGCGAGGGGTTTGATGGTTCAGCTAAATGGAGAGGAGTGAGGAACAGTGACGAATTCATTCCAACATGTTCTAATACCACGTTAACCTCACCAGTTTACTGCACCATTGACAATGCCTTTGTGTCAGACAGTGGAGAATACTGGTGTGATGCTGGAGGAGGAGAAAGAAGCAACACAGTCAACATCACTGTCACTGGTAGGTTTACTGTGACATATATATAGAGGGAGTATGAAATAATGCTTTATAATGTAATGCAGTGTCATACAGCCTCCCAAACACCTAACCACTTATGACAGTGAGTCTTTCTTGGATTCACAAATTGTATTCAATCTCCAACAAATGCCCATCTTGTCAGGATGAGCCCAAATATTTTATATATTATCAGTTAGATACAGTGGCCCTGAAGGGGTCCACACACTCCTGCTTAAGAAAACACAAGCAAATTAGGAATGTATCTTCAGCTGACATTTAGAAAAAATACTGCAAAGTGAGAAACACAACCATACACAGGAATGTGCTGTATACAACTACAAAACCCTGCAAGTAGCATAGGTGCCAACATAAACTGTTTTCAGTGGAACATGGCTGGGAAACACTTGTTGTTGACATGGTGTACAAGTCATTAAGTCATTAAAGTCAGGTACCCATAAGTTGTAACATCAGTTTACGTTATTTATTTATTTTGGGGGGGGTTAGACAATAAGCAGGTCCCAGACTTGTTCGTCCTGTGATATACATCTACAACAATTGAAAGAGTCCCTGTAAAAAAGCTTTACTACTGGTTGCCTATACAATGTATTATGTGTAAACAAGGTAAAAATGCTGTAATTTAAAAATGTATTTCAGCTGGTTCTGTGATCCTGAAGAGTCCTGTCCTTCCTGTGATGGAGGGAGGCAATGTATTTCTGCAATGTGACAACAAGAAGACTTCTTTGAAATTTAAAGCTGATTTCTATAAAAATGGCCTCCAAATCCTGTCTGGCTATTCTGGGAAGGTGACAATCCACAATGTTTCCAAGACTGATGAAGGTCTCTACAAGTGCAAAATCCCTGGAGCTGGAGAATCACCAGAGAGTTGGCTGGCTGTGACAAGTAAAAATGAAGAAGGTACTTTTATTTTATTCTTTGGACATTTTCTGCAGATTTTACCAAGACACCCTACTGTCAAGCCCCACCATTTACAGGCTCCATAGGGGCCAATGTGTGCCACAAACGGCAGGCCACTTTACGCTGGCTCCAAACATTAGTCAGTTTCTATAGATCCCCATGTTAAATCCCCGAACCTTACCGCAGAAATAAACATGTTTTATACTATAACTAATATCTCTCTTCTTGACAGCTGTGCAGGAGTGATTTTTTACAAAACTCAACAGGTTTCACTTATATAAGGCTTACAGTTATGCATAATTGCGGATGTGTCGACTTTGAGTGAAGGGGGGTGCCGTCGCATGAGGCTAGCTGTAGCGACCAGGCCCACCTCAGCTCCACCAGCACTGCTTTGCATATGTGATCAATCTTGCGCGTGGACAACTAATTAACATCAATTAACCATTCTCTGTGACTGTATAAAAGTACTGCACAGGCCCAGTTCTCAGCCTTTTTAAAGCAACATATTGGAAAGTGCTCTCCAACACCATCACCAACACCAAAGGGGGTAATAACTTTTGCAAGTATGCTGTCCATTCTTTCAGTAGACTGCAGACACTTAGAGCATCCATGCCAAGGAACTTATCTGTATGTGTGAATGCTCACAAACTCCACACAGGATATGTTCTTTATATTCTTTCTCATCTCATTAAAGCACGTTGGTGTCTTTAGTTTTGCTAATTTATGCAAATTTTGGTTTATGCAAAAGTGTCAATTCAAGTTTTAGATAAAATTAATCTTCCTGTTGTTCAGCTGGTTCTGTGATCCTGGACACTCCTGACCTTCCTGTGATGGAGGGAGATGCTGTGATTCTGCGCTGCAGAAACAAGACGACATCCATCAGCCTCCCAGCTGTCTTCTACAAAGATGGTCTCTTCATTGGGAGCAGCTCTACAGGACACATGACCATCCCCTATGTCTACAAGTCTCACGAGGGACTTTACAAGTGTAACAACTCTGAAGCTGGAGAATCAGCAGAGAGCTGGCTGGCTGTCAGAGGTGAGACCCAAATGTGTTTGAAAATAAAAGCCCTATATGTGATTCCAAAGTGTTGTTAGTCCCAAGTACTCACATATGGACACATGGTCAAGACCCCTCAGTTTTTAACGCACTGGGAAGCCCTTTAGTATCATTGTTGAATGCTAACAGTAGGCCTTGTATAAAACAGAAAAGTCCAAGTAAGCAGATGGTTGGATGAGTCAGACCGTAGACTTTAACACAGAATATCGATGTTTGTTTGCTGTGTGAAACAAAAATTTAACATTGATTTTCTTTAGTTATGTTATGCATCTTAATTAACATACATAATGTAGTTATACGAACCCAACCTATGATCTTTTCCTAAATCTAACCAACGTTTCACAACTTTCACCATGTGCCATTTCATTTTAACCGCGTGTTTTATTTCTAAAGTCTAACTTGACGTTCTGTATTTATTATTGCTAATTTGACTGCAGAGCCCTACATGTGCAAAAACTGTGTTTAACAGGTACTGTGGGTATTGAAATGGGACATCTGAGGGTCTTGACCAAGTGTTCATATGTGACAGTTTGGGAGTGAGAATGTGTAAGTGATCCTAGCCCATATAAAATAAAAAAGTAATTTCACCTGATTTTTTTCAACTTACTAGAGACATTTATTTATTTATTTTATATTAACCACAAATTCCAAAACTTTGTCTTAAATTTGCTTTTTGCGACAGTTTCTCTGTATAATAAGAGTTGAAAATGGTGTTATCATCAATTGCGCAAATTACTATGACAAAGGAACAGTTAGCTCGTAGGCAATAACTAATGTTGGAACCATGTAATAGCAAAATACTTTCTGTTGTCTTTGCAGCACTTCACAGAGAGGCGTATCCCTGCTCAGACCGCTTCGTTTTTCTTGTCCTCCTCTTAAGAACTATTTTCACTGTTGTGATGGTGCCTCTGCTGCTGCTGCTGGTGGGACTACTTCACTGTGGGAAACTCAGAGTTACAAAATAACGCATGGCCCACTGAGAAAATGAAACACAAGTGAGGGACACAAAGTAAACTGTTGTATTACTTTTACTTAAATTTAGTGTGTTGATTTTAACATGCACAAAATGACTAATGTCTTTCATCGGATAAAATAGCTTAAAAAGTAAAAGTCCATTGCATATTGAAGTTATCTGATCCTCCCAGTAGTCTGTATGCTGAGTGTTGTCTCTAGCAGGCAGGCAGAAAAGGTTGAAACCACAGAGTTGGTAGAGAGACACAAGAGCTATTTTCAGACGGCCTGCTTCGAGTTGTGTCAATACGTCTCATTCTGGGTTTTATTTTAAAACAGCTGCAGTTGATAATTTGAGCATCTCAGACACAAACCAGAAGACAGTAACAGATGATTTAAAGGGCCTTGAAGGAGCTTTGTAGAAACAACAAAATGTTTATGCAGTTTTAAAGAGAAACACCACGTGGCTCGTAGTCTATTACATTTGACTTCTCTGTGGAAGGAAAAAGAATAGAACTGCTAACAGTCATTCATTTCCTAAATACTCTCATGGTGATTAAGTTAATCATATTCATTGTGGCTGACTGCTAAGGATTTCCCCAACTACTGTTTGTTATATAAGGTGACTTGAAGGTGTCCAGTTCAGGCCCTTCTGGCATTTCTATGAACGGTGTTGATTTTGAGCTGGATTAAAGCTAAGAGATGGACAAATATTACAGCAGAAAAATATACATATGTTCAGAGTGATCTCTGGTAGATTTCTTTTGTTATAGTTCAAAGTAGCACCATATTAAGAGAGTAAATGTGTAAAAAATGTGTAATAATTATAATAAACTAAAAAATAATAAAATAAAATGATTTTTCCTGTTATTTGATTGATACAAAAGATTACATATCACATATTAAGATTACATTATAAATAAATATAATAAATAAAATATTTTAGTAAGAGAGGCATGTCTGTTTCCGTTCATTACACAGTCAGCTTGAATTATTTTAATTATAAGTATTTTTATTTTATTTTTTTACATTGACAATGGATAATACACTTCTTGTACCAGAAGCAGCTAAAAGCCCATTTCCATCTGTGCCCTCAGTGTTGCGCAGGTGGATGTAGTAAAGATAAAAGTTTTCAGAGGTGGTGAATTAAAAGAGAGACAATAAAGCATTAATGTAATAACCCTAAACCCATCAAGTGTGTTATGATGCTGATTTTCATTTTATAATGTTTATATACTTTGTTCTGGTGTCTCTTTTTGCATGTGATGTGAAATATGAACATGTATTGCAAAGTATTTACATTCATATGATAAACAAATGTGGCAATACTTTAAACAAGCTGATGTTTTGTCCTCTATGTGTTGGAGAGTGGCTCTAGGATTTCATCCTACTGATTGTTACTCTCATCAGAAAACAGGTTTTTTAGGCGATGAAGCTGTTTTATATTTTGAGTTAAGCAGATCTATGGTCAGTACTTTATATGTATAGTCCCTTTCCAGTCTATCGACCTCTTAATTCACACAAATATACTATACTAATATAATATGGAACAGCCATCTGGTGCAATTTGGGGTTCATCATCTTGTCCAATGAGACTGAGACATGCAGATGGGATTTGAACCGCCGATCTTACTATTAACAGGCAACCCGCTTTACCTTCTGAGCCACAGCTGCCCCTGCCCCCCTTAAATGAAGCACCATCATGCACTGTGCATATATTAAGTCAAATAAAGGCATCCTGTGTGTTTTTAAACATGTCTGTAAGTGGTTGTGAGTGTCTACATACATATGATACCATCTGATCGTGTGTCTATGTTTAACAATGGGCAAAGCCTTTACAGAACAACCGCAGCATCTCTATATTTGTTATTTTTTAAAATAATGATGAGTCACAGGCAGAAGGCCAACTACCTCAATCTATTACTTGTTTGCTATGACCTCTAAATTGTTTTAGTAACTATTTGTAATCATCTTCCACTGCCTCCTTTCCCTCATGGTGTTGCTCTTTGTCTCTTTGTCGGTCCGTCAGAGACTTGAGTTTCTCTGTGTACGCACAGAAAGGAAATTAAAATTAAAAGTTGCTGCACTGAAAGTGGTTTATGGAAAGTACATAAAAATAAATAAATTATTTAATGACTTACTGATTTTTTCCGTTTCCATTTCCACCAAGCAAAGGCAACTGCAAAACAACACAAAAAGAAAATAACCAAAGCAACGACAACACTGTTGATACAACCAGCTGAACTTGGCGGGGCCGTGAAGAAATCATCTGAAATGACAAACAACAAAGTGACCATTTCATTATATTAGAAAATATTTATTAGTGATTAGTGATTAACAAAGTCCGTCCAATACTCTCAACCAGATGGTGAATGGACTGTACAGATTTAGCGCCCTTCGTAGGCTTCTAACCACTGAAGCACTTTACAAAATGAGAAAGGAACTATTCGTTCACATGATTTCACAGCTTTCAGGAGCAAAGTGGGATTCAGAATTTTGCCCAAGGACAATTCAACATGTGGGAGGAGCTGGGAATCGAGCCGGTTCAGCCAAAGGAAGTCTCATGATCTCAGTGGTCTCAGTCAGACAAAGGCCCAGCTCCAGTTCCCCCCCTCCCCATCAGGCACTCACAGATGTTGAAGCTTGCCACCTGTTTCAGAGGGTTCAGGCTTGTACTACTGTCAAATCGTTCTGGTTGAATACTGAGGCCTAACTTTCTATATGTTCACACTCTTCAGTGAATAATTTAAACAAACAATATGGAAGGAAATTCATTAAACTACATAAGTCAGATATCAGTCTCTAACTGCCCACAGAAATGTCTCTGGCCTGCTGTCTCAGTTCTCAGGAGGGTGGAGCTTTACCACCCTCTTGCTGCTGAAAGTCTATAAGGGATCAGTGCTCAGGGCTTCGACACTCTGGCACCACCCTCAGGACAAGCTTCACAATTTCAGCCCCACTGTTGACAAGGATGTAACAATTATAGCGAGCACCAAATGTTGTTCACAGTCCCCAGTGTGTAGATGGCTGTGAGAAGGTTTACCCGAAATGCGAATGTGAGTCTCTCTGGTCTGGTTGATGTCCTTCTGTTGGACTCTACAGGTAAAGCTGTTGCTGTGTCTCTTCTCCACAGTCACTCTGCTGCTGACAGTATAGAGGTCATCAGGACCTCTGACTGTCTCTGTAGGTCCAGCAGAGAGGAGGTTTCCCTCACCGTCCAGCCAGAACACCTCAGGCTCTGGATACCAGCCTGCAGACTCACACTGTAACACCACACTGCTGCCTGTTCTGTTAATGCTCACTATGAACGGTGAGGAGACGGCACCTGAAAATGGAAGTGAAGAGAAAGCTACTGACAGCCTCTATCAAGGTACATATGCAAATCATGCAGGTCAGAATTAAGTTTCCTGTTATCTAATGTGCAACACTTTTTTTTACACCCTCACTGTGTAGGCTCAGTTAAACTCAATTTAACTTTAATGATTGTTAAACATAACACATACAGTTGTTCTCCACATCCTCTTACCAACAATAAGCTCAATAAAAGAGTCACCAAGTCCTGGAATGAAGCATCTGTACCGTCCCTCATCAGACAGTTTTACTTTGGAGAGTTTCAGTGAAACGTCTCCAAGCTTCAGTTGGTCGGTGGACAGAGATGTTCTTCCTTTGTAGGACGGATGTTTTTTACTCTCCAGTTCCACACCGTCACGCCACACATGAACAAATCTGGGGTCCAGGTCAGGTCTCGCCCACTCTACAGTCATGTCTGAAGCGTTCATGGCAGGTTGCAGGTGGCATGGTAAAATTATGTCATCACCTGCTGTTGCTGCTACTGGCTGATGGGGACCGACCACCTGATGCTGACCTGAGGAGAAAACATCTGGGGGGGGGGGGGTTGTTTTGTTTTATTATTCCTGCAGAAAGAACTGTGTGGTGATTTCTTTGCATTGTCAATGATTGAACTGAAATGAGTTAAACCTCAATGGACCTGGATGTTAAACTGCAGCCTAATTTAAGGTGGTTAGATAATATATTGTGCTGGTAAAGCTAAGATGGTAACTCAGAGGTAAAATGTATTTATGCAGATGTCACATAAATGGTGAATTCATTCTTCACTATGACGTAACAATACAGTTGATGTTAGATATAATTGCATTACATATTCATTAAGTTGTTACTAATGTTTGTGAGTACAGGAAGTTACCTTCAAAACAAGGTGCTGGAAGGAGCAAGAACAAAACCAACAGGCATGCTGGTCTTCTGAAAACTGAACAGTTTGTAACATGTGAATTTACAAATAAGAATATAATGTGATAACACTGTGAATCGCAAAATATTAAAAGATTAAATGTCACCCAGTCTGAGGCTTACAGCAGACACATACATAATTTAGATAAAAGAAAGACGTTGTTCCAAAAACAAGCAAATTCTACAATGTTATTTTGTTTAAAAACTGCTGGAACCTTTAATGATATAGTATATATAAGGTTGACCTCATACACACACACATTATCATTATTGAACACTAAATGCATATTTAGATGGATTTGAACAAATTCTCTGCATCCTGTCTCTGCCATAAGTAACTGCAGACTCAAACAGTAAAACACACCAACAGTTTACAGCTCAGTAACAAGCTTCAAAATAACTTGCAGGATATTTTGTAATTCTGCCAAAAGTTAAATGTTTAAATCTGTTACTGAAAGTTAGGTATGTCTACTTCAGCTCAGTTTTGAGTGCTATAAGCTCGTACAACGTACCTGTTGGTGTAAAGTCCATCTTCGACTGACAGTTCATGCATCACTTCAAACATTTACATGTAATCTCCTCTTACCTAAAATTGGTCCACTGCCAATGATGACATATGAAGTCAACTCAAGTAGGCTTTTATTGTGAGACACTGTTTATTACAGATTCTTGAAAGCTCAGCTGGTAGAGAACCTGCTCTACTGTCTGAAGGGTGTGAGTTCAAATCCCTAAAAGTTTTCCTTTTCCAGCCCTCATAGGACTGTTTCATGAATGTGTCTCTTATTGTGAAAATCCTGTATTGAATGAGCCTAACAAACTGAACTGTTTCAACACACTCAGCGCTGTCCCAATGGCAGACTTGTTTTTTCTGCTGGAAAGGTAGGTTGCACTCTATCATATTCTATCAAGGCTGAGTTTGAGTTTCCCGACGTACTGAGGATTAGTTTGGACCGCCTTCATGTTGTGAAGCTGTACGCCTCTTCCTGAACCCTCACAACTGCCTGCCTGACTACGTGTAAACTATACTCACTTTCTCTCTCTCTCTCTCTCTCTCTCTCTCTCTCTCTGAAGTTTTCTCTCTTACCCCTAAGAAAATTAAAACAGCTGCAGTGGAGATCTGGATAATAAATGCTCACAACTCTGTTGTTACAGTTACAGCCTCCCTTTCCCCCCCAGCAAGCACTTCCCCCTCCTACAGCTGCCACACTCTCCAACCGCTGTGATCTTTAAATGATAAATTGGTCATATGTGTAGTAGCCTATGTTTTGTACACAAATGTAAGCATTTAAGCCCATTTATTTTTTCACTTTAATTTATATATATATATATTTAGATAAAGATCTTTTAACACAAGTCTGTCCAGTTTACCTGTGAGGGGTTTAATGTCTCAGCTGAATGGAAAGTGAGGAACATCAAGGAATTTATTCCAAATTTCAATTTCAACTGACTATGCCTTTGAATCAGACAGTCAGGTAAATGTGGATGAAGAGAGAGAAGCAACACTGCCAATATCACTGTCACTGTTACATTAATATCAATAAAATACATCAATGAGAAAAATGTTACCTTGTGCTTCTCATTCTGAATGAGGGGCAAGCTACCGAAAGCCTAAACACAATTACAGCTCTCTGGACCTCTGTGAACTCATAGCAGGTTACAGCTATGGAAACAACCATATCACCACACAATAGCATTGAAAATATCTTGCTTTTTTTATGATATGCAAATGAAAAGGTGATCAAATGCAACCTCCACACTCTTACTTCCTGCAATGAAAGTGAATGCTAGCTTAAACGTAAATCATGAGATGCTCAATCACCCATAGATATAATTCCTAAGAGTACTGGGCTGCCAGGCTATGCCACACATCCCAATCTTCCAACCCCGTACTACCATCTTCAAACAAAGATACATTTTTGGATCTTGGGTAACGTTTTCATTGCCGTGCTTCGCCTGTGTATCTTTGTAAAGCACCTTGTGACGTGTTTTGTGAAAAGTGCTACATTATATTAATTTTACTTACTCATTTTGATCTGATATGTCCCCTGTTGGAGAGAACTGGCTTATCTCACCTTTTTGTCTCCGGCTCCCCTTTGTTAGTCTGCCCAGTGTGTGAGCAGTGATGTACGAAGATAGAAAAAATAACAATTAAAAAGGGCATCCTTACTGGTTAAATTAATAAAGGTCATCTTTATCATGATGGGTAGTTAAGTGGGTGTTTATAACTCATGAGAAACCAATGCTGAATGTTGAAGCCACAGTTAGTGTGACCTCAACTTTTGCATCAAACTCAGAAATAAACTTAACAGGAAGAGGAAGTTTTCATCTACATTACTCTTCAGCTTTAGTTCAGTCAGCCGCAAGACACCATGGAGGCTACAGCTGTCTGCTTCTTTCTTTGCAGATTGTGTGAGTACTGAGTCTCAGGTTTCTCTTTTTTCATCAGGTTTTATATATCTGAACATTAAAGCAAACATGACTGATAGCTTTGCTCCTCTGTTTATCCAGTGATGCTTCAATTCATTCTGCTGGAGACAAAAGCTCAGAATCATTCTCAAAGTGGTGAGTAAAAAAGAGAAAATCATACAAATTATTTCTTTTTAACATTATTTTTGCTACATCATTCTCTCCAGCTACGGAATCAATGTAGGAGGTTGACCTTAACCCTTTAAATATGTCTATGCCTACAGTTTTCATAAATGAACCTGATCTCAAATTTGAGGTTAAATTTGATTAGTTAATGCAACATGTCAATGCTGGAATGTTTCTTTCAAAAAGACTCACTGTATCTGTCACAGGATGGAGGTAATCATAATTTCCCACTTTTGGATGTTTCATCTGAGACTTTTTTCTCATTTTCAGATGCAGTTTTTCTTCGTATCGCTCCGGACAGACTGCAGCACTTTGAACATGAGTCAGTCTCTTTTCATTGTGAGGGGACTGATGGTTCCACTCGACTGAGAGTGATCAGGAACAGAGAGGAATTTAAGCCGGTATGTGACATTAAGAGGACGCCAACAGGGTCCTCTTGCACTTTTGATAAGATCTATCCAGAAGACATTGGAGAATACTGGTGTGAGACTGATGGAGGAGAGAGAAGCAACAGTGCCAACGTCACTGTCACTGGTATGTGTATTGTCTTTCTAAAGTCACTTCATACCCATTTTAAACTAGTAACTACCTGATGTTTCGCATGTTAAATGTCCAATATGAAACTCAACTGATAAAACAGTTTATAATTTTTAATCTCAAACATTTTGTATGCAAAATGTGCAGGAAAATATTCGGAAAAGGCTTGCTTCCAATTGGTAGTGATGCTTGTTGCTGCTGTTTATACTGTTTTGAGATGGATGTGATCCATTTCTGTCTCCTAGAAATATATTTTATAAACTACTAAATTGTTTTCACAGTTAAGTTGTGCTGAGAAACATAATCACTGATTCTATTTTATTTTTTGAGTGAACAAAGTGTGTTGGAACCATAATAACTTTATTCCTATTAGGTCACAAATTTACAGTAAAACAAGGTGATTTGAATGAAATTTAGACTTTAATTAGTAAATTTCGGTAAAAATGATTACCTTGACTCCTCCTCACTCGGTCATTTCACAGATTCACATGGGGTGTTTATGGGTCTAATGATAATAATATTGCAAACAATATTCTACTCTCTGGTGTCTTGTTTGGGCCCAAAACTCGGTTTCCCTGCGTCTGCACTCGACATGTTTTAACATGTTCTTCAGCTGGTTCTGTGTTGACAATCGCTGCAAAGCAAGGACTCGGGTTTACATCCTAAGTCCAGTTTGTTGTTACGTTTAGGAAACAAAAGCACCTTAATTTCACTGAGAAGTTTTCTATTAATTAACAACATCATTATATTTACATACAATGTATTCCAGGCACCATTATGTTTCTTTCGAAGTACATCTTAAAACATATTTGATGTAAATAAAATGAATTTCTAGTTGACAGGACTGTGTGTTTTTACTTTACTGTCCTTTGAACTTGTGGAGGTCTCCCAGGCTCACGAGGGGCCCCACTCAGATGGCTAATAAGTTACTAACTAAGGTTTGTTAATCTGATTTCTAAAAAAAAATTCACCAAGCCTAAGTTTCCGATATTTTATGTTTTGACATGTTCTTCAGCTGGTTCTGTGATCCTGGAGAGTCCTGCTCTTCCTGTTTTGGTGGGTCATAATGTGGTTCTGCGCTGCAGACACAAGACAACTTCCACCAACACCAAAGCTCATTTCTACAAAGATGACGTCCTCATGGAGAGCAGTCCTGCTGATGAGATGCCAATTAACAATGTTTCCAAGTCTCATGAAGGCTTCTACAAGTGCAGCATCCCTGGTGTTGGAGCGTCACCAGGAAGCTGGCTGGCTGTGAGAGGTGAGACATGATGGTGTTACAAAGCTAAAGATGAAATTGTGATAATTCAATTGCCAAGACTGGTGCAGATTAGTCATAATGATGGCACCATTGGAAATTTTGTCAGACACAAACCAGTGTGGAAAACATTGTGACCGTTAGCGAGTTAAATATTTACCAAATGCTTTACAGCCATCTGGACTAACATGACTTACAGAGTAGAAAGGTGAAAGTTCAGAGAAAGATTCCTGTTGCATTTTTTATTTATTTATGGTTGTTTGTATTTATGTTTTGCAGGTTTAAAATTCTATTTAAAATTAAAGATCATGGGTGGAATTTGTAATCTTACAGCAAATACAATTTCTATCATCTCTCCGACTCCTCCTGAAGAGACCCTCCCCAAAGACACTGCCGCCCCTAACGTCCTCGTCCTGCTGAGGGTTACTGTCACCATTTCATTTGTGGCTCTGGGACTGCTGGTGGTGGGATTCCTTCATCTTAGGAAAGACAGAGGTACAGAAAAGCAACGATTAATTGTATTAAATGTATTTTAATAACTTCGCAGCATTGCATTCTATCACACATTGGGATTGACATTTTTCTAATAATTTATATACTTAGAAATTAAATGCCAAATAACATTAAAGTCGCACTTCAGAATCATTTCTGCCGCAACAAAAGAGTGCACATAAGTGATAGAAAAACATTTGACCAAGCAAAAATGAATTAAAATCGGCTTTTATCCAAGAGGCTTATAATCAAAGCTATTTAACGTCAGTGAAGTCATAAAATACTGCTCGGTTCATCGGTGCTCCTGTCTGTTGTAACGTCAGGCGTTAAGACTTGGCTTCAGGTGACTCAAACAATAATAATAATGAAAATAATTAATAAATAAGATTTATATACTTCTTTTCCAAGTTTTCAATAACACTTGTGTGTAAGATGGAAGTAATTCGTTCAAAGAGAAGAGGAGGGGAGAGAGGGGAAGAAAGTTAACTGTAGTCTTGAAAAGGTGGGTTTTGAGGGCCTGTTTGAAAGATGACATGATGTTAGCCTGTTGGATGTGGCTAGCGAGGGCGTTCCACCTGGAGGGTGCAGCAATTGGATCCTGTATTTAACCGGGACGCAGTAAAAGACAGGGGAGATGTGAGTTCTGCGACGGTAGGAAGTGAGCATGCAGGCAGCATAGTTCTTGAAAAATTGAAGTATATTGAGGATCTTGTTAGGTGAACCGTAGAGGATGCTGTTGCAGTAGTTGAGTCTGGAAGCAATGTTCTTGAGGTGGAAGAAGGCAATTTTTGTAACCTGGTTGGCGTGGGGCAAAAAGGATAGGGTTGGTTCATAGATGATGCAGAGGTTGTGGACCTTGGTGGAGGAGGTGTGTTATTGCCCGGCTCGGAGGCCACAACAAATAGAGGAAACCATACTCAAGGGATTACCAGAAAAGGATGTTTCTTAACGAAAATAGCTAAATTTAACAAATATAACAAATCATTTTAAAGCTTAATAAATGCAGCTGGCAAAACATAGTGCCAGATTAACTGAATAAACAAAAATACAATAAAGCAAAATTCCGTGGTGCTGGGGACAAGGAAACAGCAAGCAGTCAAGCCCCGAAACAATCACGCGGGCTTTTAAGCAATCTGGTGACAGTGGCCAGCTGCCTCTGATCTGTCTGATGGCCTCAGCTCTACTCCACCAGGAAGTTCACCCTGCAACAACACACAGAGACACACACCACAACCTGGCTGCGGCCCTGGGGCCGTCACAGGTGACAATGGAGCCGTCGATGAGTGAAAAGGTCTGGGTGGAGCAAGTGAGGGTGTTAGGGCTGATGATGCGAATTTGAAATGGTTTTCAAATGGCCATAATGACCATTGTTGACACATGAAGCCAAATGTGAGCATTTGTTCAGTCTCCAGGGAAGGGATGAAAAGACAGAATTGTAAGTGGGGGATAAGTGATTTTGCAGAAGCCATCTGTTGAGAGATGGCTTCTCTACTCTGGTGTTTCTGGTTGCTTTGACTTCTTTCAAACCAAAGTCATCCCATCCAAAATATGGACACTATTGGACCATGCTTGCCTTTGATTTTAACCCACCATTGATAACTATGATCTTGATGACTAACAATCTTCACAGACAAAAACTTTCGAAGTAAACTGCAACAAATGAGTTTTAATTGAAAGACTAAATTGAGACTGTTATTGTTATTGCACAGCATGCATACCTGTCAAACTGCCAACCTTCTGCTTCTGTGTATCATAATCTAAATTTAGTTTAGATTTTTTTCACAAAGATTATCTTTTGTGTTTCAGTCTCTGAAGACAATGCTGCAGACGACCCAAACATCATGACATGTGCAGTCTATCATCACAAAACAAAGAAAGAACAAAGGTTCAGATTTTGAATTTTCTTTTCTTTAACATGTGAGGAACATAAGAAAACTGTATGGATAACGTTTCTCTTAAGTGTTTTCACATGTTATGAGGACCTGTGTACTCTGAGACGTGTTGCTCAGCAGGACTGATGTCTAAATTATTTTTGATTCATCTCACTATGTCATACGTGGTGTTTTGTTTTAGACACAGCAGACGCTGTTTATAAGTTGAGTCTATTCTCTAAGACAAACCATAGCAGAAAACACAGATGAAAAAAAGTGCCCATTGAGTCTGTCAGTATGAGTGATTGCAGTTCATCTGTCTGTCAACCTTTTGCTTAATGTTGGTTTCTCCCCTTCAATCAGTCAATCAATTTTTCAAGTTTTATTTAAAATGCAAAATCACCAACATGGTACCAATACACTGTACAAAATACATTGAAATAAAATTAAATAAACCATAAAAATTCAGAAGAGGATGAGTCCTCGCTTCAAACTCTTTACTCAAACTACATTGACCATAACTGTGACTCCACAAGCTCGCCGACCTGGTTCGTATATTAATAAAATGTTTTCAGCTGAAAATGGAAAGTTTAACTTGAATATGTTTGTCAAGATGTAGAGGTGGTCAAGATAGCTTGCTAAAATTCAAACTTTACATATTTTCTTTTAAACAAATATTTAAATGCGGAAAATCATTTGAAATCCAAGATACTTTATTTTGCTAAATAATAAATAATCATGAAACACATAAATAGATAATTAAATGCAAACTGAATGAAACATGAAAGAATAAATTTATGAACCCTTTTGCTTATGTAATAAAATTTCATATACTATTTGTTAAGCATTATCCCATGAGAAACGGTGTAATTTATTAAGCTTTTGCAGCCCATGACTCTATTTCTATGATTTTCCTGAATACAGCAAATTGGGGATTATGTGATATATATGAAGCATATTTTAAACACAAAATATACATCGGGGTGTGGTAAAGTCTGACCAATTATCTGACTGATACTTACCAACTTTTTGAGAACAAGTGAAGTCAACTTCTGCGATCAGCAGCAACAACACAGTCAACACTGCAGAGACTGGAGATTGTGGATTACTGCATCAGATTAACATAATAACCTGTTTAACAAAACTGTAACATGTGAAGGGCTGTAATATTTGGTCCATCATTGGAAATATCTATCAACCAGCTTCCAGAGAGAATGCATGCAAAGTACATTAGGTTATTATGAATAATTCATGTAAATTTACCTTTGAGACCCAAAAACTATTCAGTTCCACTTGTGTTATTTCACAGTGATTTACTTAATGTAAATTATATACTTAACATTAGACATAAACAGTACTAACTCAGTCTGATGCAGACAGCTGTTTGTCTGCCGGTGAGTAAGGAAGCAGCAGGTTTGGGGTTTCTGAGCTTAAATAAAGCAGTTGGCATCAGAGAATCAGATTTTTATAGCAAATGATCTGGAAAACAGGAATGCCAAAGAACAGATGAACAATTTTAGTTTTTTAAAAGCTTTTTTTGTGCTGATCACATGATGTGCAGCTTCACCACCTAAAACCACTATAAGGACATTTTATTGGACATCAGATTGTTTTTAGGCCAGTGGTTAAAAAGAAATACAAGTACTTAGTAATAGTTTGGTACATTTAAGTCAAAAAGTAAGTAAATCAGTCTGATATCACAACATTTACACATATTTGTTTTAGCCAAGTAGTCACTTTGACAAAGATATCTATCCCGACATCCTGATAACGGAGATCATGGCCTTGAAGAGCCGGGAGGAGTGTGCCAGAGCGAAATATGAGGTATGTTTGTCAGTACTAAGTGAACCAAAACATACTGTGGTTTTGGGGGGGTCAGGCCACGACTGAATGGCAGCAAAAACTGTGGAGCTTTACCTCTACAGGCTTAAAGGCCCTGCACCAGATCTGCAATCAGCTCAACAGAGAACAACAAAGATAGTTAACCACAGAGAGGTGTCGCTGGACCACACAGGGGCCGTCACGTAGACTTATTCAGTATTGTGTGACCTCCCATTAGCACGGCCCTAAATGTCACTGTTTGTTAGTTTGCACCCAGAAACACAGAATGGCTCACTGAATTAAAGTATTTTTATCCCCCAGAGCAACTGAGGCCTGAAAGATGGTTAGAATGCGAAGAACTTCTGTGGCCTCTTTTGTGCACAGGAAAAGGAAGCGCTACACCTTCTCAAACATCATATTTAGCTTGTTTTCAGTCTGACGCTCAGACAGTCAGGCTCAAGACAACATGGAAGTCACAGCGCTTTGCATCAAAATGCGTGAGTCTGCCAAATTTTTTTACCCTAAAATTCAAAGAATTCTAAAAGAAAATTACAGTTACATTTACAGTGAGGCTTTTGGTCTACATTTTCATTTTTTATTTTACTCAATTTCTTTTTTGTCTGAATGAAAAAAAATGTTGCACACTGAAAAATTGACACACTTGTCTTTAAGGTTGATAATATGATACATTATTACTGTTTATTGGTTTTCAGTAAATAAAGACATCTCTGTGTGATACACTGCTCTCTTTTTTCTCTCCAGTGGTGAACGTGTTGTTGCTGCTCACTGCTCAAGTTCAGAACAGTTACTGTGCTCAGGAAGCTGGTAAGTAGAGGTTTGTTAGTTAATTGTATTAACATAAGCAAATCATTTCTTAAAATTAAAATTATAATGCTCAAGCATAATTATTATCCATCCATCCATCGTCAACCGCTTATCCTGCGTACAGGGTCGCGGGGGGGGGCTGGAGCCTATCCCTGCTGGCATAGGGCGAAAGGCGGGGTACACCCTGGACAGGTCGCCAGTCCATCGCAGGGCCATAATTATTATTAGTAATTATATAATTATTATTATAAAATGCATAATATTAGCAGTTCTTGCACTGTATTTAACGACTTAATTGCTACTTTAAGAGTTGACGAGATGTCTAAGAGTTACTAAGGTTTTTCTAAAGTGTGGATATGAAATATGGAAAGAGATCTTCTACTTTTATTTATGTTTTTTGTTTTTTTGGCACAGATGCAGATTTTCCTCATATTGATCCAAACAGACTGCAGTTCTTTGAATATGAATCCATCTCAATCGATTGTGCGAGGTTTCATGGCACGACTGAATGGAGAGTGATGAAAAAGATTCCCTCAAATTCTACCCAGTGGGAGACATCAACAGGATCCTTGAATATTGAACCAGCCTACGTTTCACACAGTGGAGAGTACTGGTGTGAAAATGGAGAGGCAGAGAGAAGCAACACTCTCAACATCACAGTAACTGGTATGTTTAACTCATATTATCAATATTATTACAAAAATAAACTTAATTTTAGTTAGCTTTATTTACTTCAAATAACATTGAAAATAGTTGCATAATTTGGAAATGTATAAAGTTTAAAATGCTACACATGTTGTGTTGGTGCTGCTGTTGCAAGTATTTTGGACATGAAGGCAGTTTCAGGGCACAGCTCACTTTTTCTGCCCAGAATAGATACAGGGGCTGCCTCGCTGCATGGACGGCTCCACAGCCTGTCTCAATAAGTGGACCCCGTTGGTTCAATTTGGTTGAAGTTCACTAACTGATCACTGTTTTGAATGATAGCTGCTTTTGTTTTTTGTTGTTCAGCTGGTGATGTGATTCTGGAGAGTCCTGTTCTCCCTGTGACGGACCAACAGGATGTCACTCTGCGTTGCAGAAAAAAGGCAACATCCACCAACCTCCCAGCTGATTTCTAATGATGGCCACTTCAGTAAGACTGGATATACAGGCGAGATGACCATTCACAATGTTTCCAAGTCCAATGAAGGACTTTACAAGTGCAGAATATCTGGATCAAGAGGAGAATCACCAGAAAGCTGGCTGGCTGTCAGAGGTGACACAGAACAATGTAATCAAACAGTAAATATATTATTTATACTGGGATTTTTTTGGGACTTATTTCTCCAACATTGCAGAGAGCTTTAATTGACAGTGCAACATTATGAAAACAGGCAGGAAATTGATTTATTTTGGTTAATGAGCATTATTGCATTAATATTAAAATTGACATTGTCAAAGATTTCTGCAGTAGAAACATAGCAGAGGATTGACAGAAAGAGAATAGTAGAAACAAACATGTTATTTCCATATCACATAACTACAAAACATAACTACAAAAAAATATAAATATAAAAGTGAAAAACATAAAATATTTACAACATAACGTAAATAAAATATTTTCCTTGACCTTGATGGAAAACATTATCTGAAGGACAGATGCAAAGGACAATTTGTAAAGAATTAGGAAAAGATAACTGTGGTGCTGAGATATTCTTCCCTTCCCTTACACTCTTACATCTTTATACACCACTAAAAACATAGTTATCTATATTATATTTCATTTCTGTCAAAGTTTTGTGGGCTGTGTCAGATCAGCATTTAAGATAGTGAAATATTCAAACAAAATATGTATTTTTAATGGAATCATCATGACAGTTGGATAATTAGATAAATAAAACACAAACTTTGACACCCAAATTGTCACATTTGACTAACAGCAAAGTGAGACAGCGGTCAAAGGTAAAAATATGCTGCTTGCATAACGTCATAACTTCTTGCTCAGCGACTTAGCTTGCTACCTAGATTAGTGGATTTTGTGGATGTCAGCATTAGCATGTTCCTAGAAAACTAGCATGCTGGTGAGCACAGCAGCCCAATTAGCCCCACTATTAGTCTATGTCACCAAGCAACACCACCTAATTCATGAATGCACAAATTAATTTTACAATAGCTGTCTATAATCTTAGCCATTCAACATATATTTTCTATTTCTGTTAATTTATTTTATTAAATGTATCACTTATTACTGACTTACCTCAAAATATGCTGGTGTTATGTGCATCAAGCCAAGAAGCATTTTACTTACACAAATTCAATACAATAGAACAATAAATGTATTGTTTATGGCATGTGTACACAAAGTAAACAAGTAATTAAAATTGTACTGTATATATTTCAGCAGGTTCTGTGATCCTAGAGAGTCCTGTCCTTCCTGTAAAAGAGGGAGAAACTGTAACTCTGCACTGTAGAAAGAAGGCGGCTCTTTTAAACCAAACAGCTGATTTCTATAAAAATGGCCTTCAAATCCAGTCCAGCTATTCTGGGAAGATGATGATCCACAATGTTTCCAAATCTGATGAAGGACTCTACAAGTGTAACATCTCTGGAGCTGGAGAGTCACCAGAGAAATGGCTGGCTGTGATACATAACAGTTTCATGGAACAGAATAAAGAAGGTATTTTAATTTTTATGAACATTTTTTATAATTAATAGGTGACTATGATCCCCTCATGTCAAGCCCCACTATCATATTATACAAATTTAACCTCATGTACATAAATAATTCCAGCAACTCCAGTATCCATTGCAACCCATTGCAATTTCGTCTTTGTTTCTACAAATGTTGTCTTTGTTGATGGAGTGTGTTTGTAAACTTACTGTACCCGAATCTTTGTTTTTTTTTTCTTGTTAAGCTTTTTTTGTTTAAGCTTGTTCTGCGTATGTATGGAGAGCGATACAGAACCCGCTCTCACTCCCAAGTTGTCAAGTATAGACGCATGATCAAAAACCCTTGGCATCAGTTTGTAACGCACTGGTGAGCCCCTTAGCATCATATTTCTACACTCTGGAGGAAGCCCTGTAGCATGATTTTTAAAGCTCAACGTAAGGTGTAGCATATTACAAGTAATAAGGTGGTTGGGGTGTACGTGGGGACCAAACAGCTCTCTTGAAAAATGACATCACCATCTGTAGGAAATCCCATTTGCTGTTGTGATACAGAGAAACTCATAGGCTATAGCGATATCATCTTACAGACTGATTAAAAGCCTTAAGCTGATGATACACAGAGCAACTTTTAGAGCAATCGTGCAGGGCAACTTTGTCGTCAGTGATTAAAGATTACTACCGTAATCCCCTTCCCCCACCACTCCACCACCCGCCCTGCACCGCCACTATTCATTTAAAACATAGTCCGACTTGCCTCTAGCAACATTGTCCAGCAACATTGCCCAAAAAGTTGTCCAGTGTATCATCAGCCTTAGGCTATTGTTGCCCACATGTTTTTACAGTAGGCCTACTAACTGCTTTAAAATGTGTTTAATATTTTTATTTGCAGCTACTCTTATGTGAGGCTGAATATTATGAGCAGTTCGGTAGGGATACTGTAATAACTTTTAATATGGACGTAGGCTATTTATTTTAGGTTACTAGCTATCTTAAAGTCTATCACAGAGACTGGTCATGTCGGCAGTTTTCTTTCTCCCTGCATGTGTCAGATGCTACATAGACCATGCTGTATTTCTGTAGTGTTTCCGTTTGCTCTTTGTTTTTAAAATATCACGCTCTGCTGACAGTGGACTTGTTCATGTCTGTAACTGGTCGTCTGCTGCTAGCAACGCCTCTTTTATGTGAAAGCGCTCACAGCTGGATTGGAAAACCCTGGGTTGACTTACTGAGTTGACGACCAGCTTTGTGGTACCGCTTATCCCGATCGCGATTGTTAGTTAAACCAGGTAACTAAAAGATATCCTGGGTATGTTGAACTTGCTTCATAGTGCAGGCCACAGGTGTGAGGTAATCAAGGTAAAGAAACAGAATGGGAAGCAAAACCAGACAATGATAGCAAATGCAGAAAACTTCAGGAAGCAGAAACATGGGCAGATTAGACATAGTACTTAGACAAATGTATAACTTGATGCAGACACTGAACCAACCACTCAAAATAAGGAAGCAATGACATGTACAAGACAGACTGACAAAAAACAGAACAAACGACAATGGAAGAGGATGAAAAAAACCAAACACAGAAAACATGTTAAATCTAAATGGGTGTTACGACCCCGGCTCTCGGGCCGCAACAAGAAAGGAGGATGACACTCAAGTTAACAAATATTTAACATAAGTTTATTTAAAACAAAAAAGACGAGCTTGGCGGAGCGGTGTGGCAGGCCCAATCACCGACGCTGACGTCTGGACAGGCAGGCTTAAATGGGTTGGGCTCACTGGCCAGGTGTTCCCAATCTCCTTAACTGCCTATAGGACGACAAACACAGCACACAGTACAGAAGGCCCAACACCAAGACCTCTGGGGCCGTCACAATGGGAAAGTAACTAGTAAACAGATCTAAGAACGATTACACAGAAGACCACACACTAAGACAGTGAACTGAGACAGGTCATGACACAAAACTGGTAAAAGTAAACTAAGCTGAACATGCCAATGAATATGACAGAACAGAGAAACACAAGACATGGACCCAACAATTCCCTAAATAATACTTGAAAACCCCAAACCATGAAAAAATCTGTCATCACAAAGAAAGAGCATTCACAATAATCACAATCAGCAGGGGAAGGCAGGTAGAAACAGCTGTTTCTTGCTGCCCCTCTGCCTGTAGGGTTTCTACAATGGCGGGCAAATAGGATTATGGCGGAAAGTTCAATTTACAACCAGGGACAGCAAACAGGCTAAAAAACAAACTAAGTGACATATTCTGTCTATCGATCTCCTCCACTCCGTTATAATGCATTGGACAGCACTGCAACCAGCTAATTTCACGACTCATTTCACAGCAAACACATCCACTTGCTTAGCTGTGGGGGGCTGAGTATACAGTAATCATATGCCAAAAGATTTAGACACCAAGAAGCATTAAACCACTTGACAGTATACAGTGATCGCCACTTGTTTTATCTGCTGAAATGACTTTCTTAAGGTCAGACTGACTTGCTGTTTAGAAGAAATTCAATAGATTTTATTGTTGTTTTTTTTGTCATTTTACCAGTTTACTCTTTGTTACTGAGGGTCTCTTACAAATTCTGACTGCAGTAACATTAGCTCAGGGTACATGTTTAAAAATGATCTGATTTTAAATGCTTCCAAAATAGGCAAACAAGTGATGTTGGAGTAGCATCAATAGGCTATAAAAGAATGACAGAATAGATTAAATATATGATAAAAAAAATGATTTTTGAAATTGACAAAGGAGTTGCCAAACAGGTGCTGATCCCAATCCAGCAGGATCCAGTACAAATTAAGCCCGAATTGTTAAACAATTCCTTGAGCAATTAGTTGTGGTAGAAACATTCAATGCATAAGCAGATCTAAAAAAATAACCACTGAATATGTGTGTCTAACATAAAATATTTTATTGTTGTTCAGCTGGTTCTGTGATCCTGGAAAGTCCTGCTCTTCCGTTGATGGAGGGAGATGCTGTAACTCTGAGCTGCAGAAACAAGGTGTCATCCACCTACCTCCCAGCAGTCTTCTACAAAGATGGCCTCTTCATTGGCAGCAGCTCTACAGGACACATGACCATTCCCTATGTCTACAAATTTCATGAAGGACTCTACAAGTGTAACATCTCTGGAGCTGGAGAATCACCAGAGAGCTGGCTGTCTGTTAGAGGTGAGACCCAAACATATATTTGAGTTATTCTGTTAGTGTAGACATTAATAGATTACTTTTACTTTTAACTATGTAAGCAAGGTATTATTTTAACAGCAGATAATCCAAAAGTTTTTCTATGTTATTATGCACCTTGTTAATTTATGCTATTCTGTTTTTCTGTCTCAGAAGCAGCTTTTCGTATCGTCCCAGACAGACTGCAGCTCTTTGAATATGAGTCTGTCCATTTTACCTGTGAGGGGTTTAATGTCTTAGCTGGATGTAAAGTGAGGAACATCAAGGGATTCATTCCAAGCTGTTCAAATGGCACAGTGACAACAGCTGTGAGCTGCACCATTGACTATGCCTTTGTATCAGACGGTGGAGAATACTGGTGTGAAGGTGGAGGAGGAGAGAGAAGCAACACTGTCAACATCACTGTCACTGGTACATTGACTTCAACTATATCGTTGAAATATATCTGTGAGAAAAATGTTACCTTGTGCCCCTCATTCTATGTTTATTAATGTAAGTATATTGTTTGTTGCATTTCTGGATCGTTTGGATCAGCTGGTTCTGTGATCCTGGAGAGTCCTGTCCTTCCAGTGATGGAGGGAGAAGCTGTGACTCTGAGCTGCAGAAACAAGGAGTCGTCCACCTACATCACTGCAGATTTCTATAAAGATGGCCTCCACATCAGGACCAGTTCCACAGGAAACATGACCATCCACAATGTTTCCAAGTCTGAAGAAGGACTCTACAAGTGCAGAATCTCTGGAGCTGGAGAATCACCAGAGAGCTGGCTGGCTGTGAAACGTATTAGAGGAGAAGGCATGTTATTGATCTTTTATTGCTTTTAGAAAGTTATCTCCATATATAAGTTGCATCTCCAAACCCCTACAAGAACAACTTCCAGGCTTTCACACAAGTAGGTCACTGCATACATGAGCAAACTCCTAGATTGTTCAATGATCCAGTGAGCAACTAGTTGACTGTCTAGTAGACTGACACAAAATCTGACGCAAAAATATTTTTATGATGGTGTTCAGGTGGCTCTGTGATCCTGGAGAGTCCCGTCCTTCCTGTTAAGGAGGGAGATGCTGTGACTCTGTGCTGCAGAAAGAAAGAAACTTCCTCTCACCTCCCAGTTGAATTCTATAAAGATGGCCGCCTCATAATCGGCAGCTCCTCAATGACCATCCACAATGTTTCCAAGTCTGATGAAGGACTCTACAAGTGCAGAATCTCTGGAGCTGGAGAATCACCAGAGAGCCGACTCACGGTGATAAAAAAACTGGAACAAAATGAAGGTGCTTTTATTTGATTTTTTGAAAAATTTCTGGAGATTGTACTTTGAACCCATAATTTCTTACGATTTAGAGTCTAAGTAAGATATTTACTAAGCCCACTGCAAATTACTATCAGAAACAAAAAAATTTATATTCACCCCCTTGAAAAGTTGAACTGCTCCAGCCCTTTTTGGTTAAATTAACTTTTGTTCCCTTTGCTTTTGTTAAGTCTATTGGGAAGAAACGGTTACCGGTTTAATGATATACCATGGTAAAATTTCTGATGGTTATTATTACTGTAACCAGGTTTGGTTACTGCGCTTTGACAAACTTGTGGTAACTGTCCAGCATCAAACACAGTTACCGACAGTCTCCCAGACGCAGGCACACATGCACAGCATGGAATGTGGGTTTGTTTGGATCAATGACAACACAGGGTAACACGCTGCGGAGAAATTTCAGCCCGTCTGAAGTCTGACAGAGGGAGCTGCACATGATACTGTGAAACTCAGTTTAGTCTCCCTCCATCACAGCCCTGTGTGAGATGTTTGGCATAAAGTCCATTTAAAATAAGAAATCGTTTCACCTGAATGTAATTCAGTTGCAGTTCCAGCCAGGTAACTTTAATGATAATAGTTGAATCATTGGCAGTGTTGAGTTTATTAACCTTTATTATCTTATATAACACAGCAAAAACATTTACATTTCTTTTATCAACCACCAGTTCCAAATATACCTCATAAATGTGCATCGTGATAGTTTCATCGCTGCACAGGAGTTAAACATGGTGTTCACATGGTCAATGTCATTGATTGTTTTGTTTTTGGTAAGTTGCAAAGTGTAAATTACTATTAAAACTACTACTGCTACTATTGAAAGGCTCTGTGGGAAACATGGATACTGTTAAATCATTTCTGTTGACTTTGCAGCTCTTCACAGAGAGACTTGTCCCTGTCCAGACCAGTTCTTTCTTCTTCTCCTCCTCCTGAGGACTGTTTTCACCATTGTGATGGTGGCTCTGCTGCTGCTGCTGGTGGGACTGCTTCACTGTGGGAAACTTAGAGTTACTCAGAAATACTAATGGCCTGCTGAAATTAAGGAAACAGTGAGGGACACAAAGTACCACAGAGGTGATGGACAGACACAAGGTGTATTTGCAGAAGGCCTGCTTCATCACTTTCATGTCTCGGTTTTACTTAGATTCTAATAATCAACCATATGCATTGTGGGATCTGCTAAGGATGTCTCCATCTGCTGTTATTAATATCAGGTGAATTGAAGGTTTCTGTGGATGATGTTTATGATGGATTAAAGCTGCAGGTGGTTGTACTGCAGAAAAATATTAATATGTTCACAGATAATTGTTTTCTTTATACCATATTTAGAGAATAACTGTGTGACCTAGTGGGAATAATAGATCAATCATTAGCAGTGATAGATGAAACTGTCATTCAGAAAAGTGATAAAAAGTAACAATTAGGCATTTTACATGTTTTATGGTGATTGTTTTAATTTTGTAATGTTTATATACTTGGTCTCCGTGTCCATTTTTGGATAGGCCTATAGAAACACATCTACAGTGTGCGATGTGTGCAGTTTAAAAAAAATAAATAAACCAGCCTGTTTAGATGTTTAGATATTTCTTGCAAGCACAGAAGCATGTTATGGTGTTTTGACATGAACACACAAAACCACACATACAAATGCTGCAATTTAAAAAACCGTTGGGTTTTTAAAAAACCTAATATCTCCTCCCTTCTTCAGTGAGGCGTCTCTGCTCTCAGTAACCTGCGAGACACCCAAAAATAAACATTGAATGTATCTGTGAGAAAACAAAGGACAACATTTATAACAGTACATGAGTACTCTGATTAGCAGCCTGGCCTCAACGTGAATTTATAAAACACAGACCACCCGATCACTTTCCCACAAAACAAACGAGAATGCAAGGTTGCTTGATGCCCTGCTAATAATATATCTGTAAAACGTGTGAACTGTCGTGTGGTATTTTCATGGTGGACTCAACTAAGCTGCTACACAGTGAGCTCAGGGGCCCATCTATCTTTTTCCGTCTGTGGGTTTCTCTGTTTGTTTCTTGTGGTTTTTGTCTGAGACATTAATGAAGAAGCTTTAACTACCACCGAGGCCTGAAGCTCCTGAAACAGACACATTCTGATACAATTTAAACGCCAGTTAACTTTCAGAGAAATTCTTTAAATGTCAGATTAGTCATTCAGTGGTTCAGTCACCAAAGTAATGTTTGCTCCACTCACTGCTGCAAACTTTAGTCTGAAGGAAGGTCAAGTTCATTCCTTTTCTCTGTCCTGGGGTCTGTGGTAACACCATATGTTGCCACTGAAACATAATAAAAATACATCTTACACAAAATTATCAGGTAGGTACACAGAAAGACAAACTGGCACAACATTAATTAAGTTGCTTTCAAAGTAAATTGTTTAAATCAATTCTATAAGTCTGTTCAAATAAATATTACTATTCAAATATGTGAATTATTTCAATACACTTGTTTCTGGTTCTCAGGACCTCAGAATCTCTTAACATGTCAATATTTTTTTATATTATTTGCAAACTCTTTATAAACATGGTTTTGAAATGATTATATGTTTCTGCTTTTCAAAAGTTGTTGTTTTGTGGACCGCAGCTGAAAAAAGATGGACAAATGCAACAGATTTTCCAAATGTATGCTTTGAAATCCTTCTGGAATCCTGACGCTCACAGTTGGGGGTCCTGACACGTTACTCTGTATAATGATGTCATACTAAATGTGCTATATTTCTGTTTTTTGTATTTATTTGAATGACCAGGATAATTTACATCTAAAAGTTATAAGCGGCAATATGAGAATGTTTTACCTTTCATTTGCTAAAATGTATTCACACTTGATGTTATCTCTGTGGATCTGTTTTAGAAACTGTTTTAAAAATATTTTGCTCTTAAAGGAAAAGCTTGCTCTATTTGTCCTCAAAGTAGCAACAATCTGGGCAGGTCGGTTTTTTAGAATAATTTTGAAAATGAAATCTTGCACTCTGCAGCATTATGAAACGAAGAGGAGTCAAATACGGAGTATCGTGGAGGATGTGACACACTAAAAAGCTCCAACTGTGTAAAATTTAAACAATGCAGAGAAGGGGCTCACTCAGAGTTAGCTGTGGGGGCTCATGTGTTACAGTATTGAATGGAGTGTTTTTGAAGGTGGATAGTGCATTACAAACATCTGCAGTCTGAGATGCTTTAAATTAAGGTTTCAATCAGTTTTTCAAGAAGGCGCAGAAGCAAAAACTCACAGTTAGGTTGGAAGGAGTTTAGTGTTTCTCACCTGTTTGTAGAGAAGACCAAGACTGGAAGGAGGAAGGACAGTTTGGGGAACCTGTTTGGAGAAAAAACAAACAAACAAACAAATCAAAACAAAACCAACATTAGTTCATAGTACCAACAAGCAGGAACCACCAGAACTGGAGCTCATTGGCATTTCTTTTTTTAAATTAAGCCGAACTTGATTGTGTCACAGTCGTCACATTAAGAGCCCACCTTTAGCATACTTTGTGTCAGTAATATAAGTTGTTTCATGTTTATTCTCTGTACCTGTGATGAGTGTTTGATGATTTCTACATAGCAATAATCCCACCAAAGGCAGCAGAGCCATCAGGAAAAAACTGACACCAACACAGATCAGCAGAGAGAGCTGAGAGGCATCAGGGGGAGGCTGATGAGTTGCTGGAGAGATAATGGCAGTGATTCTTTAAGTCAAGTAATTTTTTTCATATAGCCCAACATCACAAACCACAATCCGTACAGAATACAACTCGTTCTGAGGTCAGATCTCCAAACATCGACATTATTGTAACTATTTTCAATGTAACTCATATTCAGCTGGACTGCTGAGCAGGGCACAGTCAGATACGTGTGTTATCTGTTGGCATTTATAATATTTCTTTCAAGTTTTAAAACATGGAACTTAACAAAGATAAGGTCATTATCAGAAAAAAAAGGAAAAAATAGAGTAGAACAAATACTGTTGAAACACTGCTGTGTCTCACCTCTGACAGTCAGCCAGCTCTCTGCTGATTCTCCAGCTCCAGAGATGATGCACTTGTAGAGGCCTTCGTTAGACCTGGTAACACTGTGGATGGTCATGTTTCCTGTAGAGCTGCTCTCCATGAAGTGGCCGTCTTTATAGAATTTAGCGTTGAGGTTGGAGGACGTCTGCTTCGTTCTGCAGCACAAAGTAACATTGCCTCCCTCCATCACAGGAAGGACAGGACTCTCCAGGATCACAGAACCAGCTGAAAAACATGTTTCACAAACATTAATTACATAAAAAAGATGTAACATTGTGTTAAGAATTATTTTATGTTGCAAATATATATGTGAATCTTTCTTTCAGCAGTAGAAAGTAGGTTAGCTTCATGTGTATGCAAATCATTCATTCCCTGCTCCATTTGCAAATAAGATTTCTTCACAAAAAACAAATTAGGTAAACGCAGCACCCCTGTTTATTTTACAACTGATACTTCAAAAAAATATTGATAGAGGAAAACATTAACAGAATTGATATTGATGAAATTTGGTTATTCTTCATCTTACTTCGATTTGGGGGTCATCATGCTGAACTCCCCCTGGAGAGGCACGGCTCATAGTTTAATAAGCTCTGCTATATGGAGAATAAAGCCTACCAACAACTTTTTAAGCATATCAGGTCATGCTCAGTTCTGCCAACACAACTTTTTTACAACAGTATTTACGGTACTATTTATTTCCAAACCTGATGTCATTGATACGTAATCATATTTCATAGCACTATGTGTAATATACTGGACAAATAAATACATTGATCTTTGAACTGAATAGTTCACAGACCTTTTACAAATGAATTAGACTAACTTCAGATGTTTGTTTTTTCAAAATGGTGTATTTAGTGTTTTACTACTTGGATACCAGTGACAGTGATGTTGACAGCGTTGCTTCTCTTTCCTCCACTTTCACACCAGTATTCTCCACTGTCAGGTTCTGGAAAGGCATTTTTAATTTGACAGGGTCCTGTTGATGTTGACCAGCTAGCAGCACATGTTATAACAGATCCTTTGGTCTTCCTCATCACTCTCCATCCAGTCAATCCCTCCAGCCCCTCACAGCTGACAACAATGGACTCATACTGAAAGTGCTGCTGTCTGTTTGGAACAACCTGAGGGAAACCTTCATCTGAGACAGAGACACAAAGAATAAGATGTGTTATAACAAACATTTAAATGAACAAAATCATTTGAAATCCAATATAATTTATCATGCAATAATCAATGGAGATGTATGTCATAGGGCAAAATTATTTAGGCAAACATTTAAAAAAACATTTATTTATCTTTGACGCCATAAATGCAATGACATAAAAACACAGACAAAAATACACAAACACATAATCAAATGCAAACTGTAGCTCATTTTCAAATGACATGAAAAAATTAATTTACATTCTCTTTGGCTTTTTACCAATATGCTATTTTCATATATCAGTAGTTAAAGTATTATCACGAGATAGAAGTTTTCTCAAGAATACAAGTTAAATAGTTTCCGGTGTAATTTGTTAAGCTTTTGTAGCCCATAACTGTATTTTTACAGTTCTTTTGAATACAGCAGTTACAGAGCAAACAAGTTGGGCATTATGTGATATATTGGAAGCTTATTTGAGGGTCAAAATATGCATAAACTGGAAACGTCTGACCGATTATCTGACTGATACTTACCAGCTTTTTTTGAACAAGTGAAGTCAACTTGTGCAACCAGCAGCAACAACACAGTCAACACTGCAGAGACAGTAGAGCGGTTCACTGCATCAGATGTAATAACAAATAATAAGTAAATAATATTTGGTCCATCATTGGAAAGATCTGTGAATTTATCAGTGAGCTAAAACAACTTTAAATCAACCAACTTCCAGAGAGAATGCACTTTATTATGAATTACTAATATCACTTTACCTTTCAACCTGAAAAACTATTCAGTTCATTTAATATAATATAATATATGTTCAATATTCAACATACTCAATACTCACTCAGTCTGACACAGACAGCTGTCACCTCCATGTTGTCTTGCTGTTGACTGTTTGAAAATCAGAATGAACTTAAACCATCATGTAAGTCAGAACCTGCTCCTCCTCTTCCTGTTTCTCTGCCGGTGATTAAGGAAGCAGCAGCTGAGCTTAAAAAGCATCAGAGAATCAGATTATTATTTCATATGATCTATTATGTGCTATATATAATAGCTTTGTTATTTATCTATTGTGGTGAACAGATGATGTGCAGCTTCACAACTTACAACCACTGTAAGGACATTTTATTGGACATCAGATTGCTTTTAGGCCAGTGGTTAAAAAGAAATACAAAAAAAGAAATTATCTCTGAGTTTGGTATATCCAGATATGTTCCCACTTTAAGGCATTTTCCATTAAAAAATGTAAATCAGTCATATCACACCAGATACGCATATTTATTTTAGCATCTATTGTTATTATTCACATTTTATTTTGGGTGTCTGTGGCTCAGGGGGTAGAGTGGTTGTCCACTAAACAGAAGGTCGGTCGAAGTATCCCTGACGAGAGGTCAGTTTGCCCAGTGCTCCTGAACATGGCGGAAGGGGATGTTCGCAATGTTTTCCAGAGCTGGGCTGGTGTGGCTTCGGAGCAACATCTGCAGATGTAGAAAGATTTTCTTTCTGGTGTTTAGAGATTGTTTTCTCCAGCTCTGCTGACAGCTTAACCACTGAAGCTTGTGATGGGTGGGCCGGAGATTGATCAGGCAGAAAGACGTAGCAGCTCCAGGTGAAGTTTTAATATTTCAGCCTCTAAGCAGCTTAGAACCAGAAGGAACTCAGGGATCATATCTCAGTATTAAGATACAGTGATATCAGTGTGTCTATGTTATGATGTTTTGGAAAAGGAGAAATTGATGGCTTTTCATTGGTTGTGATGGCCCAGTACATCTCACATATGCAAGCATCCCATGCTCTGATACACTCCTCCTGCCACCACCCTTCTGTGGCTAACATTGACGGGTGCTGGAGCCCGTAACAGGCCAGATTCCTGTAGGGAGACTGCATTGGCTGAATGTGAGCTTGATCTGATGTTGTTGAGCAGCTGCACTGCTGAGTGCCATCTCTCCACCAGCTACTGGGAGGCTCAAATTGGAGCCAGACACAAGGCCACAGCTCTTACCTTAACACCTCATAGGACCACCCCTCAATAAATTTGCTTGACAGATCCTCCTATGCCAGTTTACCTGTGAGTTACCTTCACCTTTGAGAAATGGTTATTCTTTGGCCTGAGGTTGAGCTCAACCATCAGAGAGATTATTAAAACTAACATGGTAACTCAGAGGTAAAATGTATTTATGCAGATGTCACATAAATGGTGAATTCATTCTTCACAACTATGAAGTAACAATACAGTTGATGTTAGATATAATTGCATTACTTATTCATTAAGTTGTTACTAATGTTTGTGAGTACAGGAAGTTACCTTCAAAACAAGGTGCTGGGAGGAGCAAGAAGAAAAACAACAGGCATGCTGGTCTTCTGAAAACTCAATAGTTTGAAACATGTGAATTTACAAATAAGAATAAAATGTGATAACACTGTGAATCGCAAAATATTAAAATGTTAAAACATTAAATGTCACCCAGTCTGAGGCTTACAGCAGACACATACATAATTTAGGTAAAAGAAAGATGTTGTTCCAAAAACAAGCAAATTCTACAATGTTAATTTGTTTAAAAACTGCTGGAGTTCAACCTTTAATGATATGTACAGTATATATAAGGTTGACCTCATACACACACACATTATCATTATTGAACACTAAATGCATATTTAGATGAATTTAAACAAATTCTCTGCATCCTGTCTCTGCCATAAGTAACTGCAGACTCAAACAGTAAAACACACCAACAGTTTACAGCTCAGTAACAAGCTTCAAAACAACTTGCAGGATATTTTGTAATTCTGCCAAAAGTTAAATGTTTAAATCAGTTACTGAAAGTTAGGTATGTCTACTTCAGCTCAGTTTTGAGTGCTATAAGCTCGTACAACGTACCTGTTGGTGTAAAGTCCATCTTCGACTGACAGTTCATGCATCACTTTACATTTACATATAATCTCCTCTTACCTAAAATTGGTCCACTGCCAATGATGACATATGAAGTCAAGTAGGCTTTTATTCTCTGTGTGAGACACTGTTGACTACAGATTCTTGAAAGCTCAGCTGGTAGAGAACCTGCTCTGCTGTCTGAAGGGTCTGAGTTCAAATCCCTCAAAGTTTTCCTTTTCCAGCCCTCATAGGACTGTTTCATGAATGTGTCTCTTATTGTGAAAATCCTGTTTTACACAATAAATCACTTTCCTGGAATTTGATTGTCTGCGTTTGGATCGTTTCCCTACTTCCCCCCCAACCTTCCTCCCAACAATAAGAGCACTTTTTTGTTTTTTAACATTGGGGTACACCTAAGTCCACCATTGAGCAGCGCTGTATGTGCATAGTTTTTCAAATTAAATGTCATGGTCAGACTGGTTTAATTCCACTTTTGGAGTTCATTTACCACCATGTTGCTCTTTATGTGAATAACACTCAGGTCCATCTTAAACATGTCAGTTATATGTGTTAACTTCAACTCAAATTTTCACCACTTCACTGCTATCAGTTGAAATAAAAGGCCTGAGGAGGAGCTTTTGAGCCACATGACAGAGCTGTACGATCAGATATTAACACAGGTTCCTCTACATGTCTAGTTTACCGTCACCTTTACTTCAAAAATAAGCTGCACCAGACGTTTTCGGGTCAGGAGGAGGGTCCCATAGACATTTTACTTCAGCTGAAACTCAGTCTAATGCTCAGACTTTCAGTGGGAGGACAGCATTGAGATCAATGCTCTCAGACTGTGTGAGTACCAAGTCTGTCTCTGATGTTTCTGTAAATATAATGATCAGTCTTGAGATCAATAAAAATTCATAAACAGTAAGACAGCTAAAAGATGTCTTGTTAATTCACTTCAACGCCATACTGTGATGTCCTCTATGTAGATTGTCAAACAATTCAAGTTTGACAAACCTAATTGAATAATAATAATAATAATAATTGAAGTAATGATCCTTGATGTATTATAGCCTGTAGGCTCAGTACTTAACTGAAGCTAAATTAAAGTCTTAGCATATAAAACATGTAACTGTGGACATCTACTTTAGTACTCTTTTTAAGGCACTTGTACTTTACTTCGGTATCTATATTGTGTCCAACCTAACACCTCTACTTTAAAGAGATTTTTTTGTACTTAATTAATTAAATTAATTAATTAATTGGTCATTACATCACATAACAATTTACATGTAAATGTATTGCTTTGAGCAACACAGCTAGCTTAAATGTTTCTGCTAAAACATTAATATTGATATTCCCCAAGTGCCATCAACTTTAGTTATTCATCTTTATTTCATTTAAACTGAAGATAATTAGTTGTTATTCACTTTCTACACAAACATATTTATGCATTTTTGAAACATTTCATCTGATACACAGCAAACTTTTTCTCTCCAGTGATGAAAGTGTTGTGGTTTCTTGTTGTACAAGTTCAGGACAATTATTACGCTGAGAAAGCTGGTAAGTAGACAACAAATGGCATCATTGCCTTGAACCAACTTCTCCTTAGAAAATTTGCCCTTTAAGATTTGTTTCAAATAGGTCTGCATGTTTGAACCAGCCATGATAGAGTTATTTTGCAAAAATTAATGATAATGATAGAAGTTTGCTGTAAGTAAGTTTACGCTTCAAGTCAAAAATCAACCCTGTCTCCTTGAAATTATGTTTACAGACAACTAATTTGCAATAACAGACAGAAAGTAAATCTTGCTGGATTATATTTAGTTGTAAGATGATGAGGAAATTATGTCTATTAATGTATCTGGCTTGTTGCAAAACTGTTGATGCACAACACATCAATAATCTGATTTTGCAATTCAGTTTCCACTTATTGCAACCACAGCATTATTAAACCTTTTAATGGTAATGTTGAGACACTCACAGCACTTAAAGAAAGACTGTGATCTGGTTTAGTACAAATAAAAAGTCCTGGGTTTAGACATGACTTTATTAGCGTCAGTAAATTTGCCTCTGATCATAATTTAGGCAACAATTATATTTTACAGCACAATGTAACTGGGAAAACAGTTTAGTACTCATACATTTAATTTCTAGGTAGGTGGGTTGGAACAGGTGTCACCATGACACTATAATATCCATGATTTTAACTATTGTACTTTAAGTTTTACATATCTTACTTCCATTTTTACTTTTCTTACTATTAAACCACACTTGTTATAGCCATTCTGTGTTAATGATCTCTTTTGAGTTGTGTATGCGTCAAGTGTTTTACAGTTTTGTGAATGTGTTGATCAGCTGGTTCTGTGATCCTGGAGATTCCTGGTCTTCCTTTAATGGAAGGAGAAGCTGTGACTCTGTGCTGCAGAAGCAAGGCAATTTTATTGAACCTCATGGCTGATTTCTATAAGAACGGTGTCCTAATCAGGAACAGTGACACAAGAAATCTGACCATTCACAATGTTTCCAAGTCTGATGAAGGATTTTATAAGTGTAACATCTCTGGAGCTGGGGAATCACCAGACATCTGGCTGGCTGTCAAAGGTGAGGAGATTTAAAAAATCAGCACAGAGGCCAAAATGTATTGTTTTCTTTGTTTGTCTTGTTTTGAACATGGCCTGTGTAGCTGGTTATCTGCACTACTTTTGGATTTGCCTCACCTACTCTTCCTAGCTCTTGCAAGATTGTTGTGTAAAATGATGGTATTCATTGTGTTTCTACATTTCTAAAACGAGACAAGATGCATTCAGATGTGTTAAGAAGCTTACACCAACACAAAACAAAATACTTTGTTTACCAAAGTGCAGGATGGTCTGAGAAGTTGCTGAAGAGAAGTGACTATGTGTGTGACATTTAAACTAGCCAGCTATTTGTAAAAAACCTGGCAGATGAGAAAAGGCCCGTTATCAGGATAAACTTTAGGCTTGTGGTTCTTTAGCTGTTTGACGTCAATGTGATTTTAACATTAACTTATTTTGACAATTTTGGATTAGATGTGTTTTATATTTTTTGGATGTCTAACAGATGTGTTTTCTTGTGACCCAATGTTAAATAGGCACAAATGTTTTGCATGACACAACTAAACACTATGCACTAACTATGCAGGGTCGTTCTGATTATAAAGTAATCCTACTTTCACCACTTTGTATAAACACATAATAAGGTAAATACATAGCAGGACACCCTGAAACAGAAGGCAACAACACGGGACATTAGCATAGTAATATCTGAAATTTTCAGGCTACACCAATGTTTATTTTGATTAACAACAAACCTCTACACATTAATGAAATATGTTTTTTATATGTCGATCAGCTTATTCTGTGATCCTGGAGAGTCCTGTCCATCCTGTGATGGAGGGAGACTCTGCGACTCTTCGCTGTAGAAAGAATAAAACTCCCTCAAATAACATAGCCGATTTCTACAAGCATGGCCTCCATATTGGAACAGGCTATAAAGGATACATGACCATCCACAGTGTTTCCAGGTTTGACGAAGGATTTTACAAGTGCAGCATCTCTGGAGTTGGAGAATCGGCAGAAAGCTGGCTGGCTGTCACAGGTGAGACTAAATTAAGGTTTTATGCATGTAGCCCTGCTGCAAAATATAGGGATTAAATCAAGTAATAAAAGCAGAATAGTATTATTGAGAATGGAAATGAATGCAGATGAGAAATGATACTGTGTACTAGTAGGATCATATAAACATAGATACATTTAAACATTTCCAGCTGTCACCTCCATCATCATTTACATTACTTATCGTTTTGTATGAAACACATCAGTTGTTGCTGTGATCCTGAAGAGTCCTGCATTTCCTGTGATGGAGGGAGACACTGTGACTCTATACTGCATGAACAAGATGACCGCCAGCATCACAGCTGATTTCTATAAAGATGGCCTCTTTATTGGGAACAGCTCTAAAGGCAACATGACCATCCACAGTGTTTCCAGGTCTGATGAAGGACTCTACAAGTGCAACATCTCTGGAATTGGAGAATCAGCAGAGAGCCTGCTGGCTGTCAGAGGTGAGATAAAATGCACATTAAAATTTAAATTAAAAAAATAAATAATATTTCTGATTTAAAAAAAATATGTTTTTCAATCCACTAAAGGGCTGTCTGATTATCTTACAACGGATACTTTCTATTAACTTTCCAGAGTGTCCAAATGAGACTATCACTGTTTGTTCTGATCAGCTTCCTGTTCTCCTCTACCTCCTGATGAGGACTGTTGCCACCGTTCTGTGGGTGGCTCTGCTGCTGTGGGTGTTGACGAAACATTACTCTGGGCCAGGCTAACACGGAGGTAAAAACAATTACATCATATTTTCCCAAATTTGCTGCCCAACTTTTCTACCAAGTTAAGGGACATCTACTCAGTGATTCGTTTAGATATTGGCCTTGGGGAACTCCAACAGTCACATAATGTAGGCATTTGTATGTACGGCAGCAAGGCTGTGTTTACAGATTGATTTAAATAACCAACTGGTGATTCTTTTTTCCATTGACCTCTTTTTATTTTTGAGACCTGAACAATAATTAAAACCCTAGAAACTATCATTCTAAAACATTTTTTTTAAATAGCTGATTGAGAGTACTTTTTATAACCAAATACTGGTAGGGTTTTTTTGTTAGTGTAACGTTTTTTTTTATGTTCTGAAGTTACTCACAGATTTTTAAAAAACGAAATAAGCACAGATAGCAGACAAATAAATTGCACTGTCAATCATTGATCAGTACAGTTATATTAATTGGTAATCAATTCATTTTCAATATTATTACTCATTTATTATCAGTGTTTGGAATAACGGCGTTTAAAAGAACGGCGTTACGTAACGGCGTTATTTTTTCAGTAACGGGGTACTGGGGCGCTGCTAAGGATTTTGGGCCCCATGAAAAGAATCTTGACAGGGCCCCCAACACAGCTGAGACTTTTTTCCTATTAATTTACATAAAATCATGCGCTTTTATGGTATTTTGACTATCATTCTCATATATTTAGGTCAATCAGACAATTGAACTCCATCCCATGTCCACACCCGTAATACTGCACTACTTCAGTACTGTATAATGTATATACTGTGCATAGCTGTACATGTATCATATATAGTGTATTCACATATATTTATATTTGTATGTATGTATTGTACATATTTGTACTGTACAATGGCAATGACAATAAAGGTAATCTAATCTAACCTAATATTTTTAACATAACAGTTGAAATGTAACGGAAACACTGAGCACTCTTAATACAATGAAATGTATTTATATTTATTTGATTCAACACTGATACTGAAATTTCAAAATAAAACTTCAATTTAAAAAACAGGAATTACAATCTGTGGTGAAAAAAAAATCTCAGCAAAAAAACACCACCATAAAACAAAATGGCCATATAAAATTTCTAATAATTTAAGCAGAACTTGCATATACTATATATAATACAGCAAATGAACCAGCAGCAGCAACTGGTCCGGCCCGGACCCTGCTGCTGGATCATTTCATTTCTGTTTGAAACGAGGCATGATTTTGACATAGCCTAGTGCGTTTGACTTTGAACGTTTAACTAAAACTGTGTATTGTTATTTTTTCCAGCGTTTTCTTGACCTAACATGGGGAGAAAACTGAGTTCCCTTATCATGCACTTTTAACACTAGAACGGCCACCAGCAGTCATTTTAACCGCAACATTCAAACGTATGGTAATTATCTTTAACACTAGAACGAACAAGGCATCATTTTGACCGTTTTGAAATTTGCATAGTCAATAACTTTGTCTAAATAAATCACAAAGCCTTGCTGCTCCCTGACTTTTCCTAAAACTACATGAATTTTCATTAAAACTAGCTTGCAAGACAGGTGCAACAGCGTGGACCGCAGCAGGATGCTGAAAGTGTGCGGAGCCTCGTACAAAGATGCCGACACCGGCTGCATGTGAGGCAAAGCCGCGCACCCGCTGCACCCTGCTCTATCGAAACGTGCTAACTTGTCGAAAAATGCTACCGTAGAGACCTGGGGCCTCATGTACAAAGCGTGCGTACGCACAGAAAAGTGGTCCTGAGGCATTTTCACTTCCTCTTCTGTCAAGTTGATATTCTGCGGCGCTATAAGTGAAGTTAAGCTGCTTGTGTTGCCTGGATACAATTTGGGCGGACTGAACCATTTTATGATAATCGAGAGGGGGAGAGGGGCCCACGGACTTTTGTGTTTCCTAAACAAATACATTTTTTTGACAGCAGGAAACAGCAAATAGAATAATTTTAAGTTAATAATTTTTACCATCAAATATATTTTTTTAGCACCACAATTTTATTGGGGCTTCTCTGGAGCCCCTCTTAGTCATGGGCCCGAGAATCGTCATCCTTTACCCCCCTTCGTAGCCCCAGGCGGGGTAATCTAACTAATTACTTTTCCCGTCGTTACAGCGCCGTTAACGTTACTGGTCGTTAAATGCGATAGCGTTACTATGTAATAAACTGTGTAATCGAGCGCACCAGCTGGCTCACACAGCTAGTCAGGAGGTGGGTTAATAACGAGGTAAGCAGTGCTTGAAGTGGACCGATGCGCTGCGCTCTCCATATCAGGTTAAGCTGGCAAACGTGGCGCTCACCTGTTCCCGTTCTCGCCTGCTAAACTCTTTCAACCAGCGATTATGTTGGCTAAGGCAGAGTCATGTTTCTTGGTAGCCAATCAGAGCCAGTGTTTTTACACACATGCCACTACACGCGCACACACACACACACACACACACACACACACAGCTAAACAGAGATTCGATGAAGCAGCAGAGATTTTTTTTTAACAGTAGGTAACGGAAATAGTTACTTTCCCTGGTAACGAGTTACTTTTATTTCAGAGTAATTCAGTTACTAACTCAGTTACTTTTTGGAACAAGTAGTGAGTAACTATAACTAATTACTTTTTTCAAGTAACGTTCCCAACACTGTTTATTATGGAACCAATGTAAACACAAACATGTTTCTCCTTCAATTTCCACAGATTACCAAACTGGATGGAAGAGTGGCTGAGATTACATCCAAATAAAAAATGTAACCTGCTGATTCCTTAAACAGTCAGGTACAAATGTTCCATTAATAAGGATGACATACAACTTTGTTGGTTTGTCAGTTACAAAATGGAGGTCCCTCCAGCCTTTCTGATGTTCACTGTGTTTTCACACTATATCATCTTATTCTCGTTTGGTCTGATGGGCTTCAGCACATAAAACTTTAGTGTTGTTTTTTACCCTGACGTGGAGTTTGTGTTGTGCTTGGAGCTGGTTGTTTCATGGTGTCAGTGGACTGCATTTCGTTAGCTGTTGTGTTGTTGTGGTAGTCGGAGAGAGGCCTCGTTTACATAATAAGCAGAATATTGGCTGTTCCAAGCAACAGAGAAAACAAGTGTGTGCTTCATTTCTAAGTGAGGTCACAGCCCACTGATAAAAAATAAAAACACAAACGTTATTTATTTAAAAATCTATCTATAGCCCCTTTAATCCCCATACAACTTATATTTGTTAAATATGAAGTTCTTTTAAATTAATTGTTTTTTAGTTTGTATTACATCAGTGCAGTGTTTTCTGTTAATAGTTTGTTCTTTTGACTGATTTAATTACTTTTTTTTTTTTAAATATTTAGGCCTAGAAGTAGATCTGTTGTGCTGTGACCACTGTGTATCATAAAATAACGTTTCTCAGGGGTGAAGACAGGTCAAGATAGTGTGTTCAAACCACATCACCTCTTAATAATTGGCAGTTGTCTGTTTCTATATATTTTTTTAAAACTGAGCGTCTACATGCTCACTCTTCACTCTGACCACAGAAAGCATCTCTCACAGCCTGTGCAGAATAACCACACGTCCACACCATCTCTACATCTGTGTGAAAAGGGGTTGTGGGTTGCATCAGGCCACTCACACGTGAGTAACGTACTTCAGGTTTGATACTGGCTGCTGCTCAGCAGTGGATGTCGAAATATGTTGTGCAGCTAAACACCAAGTCAGGAGAAAATGATGAAATCTGAGTTCTATCAAAACGACAAGTGTGTTGCAAAGGATGCACTAAAGCAGCGGCATCTCAAAACAAATCAAATGGGCACTACGCCTCATCAGACTCCACTGAGTAAAAATAAATAATTTTTCCCTGCAGATCATTGTTCAACACTTTTCAGTCAAACTGGACAGAATCTAAATAACTCTCACCCAAACCGTCTTGGTTAGTCTTTCCACTGTTCCATCATTCACTGACTCAAAATGGTCAAACTAAATCGTTATTCACCAAAATAGTCTTGTTCTGTAGGTGTGAAAAGAAACATCTATTGTATTGCTCTCCTCAAAGCCAACAGCTTAGCAACGAGAGACTCACATGCACCAACGTTCACACAGTGTCCGACCTCTTGAATCCTTTTTTTCTGGCATTATTATGCACATGGAAGCACACCTACATGTGTTTAATGCACTAACTGAGCAAGTCTTTGGGGGGTTTTTTTATCACTAAAGCAAATACAAAGGCCACTGATAGTAACCGTAGAAACCACATTTATGTTACACATTGACAAAAGTTCAGAGACCTGTCCTGGCAAGTTTCATTGTAGCATTACTCTCATTTATTGCAAAAGAACAAAACTAATTTTAGAAATGGTGAGGTTACATACAGAAAGTTTACTTCACTTCAATTAATTCACCACACACAGTTATGTACAAAAGTAAATCATGCAATTGAAATCCCCACACAATAAAAAACATGTTAGGTTCTCCAGTCAGTGCCATTGACTAGACACTGATATATACATCTGGATTTGGTCCCCGGGTGCTGCACAGTGGCTGCCCACTGCTCCTTTGAGGGATGGGTTAAATACAGAGAATGAATTTCACAACATGTATGTGTATGTGACAGTAAAGGTATTTTCTATTCTATTCTATTCTATTCTAATAACTGCTTTCTTGTTGCTTTTCCTGATTATAACCATACCCGTTTTGAAATATTAACATCCACATTAAGATGCTTTATGTTTCGTTCCTGGTGCAAACAAACCTTTAAAAACAAACCAATGTTATAGCAGAGAACACTTTGACCCTGTGAATATAACACTTAGGACTGAGTGAAATGTGCCAGTCTCTCCCTCAGACTGAAGTTTAACTGGACTTTTCTCTGAATCTCAACTTCCCGTTTGTTTATCTCCTCCAGTCACAGCGATATCCTCCTTGAGGCTCTCTACCTTTGTCTCCATTTTCTTGAGCACACTTTGTACTTTGATCAGTAGTCCATCTGTGTTCAGAACCAGTTGTTCTTGTTCTTGTTTTCTCTTCTGCACATTGCTTTTGTTCCGCATCATGATTTCTTTTAAGTTCAAGTATCCCTTTGCTCTGTCATGTTCTGTTTCTTTCTCCACCACATGAAGCTTCTTCTCAGCTTCATAATTTTCTTTCTCCATGTCATCTTTTTGACGCTTGAGTTTTTCTCTTAGTGATCCCAATTCCTCCATCTGTTCTTTTAATGTGTTGACTATCTCTGCAAAAAAATTCTGTTCTTCCTCTTTCTTCTGTTCATCGGCTTTTCTCTGTTTCTCCCCTGAGTCCTCTGTGCTTCCACTGTTTACTATTAGCTGCTCTCTTTGTCCTGTCTGTTCATTTTCATCCACAGGGGAAACGTTGGTCTCTGTGTACGTAGAGAAAGAAAATGAATTTAAACTTCAAGTCTATTATTTAGAGAAAACATGTCAAGCAGAACAGATACAGAAGCATACCAGAACAACAAAGTTTTAATTTTTACTTTAAGCTTACATGCATCTATCTCTGTGTATCCTGTGCAGGATTAGAGCCACTAAATCTAATTCCAACATGCATAGGATGAGAGACAGGAACACCCTACACATGTCTACTATCACTCCTTTAACATTTAAATATGTTGTAAATTTAAACTTAACTAAATTTCCAATTATTTCATGTGAAAGAAAAACTGATTGCTAACAATAATTTGTGTGTGAGTGACATGTAGGCCTGTATCTTTACATTTTGATACAAACACAATATATTTTATTACTTACGGGTTTTCTTTTGTTGCCATTTCCACACAATTAAGACAACTGCCAGAATAAATATGAACAGAGCAGCCAAGATAATACTGATACGAGCCACAGAACTTGATGCAGCCGTGGAGCATTCAGCTGAGATGAGGAATCCTACAAACACAATGGCAAATATTCAAAACGCAAAAGTGTAAATTAAAATAAACAACTAAAACAACCTGACCACCAACACACCTGTAACCTGAATGTGAGTCTCTCTGGTCTGGTTGATGTCCTTCTGTTGGACTCTACAGGTGAAGCTGTTGCTGTGTCTCTTCTCCACAGTCACTCTGCTGCTGACAGTATAGAGGTCATCAGGACCTCTGACTGTCTCTGTAGGTCCAGCAGAGAGGAGGTTTCCCTCACCGTCCAGCCAGAACACCTCAGGCTCTGGATACCAGCCTGCAGACTCACACTGTAACAATCCATCATTGCTGTTTATGTGAATCCCTGATATGACAGGTGAGGAGACAGCACCTGGTGACAGGAGAGAATAAAGCTTGAATACTGTGAACAAATACTGAATACTTTTCAACCAACGAGAGCACTTTATACGGTAGTACACCTGCAAAATGTCACTGAAATAGACACAGAAAAACACATGTTGCTGTTTAATCTTGTTGCTTCATGGTTTACTCGCTCTGTACACACACACACTGTACAGTCGTTCTTATGTAGCTGAAAATATTGACAGCTGAAATGCCAGAAGAAAACATCTGCATTTAAAGCCAGGAGCTGGGCTATATTACAGTTAATAGGCTCCAATCTCTGTGGAGTTGCTCCAGGTATTGATATATATGTTGTTTGCATAGAGTATACTGTGAATAACCTCTTGGTTACATCATCATATTTGTGTATACACATCATTCTTAGACGTTTGAGCACATTGACTCTGTAAGTGAAAAGAGAAGAGTCAGCCAGCAGTTAATGATCCAACATCAGCCCCTACAACAGTTTCCCCACATGGAGTCATCCTGAAGACTTTTCTCAGCATTACAGTTTACAATCACTGTGTAGTTCAATGCCAGCATTTGTATGAAAGACATTTAAAGGAGATCAGGTGACTGGAATACACACTCACCAACAACAAGTTGCACAGTAGACCCTCTGTTCAGCTTTGGAATGAGGCATCTGTATGTGCCGCTATCAGAGAGTTTTACTTGAGAGAGTTTCAGTGAAAGATCTCCGTGCTTCAGTTTGTCAGTAGACAGCGATGTTCTTCCTTTGTAAGACGGGTTTTGGTTAACCAGGAGGTCCTGACCTTCGTGCCACACGTGAACAAATCTGGGTTTTAGGTCAGGTCTGCCCCACTCCAGAATCATAGAAACAGCATCTGCTGCAGGATCCAGGTGGCATGGCAGTATGCTGTCATCACCAACTAATGCCACTGTTGGTGGACCAACAACCTGAGGATGACCTATGAGGAAATAGGTTTACATTTTAAATCCTGGTGCTGAGAGGATATGAGTCCTCTGCATCAATTCTTGGACATTGCACGTTACAGTAAAATCTTCTGGTCATATGAAGAATACTGTTTTAAAAATCAGTTAGCCTAATTTGACTAAGGGCCTGATTTGAAATACAAGAATAGCATTCTTAGTATGAATGTTACCTCCACAGCTGTGTGTCAGGAGGAGGACAACAGTGTGATGGAAAACCAAAGCTTTAAGAAACAATCCATCCACCAGGGAAAGCATCATGGGGCTCTGAAAACAAATTTTAATAAAGAGAGGGGGGGAAACAGAGGTGATATTTACATGATAAAAATCACAATAACTATTAAAATATGTCACATATGTCATCAACCAAAGAATTAAAAAGTTAAAGCTTTACAACAATAAAATTAAATACATGTTTTCACTCAATTCAGTAAAAAAAACATTAAATGTTACATCCTTACAGAAAAAGAAGCATAAAAGACAAGCTTGTTATCAGAAGATCTGTGCTATTTTCTCATTTCCAGAACTCCAGACTTATTTGACAATAAACACTATTGAATGTAAATTATGTAACAGAAGACCTACCCACCAACTGTTCTCTGTTGCTTGAATACTTGTTACTATGAAATCAAAATGGCTCAGGCGACATTTAAAAAATAACACTTTAACAAAGATTACAGTCATCAAAAGAAAAAACACTCCCCCTGTAGGTACTCCGTTTGCTTTTCATATTGTTACAATAGCGTGAGAACTAGTTTATTTACATAAAATTGAAATTTTAACCTTTTTTTTAATGTTTACAAATAATTGCGTTTTACATACACTTCTGAATGCAATATAAACACTAATGAGAATATTTTGTTATGTACAGTTAGTAAAATAAAATAGGAAACAAACATTATGTAAATAAATAATGAATCATAGAAAATAACAAACATAAAATCCAGGAAACATCGAGACATACTAAACACATAGCGGGAGAAGAGTAGTGATAATGTTCCCTGAATCAGCATTTATAAACTGTTGAAAATATGACTCACTTTTCATTTAAAACAGTTTCTTAATATAAGAAGTTAATGAAAGTGAACATACCTGTTACAGTAAGTCTCTGCGTCAGTTTACTTCTAATAAATGGCACCGTACAGCCAAAGTCCTCAAACAACATGTGTACTTTGTACACAATCATAATAAAATGTGTGATTCCATTTGTGTGGGTTCGTCGCCTGCTGTTTGACTGCATGAACAATGTTAAAAGAGAATGTTATCCATGTTTTATTTTGCCAACTCATTTTAATACAGTTTTACTAAAAACTATTATTCATTCAATACAACACAAAGATACCTTTTAAATGTGTTTTTATATTATATTTTGTTGTGTAGATAGTTAGGATCTTGATTTCCTACATCATAAAAAATTATCGCTGGCTTCAACACAGTATAAAAACAACACAGGACTATTGATGGGGACAAACAGGCGCAAGACAGTATCAACATACAACACAATGAATGAAATGATAGAAGGGCTGGATATTTGAATCAAAAACTATGTGAATGCAAAATGTGTATAGAGCGTCCAGTCGCTCCAATATGTTGTAGTAGGAGGAGTTTGTGATGTGAAAACATTTAACCCAGAATATTACCTTCCCCTAACCTTAACCAAGTGCTGTAAATCTGAAAAGGTGCAGTGGTTGAACTGGTCAATCAGCAATAAAAGCAAGAAAAGTATAAAGAAATGTAACAGTACAGGAAATCTTAACCCTTTAATACACAAGCAACGCAAAACCCTTCTAATGCACAACATGGATCCAAAATGACCCGTATTCATTCCCTGTGCTATGAGTGTTTCTGTGCTTAATCTTCTAAAATAATTGTATTTCATCACTTGATATTACAGGTATTCATTAAATGCAGCATCTTGTATTTTGATTCCCACAAACCGTTATTTTTAGTTTTACTTTTTTAAAAAAAAGGTGTATTCATTATGGAATTTGAACCTATAAGAACCTATAATATATATATAAAAATAATTGTAAATGTTTGCAATTAGGAACATATTGACTGTGGACCACTATTCACCTGACTCACCACACATGTCACATCTGAAAATGGCTGCTTTTGCACATTTGATGCATGAAACTAATAGTTTTACCTAAGACAATATTAGATAATAATCTTGGATATTAGGTTAAGGTCACCTTAACTTTGACATCCATTACTAGTGAGAAAGGGAAATGTCCAATACTATTGGCTAGCTAGCTATTGACAACATCTATTCTAGCTATAGCTTACATTCACTAGGTCAAAAAAATGATTTGAAAATATGACTGTACTTTTGATTTTTTTTCTTTCTTTCTTTCTTTCTTTCTTTCTTTCTTTCTTTCTTTCTTTCTATTCATTGTTAGTATGGTTGGGCACAGTAATTCCTAAACTGTTGATTTGTTTATCAAGTTATATATTCATCATGTATCTCTCTGCTCTCTCTGCTCTCTCTCTCTCTCACACACACACATACACAAAATGAGAGGTACCACTTATCAAAGCTGCATCAGAGTTTTTATTTGTTTATTTAACAGTGACATTGATACAGGTCAACAGTGATACATACCTGTAGTGGGAAAACACCAGTTTGTTAGAGGAAGACGACTGTATCTCGGTTACTTACATACATGTAAGAAGAAGATAATTGAGCAACAGTATCTAAGGACGAGGGGTTAATGGGGATGTTTCAGTGAACTCTCGTACTGAACTTGTGTCTGTCCTCTTTCCTCTCATTAGTTTTGTCATTCTACTAATCAGCCCCTCTGAACTCTGGATTAGTTTCTCTATGTTCAGTCGCAGTTTCTCTAGTTCTTCCTTCCTCTTCTCCAGTTTCCATTTATTGTCTAATAGCTTTTGGGTTTTTTTTACGTACTCTTCTGTTTTGCCAGTCGCCTCTTCTTCCTCTCTTAAATTTTGGTCCACAGACTTGAGCTCTTCTGCAACTTCCTCAGTCTGCTGCCTGATTATATCTTTTTGGTTCTGCAGTCCTGTCTTCAGTTCTTCTGATGTAGTAATTACATATTCCCGATCTTCATGTTCTTCCGGAAGCTGTGCCACTTGCTTCTTGTTTCCTGAACACAACACAGGAATGTCATTAAACCTCATATTACCACATCTGAAAAGAACATTTGTCTCACTCTATGTTATAACAATAGGAGAAAATGATCCACCCTTTTTCGTACAAATTATTAACCCTTTGTTTAACAATGAACACAAAGGTATTGTTTGCTTTTCCTATAACCATCGAATAACTTCAATGGTAACATGGCATTTAGAAAAGAAAAGGATTTAGGACTTACTTTTCCCACACAACATAGACAACTATACAAATCCCAATAACTCCACCAGCAGCCACAGCAGTGATGATACAATTGGGGAGTGATGAGTCAGCTGAAACAACAGAACAGAAATAGAGCATTTGATGCCAGAGCCAGCCGTAGAGAAGGCCTTAGGAAAGGCCCAAATAGGTTTGGTGTTAGATGTTTGCTATTTATTATTAGCATTTATCATTATATTATTGTTACTCACGTTATGAATACTGATAGAAATGCATATTAATGTATACAATAAACAGATTCCAAACAATCAGTAAGCATCAAGCATAACATGTACCTGTTTCTGCAGGTTGTCTCTCACTGTCCTGAGCTTCATCTGTGTTTAAAGATCTTAACGCTACTCCTGAGGGAAAGGTTTATCAGGCACACCACACATATTTAATATTAGTTTACAGGAAAATGTGTAATATTATAAAATGCATAAAATAATCATCTACTACAATCCCAGGTATCGACAACAAATTTTAAATAGACGGATGTCCAAGACTGCGCTGACAGCAGCAGTTATAGTATGACATTTTCACAGTTGAAAAAGGTCTGTTGTTTTAGCTGCCTGAAAGTAACCAGTAACAGCAGTGTAAACACACATGTGACAATTGTATATGTTGTCATTTACTGTAGCAATTACAGAAAATTTACAGTTTTAACAGATGCAGTTAAACCGTTATATAAACTGCTACAAAACTCTCACTGTGCCAGTCAGGGTGCAAACTACAGGGGGCAGTGCCAGGTTGGCATCCTGGCTGCTAAAATTAGGGTATTATTGATACATGATTGATTCATGAGGGTGATTCATCCCTAGTCATTACTGAAGAAAGTATTCAATCATGTCAGAAACTTCAATATTTGCTATGCTTTGTACAGCAAGCAGGACATACTATCCGCCTTTTTCTGTTTGTGAGAGAGTGTTTTCTGCCTTTAATGATACAGCAAACTTGCAATAGGTTGAGTCCCAACATCCTTTACGTGACAGGTCATATTAAAATAAATGTTATTTCATGTAGAAGTGCAGCTTGTGGTGTACAGCTTTAATCATGTGCTATTCTTTTTAATAATAAAAACATGGATATGAAACTGCCCAAACGACTGGTGTTTTCTCTCTGAACGTTTGTCTGGTTAACTTTAAATTTTACAGTTAAACATAAGGGTATTACTTATTCAATTCAATTCAATTTTATTTATATAGCGCCAAATCACAACAACAGTTATCTCACAGCGCTTTTCATAAAGAGCAGGTCTAGACCGTACTCTGAAGTTATTTACAGAAGCCCAACAATTCCCACCAAGAGCAAGCACTAGGCGACAGAGGCAAGGAAAAACTTCCTTTTAAGAGGCAGAAACCTCGAGAGCACAACCATGGCTCAGGGTGGTGGCCATCTGCCTCGACCGGTTGGGGTGAGGGAGGAGAGGGAGAGAGAGCAGGAGAGAGAGAGCAGAGGGAGGCAACCTACACAGTTTACACATAGAGGTACAGACAATAAAGATAATGGTGCCATAGACCGAATGAAAAATGGTACAGATCTTTGTAGTAATGTTAGTGATATTAATTATAACAGTAATAATAGCAATAGGACTAGTAATAGCAGTTGCAACTGTAGCAGAGGGCGTCGAGCAGGGATACGGGGGCAGCAGGAGACTCCCAACAACAGATCCAGACTCCACAGCTCCAGAACCAGCAACACCCGCAGGGAAGTGAGGGAGGACAGGAGGGGAAGCACACGCACCACGGGAGAGGGAGAAAAAAATCGAGTTAGTAACATGCATTAATGGGATGAGGTTGCACTCAGGGAGAAAGAGAGAAGAGGAGAGAGGAACTCAGTGCATCATGGGAAATCCCCCGGCAGTCTAGCCTATAGCAGCATAACTAAGGGATGGTTCAGGACTCACCCGAGCCAGCCCTAACTATAAGCTTTATCAAAAAGGAAAGTCTTAAGCCTACTCTTAAATGTAGAGACGGTGTCTGCCTCCGAACCCAAACTGGAACCTGGTTCCACAGGAGAGAGCCTGATAGCTGAACGCTCTGGCTCCCATTCTACTTTTGGAGACTCTAGGAACCACAAGTACCCCTGCATTCTGGGAGCGCAGTGCTCTGGTGGGGTAGTAAGGTACTATGAGCTCTTTAAGATAAGATGGTGCCTGACCATTAAGAGCTTTGTATGTGAGAAGAAGGATTTTAAATTCTATTCTGGATTTTACAGGAAGCCAATGCAGAGAAGCTAAGACAGGAGAGATATGATCTCTTTACTGGTTCCTGTCAGAACACGTGCTGCAGCATTCTGGATCAGCTGAAGAGTCTTAATGGACTTTTTCGAAGAGCCTGATAATAGGGAATTGCAGTAATCCAGTCTAGAAGTAACAAATGCATGGACTAGTTTTTCTGCATCATTTTTAGACAGGATGTTCCTGATTTTTGCAATATTACGTAGGTGAAAAAAGGCGGTCCGTGAAATTTGCTTAATGTGAGAGTTAAACGACATGTCCTGGTCAAAGATAACTCCAAGATTTCTCACAGTGGTGCTGGAGGCCAGGGCGATGCCATCCAGGGAAACCACATCCCTAGACAATGCGTCACGAAGGTGCTTAGGGCCTAGAACAATAACTTCAGTTTTATCTGAGTTTAACATTAGAAAATTGCAGGTCATCCAGGTTTTAACATCCTGAAGACACGTTTGAAGCTTAGCTAACTGATGAGTTTCATCTGGCTTGATCGATAGATATAACTGAGTATCATCTGCATAACAATGAAAGTTTATGGAGTGTTTCCTGATAATATTGCCTAAGGGAAGCATATATAAAGTGAAGAGGATTGGTCCGAGCACAGATCCTTGTGGAACTCCATGACTAACTTTGGTATGCATGGAGGACTCATCGTTAACATGTACAAACTGAAATCGATCTGATAAATAGGACTTAAACCAGCTTAGAGCGGTTCCTTTAATGCCAATGAAATGTTCCAGTCTCTGTAATAGGATCTGATGGTCAATGGTATCAAATGCGGCACTAAGATCTAGTAAAACCAATACAGAGACAAGTCCTTTGTCTGATGCAGTTAGGAGATCATTAGTAATTTTCACCAGTGCTGTCTCTGTGCTATGATGAGCTCGAAATCCTGACTGAAAATCCTCAAATAAACTATTGCTATGTAGAAAGTCACACAGCTGTTTGACTGACTGCTTTCTCCAGGACCTTAGAGATAAATGGAAGGTTAGATATAGGTCTATAGTTGGCTAAAACATCTGGATCCAGGTTGGGCTTTTTCAGAAGAGGTTTAATTACAGCTACTTTAAAGTACTGTGGCACGTAGCCTGTTAATAAAGACAAATTGATCACATCCAGCAGAGAAGTGCCAACCAAGGGCAAAACTTCTTTTAGCAGCCTAGTCGGGATGGGGTCTAAGAGGCAGGTAGATGGTTTAGATGAAGAAATTATTGAAGTTAGTTGATAAAGATTGAGGGAAGCAAAGCAGTCTAAGCATATAACTGGTTTTACAGCTGTTTCTAAAGTTCCTGAGTATAGAGTTAAGTCGGTGCCAGTTGAGGGCAGGTCTTGGTGGATTTTGTTTCTAATAGCTAGGATTTTATCATTAAAGAAGCTCATGAAGTCATAACTACTGAGAGCTATGGGAATACTTTGCTCAATAGAGCTGTGACTTTCTGTCAGCCTGGCTACAGTGCTGAAAAGAAACCTGGGGTTGTTCCTATTTTCCTCTATTAATGACCGAGTAGTACGCTGCTTTGGCATTCACGGAGGGCCTTCCTATAAGTTTTAAGACTATCTTGCCAAATTAAACGAGAATTTTCCAGTTTGGTGGAACGCCAATTCCTCTCGAAGTTTCTGTGATATTTTCTTTAATTTGACGAAGTTTCAGTATTATACCATGGGGCTAACCGTCTTTGTTTTAGTATTTTCTTTGTAGAGGGGCTACAGAGTCAAGTGTTGTTCGCAGCTGAGCCTGCAGCACTATCAACAAGGTGATCGACTTGGGAGGGACTGAAATTGCCAGTAAGAGTCCTCTGTTAATTTGATACCTGATAGTGAATTTAGAGCCGATGGGATCGCGATCCTTAAATTTAGCTATAGCACTATCAGACAGACATCTTGTATAGAAATTTTTGCCCAATGGAGGGTAGTTCAGCAGTACAAGCTCAAAAGTTATCAAGCAATGATCAGATAAAGAGGGATTCTGTGGGAACACTATTAAATGTTCAATTTCAATACCATATACCAGAACAAGGTCGAGGGTGTGATTAAAACAGTGAGTCGGTTCATGAACACTCTGAGAGAAGCCAATTGAATCTAATAGAGAGATAAACGCAGTACTAAAGCTGTCATTCTCAACATCCACATGAATATTAAAATCCCCTACAATAATAACTTTGTCCGTTTTAAGGACTAAAGTTGACAAAAACTCTGCAAATTCAGATAAGAATTCAGAGTAGGGCCCAGGTGCTCTGTACACTATAACAAATAGAATCGGTTGCAGTGATTTCCAGCTTGGGTGTGAAAGACTCAGAACAAGGCTTTCAAATGAGTTATAATTTAGTTTAGGTTTAGAGCTGATTACTAGGCTAGAGTCAAAGATAGCTGCAACTCCACCTCCTCGGCCTGTGCTTCGAGGAATGTGAGTATTGATATGACTGGGAGGGGTGGATTCATTTAGGCTTACATATTCTCCATCACCCAGCCAGGTTTCAGTAAGACAGAATAAATCAATTTCATAATCTGATATTAGTTCATTTACTAGTACACCTTTAGAAGAGAGAGATCTGATGTTCAAGAGTCCACATTTTACTCTCCTATTCGCTTGCACTATTGCTCCTGTGGTTTTAATTTTTATGAGGTTTTATGCACAGCTCCTCTTCTGTTTACCTTTGATTTAAATAATTTCAATGGTCGGGGACAGACAACCGTCACTATAGGGTTTTCACTAAGTAACTCCTGAAACGGAGGAGCAGAGAAGTGTGTTAAACTGCGACTCTGCGTAGGGTTTTGGGTGGGTAACTGCTGAATTAGAAGGGCAGAGAAGTGTGTTAAACTGCGACTCTGCCTCCTGGTCTCAACTCTGGGTTGTCATGGATTTGGTCCGCTAATAAAGTTGGCCAGATTTCTAGAAATGAGAGCTGCTCCTTCCCAAGAGGGTTTGAGGTCGTCTCTCCGAATCAGACCAGGTCTTCCCCAGAAAGTCTGCCAATGATCTACAAAGCCCACATCGTTGGCTGGACACCACCTCGATAACCAGCGGCGAAATGACGACATGCGGCTATACACGTCATCACTGGTCAGATTAGGCAGGGGTCCAGAGAAAACTACGGTGTCCGACATTGTTTTTGCGTATGAACACACCGACTCAACATTAATCTTAGTGACCTCCGATTGGCGTAACCCGGGAGTCATTACCGGCGACGTGAATAACAATCTTACTGTATTTACGTTTATCCTTAGCCAGCAGTTTCAAATAGGACTCGATGTCGCCCGCTCTGGCCCCTGGGATGCATTTGACTATGGTCGCTGGTTTCGCTTAACTTCACGCTTCGCAAAATGGAGCTGCCAATTATCAGAGTTGGTTTCTCAGCGGGTGTGTCGCTGAGTGGGGGAAAATCTATTAGAAACGGGAAGCGAATGATGGTGTCCTGAGGACTTTGAATGCTTACGACTATTTCTTCCTCGACAGTCACCCAGCCACCCTTTCCTGGCTGCTCAGGAAATGCCGGGGAACGGCTACCAGAGGCTAACTCAGGTCGGTCCGCACCGACTACCGGGACTGGCTAGCTACAGTAGGCTGATCTACCAAGGTGCGGAGCCGGACTTCTAACTCACTGAGCCTCGCCTCCATGTCTAAAAAAATAAACTACACTTGTTACACGCACCATTACCGCTAAAGGAGGCAGAGGAGTAACTGAACATCTGACACACCGAAGCAGGAGAAAGCAGGAGAGAGAGAGAGGAGAAGCCATCGTTAGCTGCTAAGCTAAAGACGCTAACGGCTAAGCTAAAGTACGGTAGCTGCTAGCTACCAACTTTGAAAACAACTATGAGATCGAACAGCAGTCACTAAAGATGGAAAGAACTGTGGAGTGCTTAGGCAAACTTACTGTAAGAATAAGTGTTTAGCGGACAATTGGCCGCTGTAATGATAATCTAACAATTTTATTATTTAGCGAGAGCAGCAAACAGGCTACCAACACACAAGCACCGGAAACGGAAATTAGTCAACACGCTTACCGCAGTACGTCAGCACGTCAGAGCACGAACAGATCACACACACTTTCCCAATTATATACACAGTATAGTTAAAAATGTTTAATAGTTGTGAACAAAATCGTTTGACACACAATATCAGAAATTGTTTCACAAATTTTTGCACAATATTAGACAATTAATTAAAATTACTACATACATGGATGGGTTATTATTCATATGTCCAATCACTTTGTATATCCACAGTGCAAATTGTTATGATTCACAATATGATTACCAGAACATATTAACACTATGCAACTTATGATACAACTATCTGTGAGATAATTCTTCTGAAGGCCGAGCTATTTTTGACACAATGTTTGGCTATAGTCCCTTTAAGAAAAGAATTGTAGAATCTTCATCAGAATGTGTTATTTTAAGTAAATACAAAAACTGAATATTCAGAAGTCCACATACCTGATGCTCAACAACAAATCGTCTCACCTCAGAGTAACAGTAAGCTGCACGGTCAGCCCTGAAATAAAGTAATTCCTTGAGTACTTTCCCCCCAGAATCATGTAATGAAGGCGTGTTCACTGTGATGTTCTGCTGATTACAGGCACGGTAATGTCTTTAAAATTAATTTGATCTTAAGTTGAAGATGAAATAATTCTTAAGATGATTGTGAATATTCAAGTAAAATGTTGACTTACTTTACGCTTTGTACGTTATTTTTATTTTAACAGTTTGACAGCTTAAACGTTGTACTTCGTACCAGCTGCCTGATAGCTGAGTACCTGTCATATAAACGTTACACTAATAAAGTAACTCAAACTCTGTTTCACCTCATATTTATGAGGGGGAAGTTTCAGTTGACAATAATTCTAAGCAGTAACAATGGACCATTGTTTCTTTTAAAGCAGGTGAATGGCTGCCTTTAGTCCAGAGGTATTATTTGCTAAAAAAATTCCTGAGTTTTTAAATATATTAACTATAGTAGAGTGTTTCTTGACTTCTGTTGTAGTGACACAAAACATACAACTGATGTGAACTTGTCTTGCTTGCTTTGCCTTTTCTCTTAGCAAATTTCTGTTAGCAAAATTCTCTCTTTCTCTCAATTTCAGTTTTTAAATTTTCAAATTTCACTTTGCTTCAATAAGCAAATCCCTCAGTAAATATGTGAAGCAGGTTTAATTAGGTGTTATTATTATGGTCTTGTTTTATATTATTGCATTGTAACTCCAGGTGATCTTGGATGAGTGCAGTTGTTTTGATATTTTTAGCTGACTCATTATTAACAGCTGTATTTATTTATTATGGATGGGTGCATTTATATATTATTTTACTTATTTTTTATATGCATTTCTATACAAGTATGATCTACTGTTATCTCTTCTCTTCTCTTACTACTCTCTACTGCTGTATTCGCTCTCATCTCATGGCATCAAATACCAATACTTTGGGAAAGTGTTAGTATGTCTGTACGAGAATTCTTGGTTAGCTAGTTAGTTAGCTTACTACGTTTGTGTTAAAGGAGTTGACAGCCCCCACCCGAAGTTCCTTTCACTAGAAAGGACCATGCCACAACGTCTGATTTAGAGGTACATGCAAATATGGAGGCATGCATGGATTAAAGCCCCCCTCCAGTGTCTTTTGACATTTCTATGATATTTCATATTTTTCTGAGTCACTTCCTTACAATGTTAATTACCCACATAGTTTGCCAACTATTTTTTGACAAATAGCTTAATTTTGTGCTCAAAGTTGAAAAAGTTGCTTAGTTGTTAAAACGGGGTGGTGACGTATGACTATAGAAAATTCCATAAGTCATACGTCATTCTCCACTCTGTCATGCCTCATTAAAAAACTGTCAGGCCTCGTTAAGTCAGATCATCAAACCGATAAACATCATTGTAAACTAACCAATTTATCATGTCCTTTACAAAAATGCGTCGCACTTTCACCTGCCACCATCTTGTATACAGTCTGTAACATGCATTTTACCGACGGCCATTTTGCCAATGCATCGGCGGAGACACACCCCACCTCCGCGGTAAAGTAAGTGCACCATAAAATTCTTCCCTTTACTGTTTCTAACCCTGTATGATTACAGTTTGTGTGTGTAAAATGCAAGTGGCAGTTATGACTACTGCTTTATCTGGGCTCCTCTCACTGGGTGAAAGTGGGCGAGACTCAGTTTCAAAGGCACTAAGGTACTTCTGAGGACCAATCAGGATGTCGAATCTGATGACAGTTGGTGGACTGTTTGATCAGGTGGACTGTTCAACTACTGCTACTGTCTTTTAAATCTGATGAAACCACACCTGCATAGTTCTGATGAGGTTTTTCAGTGTTAAACTCTGAGCTTTAGCTGTTGTTTTATTACTCATGATTATTTTATATTACGGAGAAATACTTGACATTTTCAATGCCACTATGCTGTCCTGAATCTGGTGATAAACACAAGTGTGCTGCCTGTTGATTTCAGATCACAGTTTAAAAGATAAGACACCAGGACTGCTGAAGCTTTTCCCGCTCGTTCTTTAGCTGCTTCATGTAATCTTCTGTTTCTGTATTCTGCAACAGTTTCTCTGTGGTCAGCTGCAGTTTCTGCAGTCCTTCCTTTTTTTCCCCCAGTTGCCATAGTGCATTTAATAGCTTCTGTTTTTCTCTCATGTCTTCTGTTCTGCTGATTTCTTCATACTCCTTAAGTTTCTCCTTGATCTCCTCTCTCTCTGTCTGCACATCTTCCATTTCCAGTTTGAAATGCTCTCTCTGGTTCTCCAGTAACCCCAGGACAATTTTGTTGTCTGATCGTCCCTTGAGTTCTGCTATCTTTTCATCCAGAGCTTTAATTTTCTTCTCTTTTCAGAAGGAATGTTGAGACATAAAACAAGAGAGAAACATTGATGAAAAAATTTACTAAGTGTGAATTCCACATTTCCACAGTACAAAACCTGTCTTTACCATGTAGTCATGTCATATTTACAACACTGCTGCTCTGAGTCACTACTACTACACTACTGAGTCACACTACTATTTTTATTCACTAATTAATTCCACTTACTTCAACATGTTTCCCATTAAAAACATAACAGGAAAGGGAATGATGACTTACTGGTTTCCTTATGTTTCCATCTCCATAAACCAAACAGAGTTCCTGTAGTGATGCCGATAGTGAGAGGAGCAGAAACATATTTTGAAAGGGACATGATGAAAACATCTGGAATCATAAACACACTACAGCAAGTCAAAAGATTCAATTCCCTTCAGTCTGTTTTATTTGCATGAATGTTTAGGTTAAACAATGTTGCGAAAATTTTCATTGTGACTATAACACAACAAGAATTCATGCAATCATGATCATGAAGTATAGCAATTATCAGTTACAACAAGAAAAATACAAACAGATAGAACGTAAACTACATACAAGAATTAACTATATTTAACATAACATGCAGCAGACACTAAGTGCAACAGTTCATTGAGTCACTCGATGTCCCTCTCAGGTTGTGATAAATACATATATAGAGAGACAGACAAAATGAGACATTTGATCAAAATATATTTAAAATAAAGGATTAAAAAGGAAGGAGGAGGAATAAGAAAAAATGTATTCAAGACTCACTGATTATTACATATCCATGTGTACGCACCAAAGACAACCCCAGAAAAATAAGGAAAGCTAACAATGACCCAAGAAGCAGATTTTTTTAAGCAAAACACCTGTGATCTTAACTATCTTTTAGCAGTAAATCACTTTTAGCCAACAATTACTAGTTTGTCAAAGTCAAAGTTACGGGAAATGCAGTCATGTTTTAGAACTACAGGAAATCTATTCAATGATGCAATCACTAAACTATGCCTACATGTGTCATCTCTTCAAGTATTTGTCATGTCAGACATGTGATGGTGAAGAAAAATAAAACATGTTATCTCACTTAAAGGATGTTTTGTCTCTTTGAAATGAAGATATAACGGCAAATCTAGCAATTCCTGTCACTTATTAAGCATTTCCACACTTCAAAGCCAACATTCGAGAAAAATACATAGTGCCTCCAGCTAAGCCAAGGGCTTTATCAGATCAGGTCTCCTGAAAGACAGGGTTTTGAAGTATCTGATATAAGGATGAAACATAGAATGACTTCAGTACTATTTAACACCATGGTTCAGTGATTTTGAACCAGGGACATGGCAATGATCAGTGATTTGTTGATTTGTTGACCAGATTATTTTCTATTATTACTGCATGCATATTTTTTATTCATTTAACATAGCCTGTGAAAAATGAGCTGATAAAAGCAACAGACAAGCTTTTATTTTACAAAAAAGTTCAAATAAATGTTATCAATAGCAATCTATTAAAAGCTATACATACCTGTAAAGTGCAACAAAGCTTTAGATCAGTATGTGACAGCCAAAGTTGTAACAACTCCAGCCAGCACCAGTGCTTGCACGTTTGGAATATGCACAAATATTACCTAATCTTTTTAATCTCTCTACGTCTTCTTTTAATTATGGCTGTGTCTACATCTCACAATGATAACAGCAGCCATCTCTGCTATGTGTGATGAATCTAGAATACATTAAAATTAAAACATTAAGGGGGAAATTAAGTTTTTAAGAATATTGTAATTGTTTAATGTACTTTTTCTCAGTTGTTTTTTGAAAGCATGACTTTTTTTTAAATTTTCTTAAATCTCTTCTACACATAGCCTACATTACAATCAGGATAGACTTCATCTGGGTGAACAATAATAATTTATTGACATGTAAAATGAATGTAAAAAATTTAAAAGGTGGTTGGCAATTAGACCCCATTGTGATGACGTTGTATTTAAAGGGGGTTGTGAAGCTGTAGAGGACATGGCAGCTACTCATCAAAGACGGTGGGTTTGGTGTAGCTCAGCAAAGTCAGGAGATTGCAGCATAAGTCGGCCAAGCCGCCTACTGGAAGCCAGGAGTAGGAGTCGGCCGGAATGCCAACAAAGAACCAGGAGCTGTAGTCGGCCTGGTCTGATGACCATGTGTTGGGCAAGTTACTTGGAAATTGCAATATATTACTAGTTACTTGTTACTTAACTTATTACTGGGTGATAAAAGTAAATTGTCACTGAAAGTTGCGTTAGTTAAGGTCAAAGCTACTTTTCAGAACATTTTTGACAAATGCTTTCAGAAAGTGGTGGCTACATGTCCCCAGCGTCCCCAGTGTAAATGTCCATTCCTCCCTACAGGTCATGCCTACCGCTTTACCGCTTTTTTTTTGCCACTTTGTTGTAGACGCCCAAAACCCCTCTCAGCTATGAAGAGCGTTTGTAGACTTCTTTTCTAATTCTTCAGAAAAGAGAATGCATGGAACACGTAATGACTTCTTACATTCGCTAATAAATAGCCAGTCTGTTTTCACTTTCTCACGTCCCTTTGCTGCTTTAGAGTATGACAAATACTCTGGGAAGCCCCTGCCTTCAGAATCTTTAATTAACTGACATACCTTGTAACAAAGTAATGCTGTCAACTCCTGCCAGTGCTCTAACAATGTTGTCTCTCTCTACATCGTTTAGTCTTTGGGCCAATTTCCTGGATCTGTGCCGCTCTCACAGGTTTCCCCTTCATATCCAGTCTGTGTTCTTGGTTCTGGCTCCATAGAAGTAGACGCAACAACATCATTATCAGTGGTCCCCGCAGATGTTGGCGTGGGATCAAATCCTGGTGTCTGTGTTAAGCATCATCCTCTTTCTCGTAGGTTGTGGTGGCTCCTTCACTAAAAATAACATTAGCTGTTACATTAGCCTTCTGGTGATTGTTAGCCGGACTGGGAGCAGCTTTCTGAGATGATGGAAAAATTTGGTCAATACACTATAATTTGGGTCTAAAGCCCTTGCCAGCTCCCTCTTTTTCTTCGGCTTTAATTTCTGGCACCCCTATTTATGTGCAGGCACTGGCATAGCAAGCAAATTCACTCCAACATTAGAGAGTAATTTTCACAGGTCACTTGCGCTGCTGACAGTGAAGCACTGACATTTTGGCGGTGAGTACAACAAAAAATTGCCTACTCATACCATTTTTATGAGATGGGGGTTTCATAATGACACAGGCTACATTACTACATACTCAAGCAACGTTAAATAAAATACAGTTTTTTCTCAATCACAACAAACAGTGGTGCTAATTTGGTTCAAAATAAAAAATGGTAACCTTTGCTTATATTTAGGATTAACATAATTATTGCTGTACTGCATGGGCCCCCGCTAGCGGCTGGGCCCCAGAAAACATCCCCCTTTATCCCTCCCTTATGGGCGTCCTTGTTTCTGGGTCACTTGAAACAATTACAATCACTACTCAGAGAGGCTGAAAGAAGAAGTATTATTTATTCTCTTTCCAAAACCTAAAACAAATCCAGAAAAATGTCAGCTGTGGATAAGAGTGTTAATCCTTAATATCATTATCCTCTTTCTCAATAGTCAGGTGGTTCACTTTGAGTCAGTTTGACAGCCTGAAACAACCTTCAGATGCACAATGCAACTGCAAAACTGTCTGCTTCTTTCTGAGACTGTTTTTTTCATAAAATTAGACAACGTTTGTCCAGGGAGTGTAGTAGACAGTGGCAGCGCCGTGATAAAATTATAAAATTAGGACCATATTAACTGCAGACCACTATTCGCCTGCCACACATTTCTCACCTGAGCTTTTGCACATTGATAATTGAAAGTAATAGTTTTATCTATGAAAATATTAGAGATCTTATGAAAGACACCATAGGAGCATTAGTTTGAGGTTACATTGACTTTGATAGTCATTACTAGTGAGAAAGGAAAATGTCCAAGACTATTAGATAGCTGCTGACAGTTTGATTCTAGCTAGCTTACATTAGCTAGGTTAAAAAAAAAGAAAAACATTTTTTGATGTGCATTTGATTTTCTTTTTTCATTCTTAATTTGGCTAGCCGCAGTAATTCCATAAACAGCTTTTCTTTAAATTATTGTGAGAGATCGTAGTAATACAATTTATTTGCAGTTATATATGTATTATGTATCTCTCTGCTCTCTCTCTCTCTCTCACATACACACAAAAATAAGAGGTCAGTCAATAGAATATAAGAAACATGTTATATCGTGTACTTGCATACCACTTCTAATAAGATGCATCAGAGTTTTAATCTGTTTATTTAACAGTGACAGTGATACAGATCAACACTGATACAAACCTGTAGTGGGAAAAACACTAAAACACAGCCTAAAACTCCGGTTACACTTTTAAACCCTTTTAAACTCAGGGTTAAACAACTAAATAAAAAAACAGAAAAAAATCAAATGAGAATTTTTAGGCATATGGCTATTTATGTAAGTACTGTAGATTATTATGTTGTTAGATTGCTATTTTGTTAGTTTAATTTGTTTTTATTTTGTGAGTTAATTCTGTGTCTGAAGCAATAATCAAACAAAACAATACAAATAAAGACAAAGGTAAATATCAAGGTCTTCTTTACAAAACACAGGCAATCAACAATCAAGTAGAACCAAAATATCAGCTGAAATAAGTGAAATCACATACAGTCACTGCATGCAGTGTACACAAAGACATACAAGTGTACAACTGAATGCATGTGTGTTTGTCTATGTGTGAGTGTGTATGTATATAATCAAGTGTACATGCATGTGACTATGTGTGAATGTAAGCTCCAAGGTTTACATCTTTGTTGTTTAAAGTGCAACATTGTCGAAATTGTTCCAGTTTGGGTTCGGGAGGCAGACACCGTCTCTACATTTAAGAGTAGGCTTAAGACTTTCCTTTTTGATAAAGCTTATAGTTAGGGCTGGCTCGGGTGAGTCCTGAACCATCCCTTAGTTATGCTGCTATAGGCTAGACTGCCGGGGGATTTCCCATGATGCACTGAGCTCCTCTCTCCTCTTCTCTCTTTCTCTCTGAGTGCAACCTCATCCCATTAATGCATGTTACTAACTTCGATTTTTTTCTCCCTCTCCCGTGGTCGTGTGCTTCCCCCTCCTGTCCTCCCCCCTCCCCTCACTTCCTGCGGGTGTTGCTGGTTCTGGAGCTGTGGAGTCTGGATCTGTTGTTGGGAGTCTCCTGCTGCCCCCGTATCCCTGCTCGACGCCCTCTGCTACAGTTGCAACTGCTATTACTAGTCCTATTGCTATTACTGTTATAATTAATATCACTAACATTACTACAAAGATCTGTACCATTTTTCATTCAGTCTATAGCACCATTATCTTTATTGTCTGTACCTCTATGTGTAAACTGTGTAGGTTGCCTCCCTCTGCTCTCTCTCTCCTGCTCTCTCTCTCCCTCTCCCCCTCACCCCCAACCGGTCGAGGCAGATGGCCGCCCACCCTGAGCCATGGTTCTGCTCGAGGTTTCTGCCTCTTAAAAGGAAGTTTTTGTAAATCTGCATAAATATGCAGCAGGTCAGTAGTCATATTTCTTGCCTTCCCCTTGGGATATTTTGGAAGCATGGCTTGCTTATTTAAACTTTATTTGCGATAGAAGATGCTGCTCACTGTTCGTGTGTATGTGTGTCGAGTAGACTGATGGTGCAGTGAGTAGACAGAAAGACAGACAGCATAGTTTTTTCTCATAGCACAAAAGTGTCTGAATTTTACAGCCAGTCTAATATTCAGTTGTGGAACCTGACTTAATCATTTCAGTTTTAGTTGAACTTTGAATGGAATTACTATGAGGATTACTTCACAAAATAAAATCCCACCACTCTGCTGTCACAGCAACACTTTCCCTTTCTGAAATCTTTGTTCCAGATCTAGTTACCAGTATACATTCAAATCAGTTTGCTAGAGGAAAATGACAGTATCTCAGTTACTGACATACATGTAAGAAGAAGATAATTGAGCTACAGTGTCTAAGGACAATGGGTTAACGGGGATGTTTCAGTGAACTCTCGTACTGAACTTATGTCTGTCTGTTTTGTCATTCTACTAATCAGTCCCTCTGAACTCTGGATTAGTTTCTCTATGTTTAGTTGCAGTTTCTCTAGTTCTTCCTTCCTCTTCTCCAGTTTCCATTTGTTGTCTAATAGCTTTTGTTTTTCTCTTACGTACTCTTCTGTTTTGTTAGTTGCCTCTTCTACCTCACTTAAATTTTGTTCTACAGACTTGAGCTCTTCTGCAACTTCCTCAATCTGCTGTCTGATTATATCTTTTTGGTCCTGCAGTCCTGTCTTCAGTTCTTCTGATGTAGTCTTTACATATACCCGGTCTTCATGTTCTTCCTGAAGCTGTGCCATTTGCTTTTTGTTTCCTGAACACAACAGAACAATGACATTAAACCTCATATTACTACATCTGAAAAGAACATTTGTCTCACTCTATGTTATAACAATAGGACAAAAAGATCCATCATTTTTGGTACAAATTATCAATTAACAATGAACACTAAGGTATTGTTTGCTTTTCCTATAACCATCACATAACTTCAATGGTAACATGGCATTTAGAAAAGAAAAGGATTTAGGACGTACTTGATTTTTCCCTCACAACATAGACAATTATACAAATCCCAATAACTCCACCACCAGCCACAGCAGTGATGATACAGTTGGGAAGTGATGAGTCAGCTGAAACAAAAGAACAGAAATAGAGCATTATTATATTATCGTAACACTTAACAATTATGAAAACTGATAGAAATGCATATTAATGTATACAATAAACAGATTCCAAACAATCAGTAAGCATCAAGCATAACATGTACCTGTTTCTGCAGGTTGTCTCTCACTGTCCTGAGCTTCATTTGTGTTTGAAGATCTTAGCGCTAATCCTGAGGGAAAGGTTTATCAGGCACACCACACATATTTAATATTAGTTTACAGGAAAATGTGTAAAATTATAAAATGCATAAAAGAATCATCTTCTACAATCCCAGGTATTGACAACAAATGTAAATAGACAGATGTCCAAGACTGCGCTGACAGCAGCAGTTATGGTGTGACATTTTCACAGTTCAGAAAAAGGTCGTTTTAGCTGCCTAAAAGTAACCAGCACACATGTGACAATAGTATATTTTGTCATTTACTGTAGTAATTAAAGAAAATTTACAGTTTTAAACCATTTTCTAAACCTCTACAAAACTCTCACTGTGCCAGTCAGGGTGCAAACTACAGGGGGGCAGTGCCAGCTTGTCATCCTGGCTGCTAAAATTAGGGTATTATTGGTACATGATTGATTCATGAGGGTGATTCATCCCTAGTCATTACTGAAGAAAGTATTCAATCATGTCAGAAACTTCACTATTTGCTATGCTTTGTACAGCAAGCAGGACATACTATCTGCCTTCATCTGTTTGTCAGAGGGTGTTTTCTGCCTTTAATGATACAGCAAACTTGCAATAGGTTGAGTCCCAACATCCTTTACGCGACAGGTCATATTAAAATAAATGTTATTTCATGTAGAAATGCAGCTTGTGGTGTTCAGGGGCGGCTGTGGCTCAGGAGATAGAGCGGGTTGGCCGTTAATCGGAAGGTCGGCGGTTCAATCCCCGGTCGAAGTGTCCTTGGGCAAGACACTGAACCCCGAATTGCCCCTGGCGGCTGTTCCAGTGCCAGTGTATGAATGTGTGTGAATGTTATTTCCGTTTGAGCACTTAGGCTCAGTGAGTGAATGTGTGTATGAATGGTGAATGCAGAAGTAGTGTGTAAAAGTGCTTTGAGAAGACTAGAAAGGCGCTATACAAGTACAGAGCATTTACATTTACAGCTTTATTTCATGTGCTATTCTTTTTAATAATAAAAACATGGATATGGAAACTGCCCAAATGATGGTGTTTTCTCTCTGAACATTTGTGTGGTTAACTTTAAATTCTGGATCTTTGTAGATCTTTGTACAGTTAAAAATAAGGGTATTACTTTTGTGTGTGTGTGTGTGAGTGTGTGTGTGTGTGTGTTCAGTGCATTACCTAAGCAACCATATGTAATCACTAAAATGAAAGGAATCACTAGTAAGTGGTTTTTCTTTAACTTCCTGTGCCTCTGTTGCCACATCATGGTCTTCTGAAAACATTAGTATAGTTAAAAATGTTTAATAGTGACACACAATAGATATTGCTTGATTCTGCCATGAAAATATCATAGGAAATCGTTTCACAAATTTTTGCACAATATTAGACAATTAATTAAAATTACTACATTAGTGCATCAGCAGTCCAATCACTTTGTATATCAACAGTGCAAATTGTTATGATTCACAATATGATTACCAGATCATATTAACATTATACAACTTAATATACAACTATCTGTGAGATAATTCTTCTGAAGGCCGAGCTATTTTTGACACAATGTTTGGCTATAGTCCCTTTAAGAAAAGAATTGTAGAATCTTCATCAGAATGTGTTATTTTAAATAAATACAAAAACTGAATATTCAGAAGTCCACATACCTGATGCTCAACAACAAATCGTCTCACCTCAGAGTAACAGTAAGCTGCACGGTCAGCCCTGAAATAAAGTAATTCCTTGAGTACTTTCCCCCCAGAATCATGTAATGAAGGCGTGTTCACTGTGATGTTCTGCTGATTACAGGCACAATAATGTCTTTAAAATTAATTTGATCTTAAGTTCAAGATGAAATAATTCTTAAGATGAGTATGAATATTCAAGTTTAATTGATTTACTTTACGCTTTGTATGTTTTTTTATTTAATAGTTTGACAATTTAAACTTTGTACTTCGTACCAGCTGCCTGATAGCTGAGTGCCTGTCACATAAACTTTACACTAATAAAGCAACTCAAACTCTGTTTCACCTCATATTTATGAGGGTGAAAGTTCTGTTGACAGTAAAAATCCTAAGCAGTAACAATGGGCCATTGTTTTTTTGGTTTTTTTAAGGCAGGTGAATGGCTGCCTTTACTCCAGAAGTATTATTTGACAAAACATTTTTTATAATTTTTTAAATATATTAACTATAGTAGACTTTTTTTTTACTTCAGTTGTGGTGACACAAAACATACAACTCATGTGAACTTGTCTTACTTGCCTTGCCTTTTCTCTTCTTAGTTTGTTAGAAAAGTTTTCTCTTTCTCTCAATTTCAGTTTTTTGTTTTAACGAGCAAATCCCTCAGTAAATGTGTATTAGGTGTTATGATTACGCAGTCTTGTTTTATATTATTGCATTGTACCTCCAGGTGATCTTGGATGAGTGCAGTTATTTTGATATTTTTAGCTTACTTATCATTAACAGCTGTATTTATTTATTATGGATGGGTGCATTTATATATTATTTTACTTATTTTTATATGCATTTCTATACAAGTATGATCTACTGTTATCTCTTCTGTTCTCTCTACTGCTGTATTCGCTCTCATCTCATGGCATTAATACCAATGCTTTGGGAAAGTGTTAGTATGTCTGTACGAGAATTCCTGGTTAGCTAGTTAGTTAGCATACGACGTTTGTGTTAAAGGAGTTGACAGCCCCCCCCGAAGTTCAGGGCACAGCTTCGGGGAAGGGATGAGGGGATGAAGGGAAGAGAGGACAGGATGGAGGAAACAGAGGAAGAGTGGATGTGTGTAGGGATGAATGGATTCAGGAAAGGCAAAAGGAGGGTGGGTCGAGGGATCTGAAACAAGCGTGCTGTTAAGCGTGTGGCCCCGCTCCCTAACCTAAATTGACAAATTAACTTCATTAAGCTAACCTTAACCACCGTGTGAGATGATTATATGTTGGCATCTACTGTCAAGGCTGACATGTAGTTTTGTCTGTGTAGGCTTTGTACGTCTTGTCTGCGAAGCTACAGTCTTCACTTATGAGCCCAAGACAAATGTTAATCTAATCTAATTAGATTAGAAATTATTCAACTTTCTCTCTCTATCCCTCTGGTGTGGGTTATGTGCACCCTGAATAGGGACTGAAGGCCTGATTTACATTAGTCGAATTTGACTATACTATGTCACCTGACCCCCGGCGACCCTGCAATCAAGATAATTGGTTGATGATGGATGGATGTCACCTGGCACTTGATGGGTTACATTGCAATTAACTGAAAGCCAGGGCATCTCATATGGACGCCAAAGTTTACTTTGTGCATCAAATATAAGGATCTGATGCTCTGCGGATAAGAATGGGCTGGAATTTAGGCTTATGGAGACTGTTGGTGGAGCTCTCTGCAGGGAGATGGGAGATTATGGATTGTTGACTGTTACTGATTAATCGTGTTTCTTAACTCGCAGAACTGAACCAAACCTCTGCTAATTTGGTGTAACAGTTAAATTAAATGCTTTTAATGTCCCTCTTTCTCACATTATCACATCCACATACAAAATCAGAAAAAGAATGTAGCTCTACCACACTTCCTTTATCTGTGCAACCTCTTATTCTTATCATTAGCTTAGAACTAAAATCGAAAATTTAAAAAATGTGAACATGATCTGGTCACTCATTTAAGTGATTTCAGTGTGGTTTAATGAAAAATAAAACAAAACGTCAAAATCAAAAGCACAACCATAAATGAAATTAGAAACACACTTAAAAGACTTTAATTCACTCTCTGCAAAATACACAACACAGCTCAAAAGATATAAAAGATATAACATGCATTTCAGTAATTCTTCCCTTCACTGTTTCTAACCGTGCATGTTTACAGTTTGTATGTGTAAAACGCAAGTGGACGGTTATGACTACTGCTTTATCTGGGCTCTCTCACTGGGTGAAAGTGGGCGATACTTAGTTCGGAAAAGGTACTCAGGGACTTCTGAGGACCAATCAGGATGTCGAATCTGATGACAGTTGGTGGACTGTTTGATCAGCTCCTGTCTTTTAAATGTGATGAAACCACACCTGCATAGTTCTGATGAACTTTTTCAGTGTTAAACTCTGAGTGTTAGCTGTTTTATTACTCTTGATTACTGAAACACAAGTGTGCTGCCTGTTGATTTCAGATCACAGTTTAAAAGATAAGACACCAGGACGGCTGAAGCTTTTCCCGCTCTTTCTTTAGCTGCTTCATGTAATCTTCTGTTTCTGTAATTTGCAACAGTTTCTCTGTGGTCAGCTGCAGTTTCTCCAGTCCTTCCTTTTTTTTCTCCTGTCGCCATAGTGCATTTAATAGCTTCTGTTTTTCTCTCATGTCTTCTGTTCTGCTGATTTCTTCATACTCCTTAAGTTTCTCCTTGATCTCCTCTCTCTCTGTCTGCACATCTTCCATTTCCAGTTTGAAATGCTCTCTCTGGTTCTCCAGTAACCCCAGGACAATTTTGTGGTCTGATTGTCCCTTGAGTTCTGCTATCTTTTCATCCAGAGCTTTAATTTTCTTCTCTTTTTAAAAAGGAATGTTGAGACATAAAACAAGAGAGAAACATTGATAAAAATTTTTTACTGAGTGTAAATTCCACATTTCCACAGTACAAAACAATATCGCTCTGAGTCACTATTACTATTTTTATTCACTAGTTAATTCCACTTACTGAAACATGTTTCACATTAAAAAACTAACAGGAAAAGGAATGGTGACTTACTGATTTCCTGACATTTCCATTTCCATAAAAGAAGAGTCCCTGCAGTGATGACGACAATGAAAGAAGCAGAGACACTTTTTGAAAGGGACATGATGAAAAGATCTGGAATCATAAACACACAACAGCAAGTCAAAAGATTCAATTCCCTTCAGTCTGTTTTATTTGCATGAATGTTTAGGTTAAACAATGTTGCGAAAATTTTCATTGTGACTATAACACAACAAGAATTCATGCAATCATGATCATGCAGTATAGCAATTATAAGTTACAACAACAAAAATACAAACAGATAGAACGTAAACTACATACAAGAATGAACTATATGTAACATAACATGCAGCAGACACTAAGTGCAACAGTTCACTGAGACACTCGCTGTCCCTCTCAGGTTGTGATATACAGTATATATACATCTATAGAGAGACAGACAAATTGACATTTGATCAAAATAAATTTAAAATAAAGGATTAAAAAGGAAGGAGGAGGAATAAGAATAAATGCATTTGTGACTCACTGATTATTACATATCCATGTGTACGCACCAAAGGCAACCACCGGAAAGTAAAGAAAGCAAACAATGACCCAAGAAAGAGATCTTTGCAGGACGAAATCATCTGAAATGATAAAAGACACCAATACATTTATAAAAGAATTTTAAGCAAAACACTTTGATTTGTTGCTTGGAAAACCAGATTATTTTCTATTATTACTGCATGCATAATTCTTATTCATTTAACATAGCCTGTGAAAAATGAGCTGATAAAAGCAACAGACAAGCTTTTATTTTACAAAAAACTTCAAATAAATGTTATCAATAGCAATCTATTAAAAGCCTACCTACCTGTAAAGTGCAGCAAAGCTTTAGATCAGCATGTGACAGCCAAAATTGTAACAAGTCCAGCCAGCACCTAGTGAATAATTTTTGTCTTTCCTGTCGTTTCCATCACATGACCTTCCCCGCCCACCTGACCCTTGGACTTCAGCTTCTTTATCTCACCTCTTTTCAGATATGTTTGCCAGTTTGAATCTGCATGGTTTTGATTTTTGGGTTAATTTGAACCTTTCCTAATCTGTTGGTCTTTCAGCTGTGCATCTGGATTCAAACATGGTTATATTATATATCTACTGAGCCTTTCCACAAAGTCCCCATATAAAATCCTCTCACTCTATCTGCGTTTGTAAGATAAGGTTTAGTGACATCTGTATGTGTCCTTTGAAGCCTCAATTATTTCAGGTGAGTCTCAGATAATTAGAATATCGTGAAAAAGTTGTTTTGCAAGTGTTTTTTCCTCTTAATTTAAAAAGTTTAACTTTCAGTTATTCAAGATTCACTACACATAATGTGAAATATTTCAGGCCTTGATTAGATTTTCTCCTTAGCCCAGGTAGATGCTTCTGACATTGTCTCCTGTTCAGGAGTGGATTGCCTGGAAATGTGACACTTGTAGCCCACTGAATCAGCTTTGCCTGACAATCTTCTCAAGGCTGTGACCATCCCTCTTGCTTGTGCACCTTTTCCTACCACACTCTAACCTTCCAGTCAATATTGTGAGATATTTTGATTTCCAACAGCTGTGAGCTGTGAGCTGTAATCATCAAAAAGGAGGCCTGAAATATTAAACTTTATGGGTGGCATTTACTAACACCCCGAATACAGAGCATGCATTCTAAAATATTTCACCTGTAATTTTAGTAGCTGTTATGGGTGATTAACAAAGAATCATTGCGTAGATGTCAATAGGAGCAAACACAATAGAGGTGGCAGTATTTAAATGACGGTTTTGCGTGTTTTAATGATTTCCACCATGGAGAGTTGGGATGGAAAGCAGCCACTGCGTAAAAACCTTGGTTTGTTTCATCCAGTGCATCCCGATTGTGTGGAAATCGTATGTACCTGCTCATCCTGCTTGGGGCAGCACACTTGAAGAAACTGCTTTGGGAAAGCCCAGCATAAACAGCTAATAGGACATGGTGTGAACTACGGGGAAGCCAGGGGGAATAAGACATAAGCTCCCCGAAAAACATCCATCCATCCATCTTCAACCGCTTATCCGAGGTCGGGTCGCGGGGGCAGCAGCTCCAGCAGGGGACCCCAAACTTCCCTTTCCCGAGCCACATTAGCCAGCTCTGACTGGGGGATCCCGAGGCGTTCCCAGGCCAGCGTGGAGATATAATCTCTCCACCTTGTCCTGGGTCTTCCCCGAGGCCTCCTCCCAGCTGGACGTGCCTGGAACACCTCCCTAGGGAGGCGTCCAGGAGGCATCCTTACCAGATGCCCAAACCACCTCAACTGGCTCCTTTCAACGCAAAGGAGCAGCGGCTCTACTCTGAGCTCCTCGCGAATGGCCGAACTTCTCACCCTATCTCTAAGGGAGACACCAGCCACCCGCCTGAGGAAACCCATTTCGCCGCTTGTACCCAGCGATCTCGTTCTTTCGGTCATGACCCAGCTTTCATGACCATAGGTGAGGGTAGGAGCGAAAATTGACCGGTAGATCGAGAGCTTTGCCTTACGGCTCAGCTCTCTTTTCGTTACAGCGATGCGGTAAAGCGAGTGCAATACCGCCCCCGCTGCTCCGATTCTCCGGTCAATCTCCTGCTCCAATCTCCCCTCACTCGTGAACAAGACCCCGAGGTACTTGAACTCCTTCACTTGGGGCAAGGACTCATTCCCTACCTGGAGTTGGCACTCCATCGGTTTCCTGCTGAGAACCATGGCCACAGATTTAGAGGTGCTAATCCTCATCCCAGCCGCTTCGCACTCTGCTGCGAACCGATCCAGGGAGAGCTGAAGGCTACGGACCGATGATGCCATCAGGACCACATCATCCGCAAAAAGCAGTGACGAGATCCCAAGCCCACCGAACCGCAGCCCCTCCTCGCCACGGCTACGCCTCGATATCCTGTCCATGAATATCACAAACAGGATTGGTGACAAAGCGCAGCCCTGGCGAAGGCCAACCCCCACCTGGAACAAGTCCGACTTACTGCCGAGTACTCGGACACAGCTCTCGCTTTGGATGTACAAGGATTGGATAGCCCTAAGAAGGGCCCCCCTCACCCCATACTCCCGCAGCACCTCCCACAGTATCTCCCGAGGGACCCGGTCGTATGCCTTCTCCAGATCCACAAAGCACATGTAGACTGGATGGGCATACTCCCAAGCCCACTCCAGGATCCTTGTGAGAGTAAAGAGCTGGTCAGTTGTTCCACGACCAGGACGAAAACCGCATTGTTCCTCTTCGATCTGTGGTTCGACAATCGGCCGAACCCTCCGTTCCAGCACCCTGGCGTAGACTTTACCAGGGAGGCTGAGAAGTGTGATACCCCTGTAATTGGCACACACTCTCTGGTCCCCCTTTTTGAACAGGGGAACCACCACCCCAGTCCGCCACTCCTTGGGCACTGTACCCGACTTCCACGCAATGTTGAAGAGACGTGTCATCCATGACAGCCCCTCCACACCCAAAGCTTTTAGCATCTCTGGGCGGATCTCATCAATCCCCGGGGCTTTGCCACTGTGGAGTTGTTTAACTACCTCAGTGACCTCCTCCAGGGAAATTGACAAGAAACCCCCATCAGCCTCCAGCTCTGCCTCTACTAGAGAGGGCGTGTCAGTCGGATTTAGGAGTTCCTCAAAGTGTTCCCTCCACCGCCCAATTACCTCCCCAGTTGAGGTCAACAGGGTCCCATCCTTACTGTACACAGCTTGGACGGTTCCCCGTTTCCCCCTCCTGAGATGGCGGACAGTTCTCCAGAAACACTTTGGTGCCGACCGAAAGTCCTTCTCCATGTCTTCTCCGAACTTCTCCCACACCCGCTGCTTTGCTTCTGCCCCGAAAAACAGTATTTGTGAAATTTTGGGGGGTCTCTAAGAGATTCACAGTATGCTTTTTGTCGTTCATTTTTATATTTCTATATCATCATAGATCATGCGTAATATCAGGAGTGCCGTACATCATTCAGCAAGAGGGACGATCACCGACCGTCTCCACTCTGCCCACAATGTCCCATTGCCTCTCAACCACAGTTATTTAATAGTGAAAATGACAGCTGACAGCGGATATGAGAACAGATTTTAAAGTTGGATAGTGATTATATGATTGGCTGTGATGATCGTGGATGATTGTGATACTCTGTATCTCGGCAAACACTGTTAGATTTGTACAGTGTTTATCATATGGAACAACATCTTCTACATATACTGTGGCTCTGGCCAGCGCACCTCATCAACATCACAGACAATGTTCTGCCTGGCCTCACATCACCTAGCATGCTAAATCCAGCTCTAAAATGAAGGTTAAAATCAAACTGCAGAACAGGCGACCGGCAACAGGACTGGAGGCCTGTGATAACTGTGAGTCAAACAGGAGAGCCAGTGGAGCAAGGCTACAGTAAGTCTGGGACTGGGGTCTGTTGCAGTTGTTCTTCTAGAGATTGCTGCAGCACAAGAGCCAAAGTTTTAAGCGACTCAGGAGCAGGAAATGGTTGTAGTTTAGCAGTAACAGGGAGTTGTTTTAGCTCAGCAAATGAGAGGGTAGCTGCAGCTGGGCAGGGACAGGAAGCAGTTGTAGTTCTGTGGCTGGAAACTGCTAAATTTCAGCAGGGACAGGACATGGCAGCTACTCAACAAAGACAGGGATTGGTGTAGCTCAGCGAAGTCAGGAGATTGCAGCATAAGTTGGCCAAGCCGCCTAGTGGAAGCTAGGAGCAGCAGTCGGCCGTAATGCCAACAAAAAAACAGGAGCTGTAGTCGGCCTGGTCTGATGACCATGTGTTGGGTAAGTTACTTGGAAATTGCAATATATTACTAGTTACTTATTACTCCTTTAAAAAGTAATATTATTACTTAACTTATTACTGGGTGATGAAAGTAAATAGTTATGTTACTAGTTAAGGTGCAAGCTATTTTTCAGAACATTTTTAACAAACTCTTTCAAAAAGTGGTGGCTACATGTCCCCAGCGTCCCCAGTGTAAATGAACCTCCCTCCCTACATGTAGAGCTACTCATGCTTCCCGCTTTACCTCCACTCTCCTCCTGCTCTCTCTCCATCGGCCCTGTCACTTTGTCACTCTGCTTCGCTACACTGTAACTCATTTTTGTATTTTGAACAGTATTTTAATGTAATAGGTGGAATAAAATACTGTATATATACTTTACAGTAGATTACTGTAAATAGCAAAGGATTATGGGAAGATATTTCCTCACTACTGTAATACTTCTTTACTGTAAATCAGTTTACAGTAACCTGCCTGTGAAAAAATGACCAATGGGAGGGGATATATTTTTTGATGGAAGTGTCAGTAAAAGGACAAAGGAGAAAAACAGCTCAACAAAAACATAAGTAAGCTTTAATAATTACACTGTTATGGCCAAAATTTTCAAATATATTCAATTCTTGCCAAGTTAACTTCCTCATTTCTAACCCAAGCTAAAGAATCCCTAGGGAATGAATGCAACGGACTTTGGTGTGTGAAATGACATAACATGTCTCAACAACTATTGGGCTGATTTCTAGAAATGTTATGTTTTGTAGGCATTGGGTGAAACCCAATTCCCTCAAACTCAGCTCATTTAATTGATCTGTTTTTAGTGCTTATTGTACCATCCTGTAGGTCCCTTCTGTGGTCATTATCCTGCGATCACTCTTCACATCAACACAGGTGTCTCTTTGTACTTGAATAAGTAAATGTTTTACGATATGTTAAGGACAAATGTTCATGTTGTGAAATTTTTGGGTGATTTGCAGTGCTGTCTTGAAATTGGATTATGGATTACATAGTGTAAATGGAGTACTGTAAATCAGTGGTCCCCAACCTTTTTTGCACAATGGACCAGTTTAATATCAGACAATATTTTCATGGACTGGCCTTTAAGGTGTGGCGGATAAATACAGCAAAATTAAAATGATACGACTGGCATAAAAACTGGGTTGTTTTTTTAAACATAATAATGTAAATCCAATGTATAGGCCAACAGCCACAATAGAAATAAATGTTTTATTCATACTAAGAACCCAGGATCCGTTGGAAATGGCAACAGAGTTTTCAGAGCTGTTGTGGTTATCTCAGGGTATTCTGCCATGACTTTTATCCAGAACACCAGCAGAGTTGTTGTCTCGAACATACTTTTAAAGCTGATGGAATTTGCGATCTCCAGCAGTTGATCTTCTTCATGGATTGTGCAATGTCCTCTATGGATTGACCTGGTTTGTTGACAAATGGCTCGCAAATCCATTCCTTGGCAGTTGGTGAGTCTTTTGTGGTTGGGAAGTTACGCTCGAACTCCTTTAAAAGCAAAGACAGGTAATTGTGCACACACTGGGAGACCTAAGTTCTAATGTTGGAAACATGTCAAATATACCTCTGTTCACTCGCCGTCCCCACAAATCCAGTTTGGCTTTAAATGCAGCTACTTTATCTGCCAACTTGAAGACTGTTGTCATTTTCCCCTGAAGTGACAGATTGAGTTCATTGAGCAGGTTGAATATGTTGCATAAGTAAGTGAGTTTTGCGACCCATTCCTCGTGGTTAATAACTTTAACATCATCATTCAATTCACTGTTAAGTTCTTTAGCAGTTTTTGGCCAGCCAGCATTTCCCTGTGAATGACAGAATGCGTAGACTCACATTCAGGTGCAACCTCTTTAATCCAGACAGTGGTCCAGTCATGGCAGCAGCTCTGTCTGTGCATATGCCAACACAAAAGGAGCATTTCAGTTTTCCTGATATGTAGTCATGCAGCAACTTGAATAGTTCTGCGGCTGTGGTTTTGGTTGGCAACAATAGCGCACATAACATATCCTCATGCACATCCTCCTGATAAAGATATCTCACATAAATAAGTAGTATTGCTTTGTTAATATATGTAGACTCGTCAACTTGGAGTGCGTACCACAGTGATGTATTTATCCTCTCCAATAATTGTGTTTCAATGTCCTCTGCTATTTCCTTAATGCGCCGAATGATGGTACTAGCCGAAAGAGGCACCTGTGCTGTCTTTTTAACTCCAGTGTCTCCTAGAAGTTCACGGCAAATGTCTTCTGGGGCGAGCAGGATAAATTCTCAACCATTAGTGAATGGCTTCTTAGCCTTAGCAATACGGTTAGCCACCAAGTATGATTCTCAGTGCACTCGCATTTATTGATGTAGTGGCCCTTAGTAATTACTTCTGTTGCGTCACACTTTTTTCTTTCAAAATATTCAAAAGGCTTGTCTTTTAATGCGGGGTGCTTAGTCTCCAAGTGGCAAAGGAGTTTTGAAGGCTTCATTGCCTCATTAGAGAGCTGGTTGCCACATATTATGCAGAGCAGGCTTGGTGCATGTAAATCACCATTTGCGATAAATCCATATTTTAAGTAGGAATCTTGGTATTGTCTGTTAAATGCAGCTTTCTTTTTCTCGTAGGTTTCCCCTTCGCAAAGAAACTTTCCAGAGACGTTTGTTTTTTACTCATTTTGGTGGTGGGGGGTGGGGGGTTTGCGTTGAGAGTGCGTTATAGACAGATATAACTGAGAGAATCTTGTCATTTTTCAAAATAAAACATTGTTCAGACTTAGATAATAAATAAAACGAAAATAATGTAAGTCATTTATTCTTTCTGTGCAGCCTGGTACCAAATGACCCAATGACGCGGCATGGGGCTTGAAATTACAGTAACAATGCTGTAATTTCAATTACAGTTTGCATCCAGCTGCCAGTAAGTTACTGTATAATTTACAGCAACCTTTTTACAGTGAGGCCTCCTACTCTGCCCGGCTGTGGCGGCTCTCCTTTACTACTTTAAGTGCCTATGCCTGCACTACATCAGGTAATGCAGCTAGTGCTTGAAGTTGAAAAAAAATAGGTGCCCCATTTTTTTTAACAAAAGCTTTGAAAAAGTGATGGAGACATAGTAATTCTGACCTATCTCCAGCGTCATCAGTGTGAAACCTATCTGTCAACACTTTTAAATGTCCCACCCAATCCAGGCTGTGGTTGGTCGGTTCACAACAAGTGACACTGACAAGCTACATTCAGCAAATGGCTGCTTGAAAGGCACCTCAGTTTCTCTTCTTCCTCGTTTCTCTCCGCCGACAGTTTAGCACGCAGGCGAGAACGGGAACTGGCCCACCGCTCACCAATACACAATCGTTCAATTTAGGGGATCAGATTAGGGGTGTGACTAAACAGTGAGACGTGACATTGCACAAAATTGGTGTCTATGACTACAAGACAGGAATAAATTGTAGATGTACATATTTAGTAAAAATATTTACAGAAGAAATTTCGATAGAGGGGTGTGAGGATCCTCCCCCAGAAGATTTAGCATTAAACACTTAATTTTCTGCATTGTGGAGACATTTTCTGCACCAAAAAAACGCAAGGCAAGAAACAGAAAGCAGAGAGGCCGGCGGGGGGTAAGAGATGTGATTGGCCCAGCGTCAGTATAGGTTACCCAACGCACTGCTGTCCATAATTGTTAGCCAGCTTTTAAAAACAGTTATATTAAAATAGCTTACATTACAATGGCCCCAAAGGTGCATCAGCCCACCGGGCATTTGCCCGGTATGCTATATTACCAGTCCAGTCCTGGTCTGAAGAATGTTTTGGGGGTTTTTTGGTCCGCAACGTAAGAAACAGAGAGCAGAGGGGGCAGGGGCTAGTAGGAGATGTGATGGGCCGGCCCAGCGTCACTATAGAAAATTACCCAATGGGCCGCTGTCCATGCTTTATGGGGCGATCGCTGGCCCATTTTTTAAAAACAGTAAATAAACAATTTACATTACACTGGACCCAAAGGTGCGTTGTCCCGCTGCATTTGCCCGGTATGCCAGACTACCAGTCTAGCCCTGCTCGGCAACCATCTTGGCAACGCCTCCAGGCAGCTGTTTCAGACTAACAAGACCAGGCTCCCATCTAAATGACTGGGGGAGAGAGTCGGACCTGCACCTATACAGGTCACTAGGGCATAAAAACGACATGAATAGAATCAGCAGTAAAATCTAATAAACATCATTGAAAAAGTTTGAGTTAAGGTTAAGGTTTTTAAAATAAGGTTTAAAAAGCGGTTTTCCCAACCGGTTATACTTTTACTACACATGTGTCACTACTACCACACATGCTCTATTCTGCCCTCCCTGAACATTAGTGATTAATAATAATAATAATAATAAATTGAATTTGTATAGCGCTTTTCCCAGGCTCAAAGTCGCTTAACAGAGTAGAATATATTTAAAAAAAAAAAAAAAAAAAAAAGTAAACTATGGACAGGCAGAAGAGAAGAGATGGGCCTTCAGACGGGACTGAAAAATGGTAAGGGACTCAGACATGCGGATCTCATAGGGGAGGGAGTTCCAGAGCCTGGGAGCTGCCCTGGAAAAGGTAAAAGATTAGTTTGGCAGATAGTTTAACAATTCTCCAAATGAGAGACAAAGATTTCTCTTTCAGGCTGTTTATTTGTTGCCTTGCACTTGAAAGTACTGTAAAACTAAAACACACATAAGAAAAACACATTAATTCACACACACTGCAAGTTACAAGAACATATCAAGTCTCAATGGTGAAATAACATTCAACATAGCTAGCATAACTGCTACAACCATGTGTCTAATAGAGAATGGGATCGTGACGTCAGCCGATCAGGCATTGTGGGATTTTAGGACACGGATGTTACGGGAGAAACGTAGTTGCAGCAGCGTAGTAGTAGTAGTATTGGCGGTAGACTGTGTAGGTGGTGGTATATTTTATAAGTAATTCAATTTAGAAACACGACAGAATGGTGAACGCGTGCTGCAATATAAATTGTCACGATCGGCGTGGAAAACGTAACACAAATAGAGTAAGATTTTTCAGCTTTCCTGCTTGGAAGCAAAGCAATGGAACTCCCATTTGCACACCATGAAAATAGTTGTTAATTCATAGTCAAATCTCCTATATTTTTTGTAGACATGTACTTTTGATCTCTTTACTAGTTCTTTATTTATGTTTATATGTACGGTTAAGCACCAATAAACCAAGGTAAATTCCTCGTATGTGAAAATGTACATGGAAATAAACCTGATTCTGATTTAGTACAGAAACTAGCTAGAACAGTTCAGAAACAACAACATTTCGCCTGGAAATTACATTTAATAAAAGTAAACAACTTAACCAAAATGTTTCCTAAGTAAAAAAGAAGAATATATACGACGCAGAGTTTAACTTGCAGTGTTTTGTTGAGTTTATGGTGACAGAGGTGTGTCTGGTGCGTGGTGATTAGCTAACGTTAGCTTTCTGGTCGTTGAGTTTGTAAATCTCCAGGTACTGAACCCAACCATTAGTACAGTGATGATGGGCCCCAAGAGATTTATAATTTCGGAACTGCTCAAAAGTGTATGAGCTCACACCACAAACAAGGTAAGAAAACACGTCAGGAAATGTTGTTTGCGGTAGCTTATTCAGCTCAGTCGACCACTCTTTGTGTTTGTACGGAACGAGCCCGTTAATTGCCTTTATTTTCTCCAAGTAGCACTCCTTTGCTTCCTTGTTTAGCTTCTCCCGGTAGATAACCTTGTGCTTTATCTTCGCACAGCCCATGTGTGTTTGTTTACCTTTTTTATTCTTCTCTATACAACCTCGTTTGGCAAACAAAGTACTTTATTGTACTTTACCGCCACCAATTGGTGTTACAACCGTGTCCTAAAAGATGGCCGCCGCTACCCAAAATGCACTGCATCATGACGTAGTTGCCCATTCTCTATTATTAGCGCCGTTAGCTAAATGCTAACGCACATGGGAATCTCCATTCATATGCTAACAGAAATTAGCATCGCGGTCGCGACGATGTATTTGCGCAAATTACACACATTTTGATTCACATGCTCAACATTCCGAACTATGCATTACTGTGGACATGGCACACATGGCATAAATACTTACAGGCATGTACCTCCTGTGCTCTGTGTGAAACAAAGAATCTGGCTGGCTAGCTAGAAAACCAAAGGTTCAACACCCAACTCAAAACTCCCAGTGTACTTAACCACAGCCACCACTAGGTGGAGACATTGCATTCTAAGAAGGCAGCATATGCTCAGTAGAAATAAAACAGACCCTTACGTCAGCGGAACCATACGATTGGCTGAAACATGTTTCCCGATTTGACTGTTAAAAGCAGACGATTTCTAGCGGAATAACCACCATCTTTGCCATTATGGGCTTTTCCCACAGAGTTGTATTGAGGACGTGATTGAGTACCGTGTCTCCTCTAAAATTTCTTTGTCTATACTGTGAGGTTATAAGAACTGTACAACTTTTTGTTATAACAGTGCTTAATTTGTAAATTATTAGGTGCCAGAGCACATTAAATGAGCCATCCGCTTACACTCAAATAATTATTTAAACGCATGCATAGTTTTAAAGGGAAATCAGAAACCATTATTTTTTATGGATTATATTTGTGTAGAAGGGCAGTGCTGTGACGGAGTGCAAAAGGCTTAAACTTCGGCTAGCACCGGCGTAAATTAAGCACTGGATATAACAGAATCTTGGTTTATGCTAAATAAATAAAAGACTTAAAGACACATACATGATGTCAAGCTACCTGCTGTTTTTTAGGTCTTTCTGTGTTTAAGTTGTCAGTGTTCTGGTACAAGACTTGATCCTCAGATGAGTAATAAGTGTCTTGGTTACATTGGATGTGACATGAACTATTGTGCTGAACTGCACGTCATAATTTGTGTATCAACAAATAGTCTCAGAATCATTTTTCTTCATCATCTTGGCAACTTAGAGGAAGGAAATGTTTGACATGTGTGACAGGTGGCGGACTTACTGCAGAGGCCAGAATAGGTCTACTTCCACATGCCTAGCACAACTGTGTGTGTGTGTGTGTTGATTTCAAGGTCCACAATCTACAAAACTGCAGCATGTTTGCCCGCAATTCAGTTTTAACACTAGTCAATACAGGCAGTTGATAAAAGTAACATTATTTTGTCATGACCAGGCTCGAAGGCCGTGACAAAAAGCGGGAAAGGAAACAGCAATTCCATTAAAACGTTTTATTGTAACATAAGATGATCAAAATAATACTTAAATTATATGATGGGTTAGTCAGCATCATCAGTCGTGTAAGTGTGGATGAGTGATCGTGGTGTATTGTTGAGGGGTTAAAATAAAACAAACATGCAACGAAAACCAAAAGCTGTAGCTGCTTGCAGGGAGGATGAGACAGACATGATCTTGGAGGTGGAGCTTTTATCTCCTGTGGAGCACTGGGACCAGGTGTTCCCGATCGGGGAATCAGCTCCTCAATCAGAAAACCACATCACCATTGCAGTACTGACAAACATACACAGTCAAGCCACAGAGGGGCGTCACAGTCAACAAAGTGCCATAAACAGTCAGTCAATGTTACAATGTTGTGCTTGTTGGACCTTAAAGTTCATTATCTCTGCAAGCCTATAGATATGATAGCTTGATAAAAGTTATTTTTCAGGAGGTTAATGGTACCTTATTTATTGTTATGAATGAATTCAGTGATTTAGTTAATTACGTTTTGAGAGTTCCCTGTCTGCACAAACAAAGCAGACTAGTTCAATAAAATACAGTTTTGTGATCAGGAAGGGGAGGGTCCAAGCTTCACACTTTGTAATTCTCAGTCTGTTGTTCATTCAGTCAGCTGCAAGACAACATGGAGGTACCAGCTCTGTGTGAGTAATGAGTCAGTATGTCTCTCCATTTTTAGGTGATAATAAATCAGGAAAAAAAAATTATATAAATTTGATTGTATGAAAGAAATCATAGCCCAATCAAAACAGTTGTCCTTTTTCTTCATTTTAAATCACTTTTCTCTAGTGCTTTGGGATATTTTAATAAAGTAACTGGTGCAGAATTAAGTAATTTATGACAGATGTAAATTAAAATTTCCAGTTCTACAAATTTATTATAATTGTACAGAATGTATAGTGCTCTAATTTGCAATTGTAGTGGTGGTATAAAAAGGAAAAGGATTTTTATGTCCTACAGACAAATAATACATATTTAAAATTCCAAAAACTTTAGCTTGCACTCCTCATGAAAAACTACAGCAAAATATTTAAGTGGTAGCAGTGCTTGGTTAATTGGAATTACATTTTTTTATTTTGTACCTAAAATTTTGATATAAAATCATCTGTGTCTAAAGCTCTAATATTTGTCTTTCTAGTGGTGAATGTGTTTCTGCTTCTTGCTGTACAAGTTCAGAAATGCTGCTATGCTGTTAAGTCTGGTAAGTAACAGCTAGGTAATTGCATAAATAAACAAATTATTATGCATATATTTTATTATAATATTAATATGCCAGTTTTATATTAAAAACATATTTTAGGCAGATCAATCAGATCCTTGTACAAAATACAAAATACAGAAAATTAAATGGTCCCTTAAAACAGAATTGAATGAATTAGTTTTGAATTTGAATTACAGTATTAATGATTTTGCTGTTGTGTGCATAATTTATTTCAAATAACAGATTTAGTGAAGTACATCTTCTGTATCTTTCTTTCTCTCTATGTGACACAGATGTAGCTTTTCCTCATATTGATCCAAACAGACTGCAGTTCTTTGAATACGACTCCATCTTTGTAAATTGTGAAAAGTTGGATTTCTCATCTGAATGGAGAGTGATGAGGAAACTGAAGGAAGATCCAACAAATATGACCCAATGGGAAACATCAACAGGGTCCTTTAGCATTGAACTTGCCTTTGCATCAGACAGTGGAGAATACTGGTGTGAAACTGAAGATGGGGAAAGAAGCAATAGTGTCAACATCACAGTCACTGGTATTTATTAACTACTAACTTCCAAATTGTATCTGTGAAACTTGCCAAGAAGGTTGGGTCAAATAGTCGATGTTGTTGTTAATGACATATGTAAATATCGAGCAGATTCTTTTTCTTTTCTGCAAAACCCTGACACATTCCAACATAGCATCATAATTGATTCGGACATTTCTTCATGTTGTTTAGCAGGTGATGTGATCCTGGAGAGTCCTTCTGTTCCAGTAATGGAGGGAGACAGTGTGAGTCTCTACTGTAGAAACAAGATGGACAGCTCTAACCTGCCAGCTGATTTCTATAAATATGACCTCCTCATTGCCACTGGATATAAAGGAAACTTTCCCATCAGCAGGGCTTCTAAATCTCGTGAAGGACTCTACAAGTGTAGCATCTCTGGATCTGGAGAATCAGCAGAGAGCTGGCTGGCTGTCAGAGGTAAAAGACAAACTGTTTTCAGTATTAAAGGCTGAAAATTGTTAGGTGAATATATTATTTAGTGTGAAAAAAAGTTATAAGATAATCACAAGAAGACACAAAAGTGGATAAAAGTATATTTGACTTTTTAGCAATGGCGCTAGGGATGGCAGTATCAGTACTGGATGGGTTTGCGTGAAATTTTTTATATTCATAGTGCCCAGAAGACAAACCCTAATTATATTAGTGACTTTTTCTGTAGCGCCACGATGAGGGGGTCATTTTGGCTTTGGTTTTTATAAATGTATCTCAACAACTATTGAAAAAATGTTACTCTCAAAATGAATTGTAATTATTTTGGTTATCCCATGGCATTTTATTGAGTGCCATCATTAGCTGAACTAATATCAGTCCCGTCAGTGTCAGTGGCACTTTTTGTATTAATTACCAAAGGTTAGTAGTGTAGTTTTGTTCTGTGAATGGAGAGGAGATGGTAGTATGTCATTAAAAGTATTCATCCCATAGAGAGTATTAATGTGGCCAGTAAATTTCATATCAACCTGTTTTTTTTAAATTAGGAGACATCTTCCGTCCAATGTGGTCTGAGGTGGGCACTACAGGGAAGCTTATGGTGTGTCCAAAATGGAATGGGTCAATATGTAAAATATATTACTCTTTAAATGTCCACACCATCTTGTCTAATGATGTTACAGCACATATTACTTCATCACCTGAAGAGATTCAGGAGAGTGCAGAGACGCCTTCAACTGGCAACCCCCTTCATCTCTCCATCCTTTTATCAGTTGTTTTTACCATTTTATGTGTGGCTGTGCTGCTGGTGGTGGTGGGACTACTTCACTGTCGGAAAAACAAAGGTAAAGAGTATGAATATGGAGAAGCATTAACTTTAAAGGAGCCTCAGTTGTACAACTTGTTCTGTGTCAAATTCAGCCACAGTAACTTTGCCTCCTCACTACTTAGTTATTTTTAATTAATTCCAAACTGATATATTGACATGGATATATTTATTTTATATACCCAACTTCCACACACATACAAACACGCACAGAAATAATTTGCATCATGCCACCATAGGCACAAGAATAAATAAGTGGCACCATCACACATGTGGCATAAAGCTAAGAATGTGCTTTAACCTTGAGCCTTTAACCTTTATTTTCTGCACTATAGTGGGCTGCTTTTCTTCAGAGACAACAGCAGGAACAGTATCCAGTAAGTCTACAAAACACATATTTTTTAACTGAAATATCTACACAGCTAAAAGCATGTAGACAACAACAAATCCATATTGTATTGAGCCACATCGTTTGACTGACATAATATTACTTGACATTTGGAATGTATTATTATAGGTTGATACTAAAACCAAATCAAAGGATCAATTATAAAAATATATTATACGTGTGCAAAGAAAGATTAATCTCACTAGTCAATGGTAGAAAATGGGAGTCAAATAATTATTTAGTCCAGCAATATATACCCATCTGCTTATTAGTCTCCTGCTTATGCTTAACAAACACTTGGAGAATTATTGTATTTTTTATTTAATAATATTCATTATTTCATACATGTTTCAGTCTCTGGGGAGGCGGGTGTAGATGATCTACACATGGTGACATATGCTGTTGTTACAAAACACAGGACGAAAAGAGGTAAAATATTAAATATGCAGTACATATATTATTTTACACTTGGTATGTTTTTACTTCCTGTTGTGCACAAGGGTGTTGCAAGTCAGTGATGCAACAACATATTCATTTTTCTATTCACCCATTTATGAAAATTTTATGCATTAAACCCTTAATTTCCTGCATTCTGGTGAGCTTTTATGCAACAATTTAAGGACACATTTAAAGAAAAACACATTATTCAGACAATAGCTAACAATTTAAAATATATAATATAACAGGATATGATACAGGATGGCTCTCAGGCCTTCTTCATTGTTTCCTCCTGTAGATCAACTTTTACAGTGTACACACGCAGTCTTCCCTCCTCTTTTGTGTCTTCTGTTTGGGGAACTTTAAATTTGCGTCTGAGAAACATGAACTATTTGGGACTGCATGTTACTGCATGTCGTGATCAGACATACATTTTACCACAAATCCACACAAATGTTAACTTCAGCACCTCTGATAAAGTGCAGCTCACAATCAGGTCGGCAAGTTTTTAGATGTACCACTCTGTCAGGTGCACAATCATTCAGGCTGGGAATTTGACTCCATCCCAGGCCACCTTGTTCCCCAAAACTCCCAAACCACTAATCATGTAGACGATTTCAATTTGTTGGTATAATGGGTATGAAATTAGGGATAGATTTGGCCACTATGTTCATCTGGAAAGACAAGTTTGGGAATGATCGACATAACCTATCGAACACTGAGGTTTCAAGGTACACCATGGATATGGGTTCACCCCAAAAACTGAGAATGAGATAGCTTAGTTTGTTTAAATGTTCAAGTGATAATATTTGTATTCAAGCATCAATCATATCAGAAGTATTACAGTAAGGGAGGGGGTCCACTATATATGGCATATGCTGGCATTGCTTTAGATGGATGAATTTGCTGTCTGAAAGTGTTGTTAATAACACACTGAGATGAGAACACGTTGCATATTTACAAGTGTGTGAGTGTGTGTGTGTGTGTGTGTGTGTGTGTGTGTGTGTGTGTGTGTGTGTGTGTATGCAACCAATCATTAACATCTGTAGTGAATTTAATGCCTCTATATGTCAAGTTTGGAAGGCTGAAGTAGATAGCTATTCTTTGAGTAAGTCAATTTTAACACCTAAAAAGCACAAAAATTACAAAATCAAGTTGTAAAAAAATAAGACTAGCTATAAATGATGTGCTGTACAAAATGACCAGAACCTAAAATTTTTTGTTTGACTTTGATTCCAAACCAGGAGAATCCAGTTGCTCAGCTAGACAAACCTTTTCAGCAGAAGACAACAATGTTATTTATTCTACAATCCAGTAAAGGTAAGTGTAATTCAGGGATTGAGGGTAATACAGTCTGTCAGGGTCTCTTAATCTGTGGTTGTAACATTTTTAACACACTATAACTTGCTCAATTTTTGCTAGAGTTCTCAAACATTTATTCAAAGTCCCCACATTTGTTCACAACAAATGTCATCAATTCAGTCCTCTACAAGAATTTCACAGACTTTGTGACTTGATGTCAAATGCATTGCATTCCCTTGTTACAAACTATCCCACTACAAACTAAGACAAAAGAAGCAAAAATGGATGCCACACTATATGACAGGAGTAGGAGGTCCAGTCAGATAAAATTTAACAAAGGTCTGGAACATCAACTTGTGTTATCATTCAGTGGTCTACCATAATGTATAGCCTAGTTGTATCAACATGTGTTTTTCATATGGACTTTTGGTCAAGGCTCATTGTCATTTTAATGAACTGTGTATGCCTTTAGCATCATTTTTCAACACTACAAGTAGACCTAGTATCGATGGGTTAAACACCAAACTTTCTCTCAGGAGAGTTTGTTTGTTGAAACAAATAATCCATGTTGATTCTTTATAACTATGTAACTTATCTAACTTAACTTACTTATAAAGTACTTTTTAAAAAAACCCAAAGCATGATATTTCCCTAAACCTAAACAAGTAGTTTTGTTGCCCTAACTTAACCAGATTGTTCATAACTTACTGGGTTTTGCACATGTATTTTTGCTGAAGCACTACACAGTGCGGTAAAAGAGACACTTAAAGGGTCTTGACATAGCATTCATACGTGACAAGCTATTAGTGTTGGGAGCTTGCTTACTTGTCTGACTTGTCTGCAATGTATAAACTAGAATAACCTCTCAGATCCTCTGGCATGAGACTTTTAGTTATTAAAAACTGCAGAACAAAAACATTTGATGAGGCAGCTTTTAAGTTATCTGTTCCAAGTCTTTGTCTGAGTCTGGCTGAGTGTCTAACCTCAGCTGAATATGTTTTTGAACACAAACTTCCACTTTAGGCTGGTTTTTCATTAGAATGTTTTATGGCTCTGTTATTTAGGTTTCATTTTATTGTTGTTTTGTCATGTTAAATTTGTCATGTATCATTTTTCAATGGTTTGTATCTATTTTATTATTTTTAGTATTTCACATCCATTATTTCTATTTCTCATTTCTATTTATCTTTATCTAATTATCTTACTGTTAATATGTGTACTTTCTTATTATTAAACTGTACCTGTAATTGAAATGTTTCAAACTATCTGTAGGAGGACTTTCCAAATGAAGTGTTACAAATTAAAGTATAATTGCTTGATAGTTTTCACCGTATTTGTTTCATTTAAGTTAGACTTGAAGCAAATTTTATTCTACTGGAAAACTAATGTAAATATTTTGTGTCTTACAGGTTACTGAGAGTAGAAACACCTGCCTAGAGAGGAGCTTAACACTGTTGACATGTATACAAAGAGGAAGTGAAGTAACTGTATCCAGTGCTGTTACAGTAAACTTGTGGCTCTTTAATTACCTTGCATTTAGTGCAAATTGACGTTGAACAATCATACACAAAGAACTCAATACTTCTAATTTTATTATAACATTGAAATGACAATGTACTCTCATGAAATGAAACAATGTGCTTTAAATACCAGTAAACAGCACATGGTTTCACAGCTAAAATAAAGTTGGAAAGGTAATCAAGTGTCTTTCAATAATTTCAATTATTATTATCATCCCTAACCTGAAGGTACTTGTTAAAGTGTAGCATTGAGGTCTATTTTAAGAGTGAACGGTTTATTTGAGCGTAACTGTTAAACCACGTTGTTCCATTTGTCTGTTCACATGTCTGAAGATGCAAACTGCTGCAGAGCTGCTGCGGCTTTTAAATACACTCGCTGTGGTCAACTAACACCAATATAATGCTGTTGTATCAGTTTGACCTAAAGCAAACACTGCATGAATGTATTTGTACCACGTTCATGTCTTATGAAACGGAAAGTTACCAACTTTTTAATGTCAAAACCAGACATAATTGGAAACGTATATTCAAACGCAAATATTTTTATCACCATAATGGTAACAATGTAAAATCAAGTAAGACATTTCAGCTTTAACCTTTAAAGTCATGTAAAATATTTTAACCATGCCATTTTTGTTTGTTTGTGGCACAACAATTTAATGTTTAATAAATGTGTAATACAATGTGGTTTTTGACTCTCTGTTTGCTAGAGTAAATCACATTTACGAGATGGCTATATTTCTTATTTGTCTGACTGAGTGCTTAAAAATACAACATACATATTTTGTTGTGGTGTATAAGTAGATCTGTTGATCATGAGATGAAGTTTCTCATAGGTGAATGAAGGTCAGATATTTCAGGTGTTTTACATTCCGCTATCTTTCTATGATCATATTTCTTTCTTTAAGTGCTTAACCCCGACAAGCCCCAGCCAGAATAACCACAATGTCAGTTTAGCTATATGAAAAGACGGTGGGGGTTTCTTAGAGAAGGTACTTTGGTTTTAATGCAAACAGATGGTGAATCTTTGACCTCTTAAATATGGCTGAGTGACGCAGATCTGCCACAGTGAACTTACTTCAGAAAAGACAGAAACTGTGACTAAATAGACACATCTGCTTCATTAATACCTCATAGATAATCTGCTGTATGATGTTATATCTACAGCTTTGAAGAATTTTGTTGCCATTAATTTTCAAGTTTATTCTGTACTGTTTCTGGGTTAGGGTGTCCTGCAAGAGAAACTGTTAATTCTTCCATCTATGTTTTAAGAAATACATGAAATAAAGAAGTGAGCCCTTCTACATTATATATCTCCACTCAAAAATAAGACAAAGAATTCAAATAAAATAAAACCAAAAAAGTATCAATATACAGAAACTATAATACTGATATCAAAAACAACACAAACACATGCATATACACACATAAATTCACAAATGTGTATGTGATAAATACATTGACAATCTGGTGATCTTGATGATTTGCAAGAAGTATTACATATTCATATGCATCATTTGTAGGAGCTCTTGATGATGATTCACAAATGAAAGTTAAAGTAAATCACAATCTCTACATAAAAGTATGTAAAAAGCAGGAATCGTTAAGAGATAGCCTCAGTCATTGAAAAAATGCTGAACTGAAGTCAAATTGAAAAGGTATTGATTTCCTCAAAAATGTTTTGTAAAAATAAATAAATAAATACATTTTCTCCTTGTGGTTCTCCACCTCCTTCTTCCTGTCTGTCATCTAACAAACCGTTTGTTTTGCAGTGCTTTGCTTTGTTCCATCAGTATATTAACCACCTGTTCCAAGTCTTTCTGCTCTTCCTCTTTCTTCTGTAACTCTTCTTCAAGTTTTGCCCTTTTCTCCTCCAAATCCTCCATTTCATGTATTTCTCTCATGGGCTGCTTTTGCTCTCGCTTTTAAATTTCAGCCTCATGGTGTATCTTTGTATCTGTGTAAATGTACAAAACAACTGTGTTGAGATTAGTTTAAACAGTTTCTGTTCTGTTTCTGTAACAACATCTACACTGATATTTTTATTAAACATCTTTCATTTTCCAATTAAATACATCTTTTATAAACATTTGTTAGAGTTCTCACAAACATCAGTTTATAGAGATATAGCCACCAGTGACATCTTGTGTTCAACTGTTTCCATCATTCAAAGATCAATACTAGCCTTTCATTTGGTTTTGTCTCAACTTCCAGAGACAAAACTTCCAGATTGTTTCATTGATTTTTTTTTTTATTATTTTATTTTATATGTTCAAAATAAAGATATCAAATCAAATCAATAACAAAGGCTGGGTCCCAGTACGCCAAAGAGTAAAATGCTGAAGTGCTGGTAGTGCGTACTGGTGAGTAGTTTAAAGTCAACATACAACTTCTTGAGAGGTGGTTGATGTATATATCTCAATACTTTTAAACTGGAAAGGTTTTGCATACTGATTTCCACATGTTGTTAGGTTCAGGCACAAATGAGCTTCAGTTAAGTACAGATAGTTAAGGTTGAAAAGGCCGAAAATTTGCTGTTGCAAATTCAGAGTACAGTAAATGAACTTAAACTTAGAAAAACACATGCAAACAGACAAAACACAAGAAAATGTGAAAACCCTCACTAATTTGATAACACAATCAAGTTGTAGTAAATGCAGTCGAAATGAGTTACAAACTAAACTTTTAAAATAATTTATTTTTTATAATTCGGGCCATTTTATGCATTTAATGGATAGTGATAGTGGAGGGACGACAAACAATAGCGGACAGAGAGAAAATATTTTCTGGCTGGGAGGGTTTCGGTTGTTTTGTTGTTTTGTAACTACATTCCTTAATGTTTTTTCTGTAGTTATTATAACTGATGTTCAAGACCACACCTCTCTATCACTAATCCAACCTCCTGTGCTTCACACATTTCATCCACCTGTGCCTCTCTAATCACCTGCACAGTACAGGCCTATATAAGCCTGTCTAATCGATGGCGTCACAACAAACTTTCAGTTAATTATCTTGACCTCACGCTTTTTTCCCAACCACCCATTAGCAACCACATCACACATTACACATTAACTGCAACACCACACGTCATGATCCAACTTATCCAAACATTACCCTCGCTTTTTAGGAAACCTACAGTCATCCGTTCAGTCTTCCCCCACTGCAGGGCCAAGTTGGACGACTACCTCTTCACCTTCGATGTGGCTCTGCAGTTCAGCAGCACCGGTTGTCACATATTGCATCCTTATCCTTATTATTAATATAGCTATCAATATTAGTACTTTTATTATTTTCTCTCTGTACCACTACCACTTTTACTGTTTATTACTGTTTTGTATTTCTGTGTGGATATTTTGTCTGTCTACTTGTTTCCTTCTGTCGCCATAACCCTTTCTGATATTAATTAGGGGAGGCTTTCTATAGGCAACAATAGGTGTTAAAAGAGTAGAACAACAAGCTTGCTCACATGTACCAAATTTCAAGTTGTGTGTTTTAAAACTTTCATCAGTTTCATCCGCCCACAACCTTTTGTCTTCTGGTCTTCTGGATGAATAAACTGATTTGCTTAATGTGTGAAATTGGTGTGCTCCTTTTTAACTAATTAACAATAAATAATTAACTTTGTTTTTCAAGATGTCCCTCTCTGTCATTCTGGTTTGACAGTTTGCACTCAGAAACACAATGATTCTGAAAGACAGTTATAATGCTATTAACTACTATGGTCTGCACAGGAAAAGGAAGTACTGCACCTTCACCTATGTCACATTTAGCTTTTATTCAGTCTGTTTCAGAGGTTCAGTCTGTCACTGGAAAGACAACATGGGTGTCACAGCATTTTCCACCACTCTGTGTAAGTACTGAATCTGTCTTCACCTTTTACTCTCAATTGGAAAAATAATATAAAGCAGAAATTATTCAAAGGAATATTTCAAAATAAATAGTATTATCTGCTAGCAATGACTTCATAGAGAGAAATGAGACATGCAAATACACTTCTTACTCCTTTAACTGCATTTCAAAAATAGCTACTAATGTAAAGTACTACTGGGTAGCATCATTGTGTGGTATATGTAGTACTGTCTGTTTTTCTATCCGTCAAATACCATAAATGAAAAAAAATGACACTGACACTGATGCAGACATACTTGTCTTGAGGGTTCTTAAAATATTTAGTTTAATTTACCATAATAAGTAATAATAATACTCAAACCCTATAATGCCCAATAGTTTACATGTTGTTTTCTGCAGTGTCTGATTATATTTTAGGCCATGTACATGATTTTTAATGTCCATTTCATGTATGTGTTTTTCAGTAGCCGAGAGTAATTGTATATCGATGTTCTCTTCTTTTGCTTCTTCAGTGGTAAATGTATTGTTGATGCTCACTGCTCAACATCAGAACAGTTACTGTGCTCAGAAAGCTGGTAAGTTGAGATTTGTTTCTTAAATGTATTAACATAAACAAATGATTTCTACATTGTTTAATCTTTAAATGTTATACCTGAATATGCTTATTAGCATTATTTTTGCAATATTAGTCATTTTTGCACTTCAAGTGTGAGTTAAATTTAACAGGTTCACTTTTACAGAGTGATGAGATGCCAGAGTTACAGTATGCCACAAGTGTGAGTATCCAATTTGAGAAGCGATCTCATTCATCATCTCATATTCATTGTTTTTTCTGGCACAGATGCAGTTTTTCCTCATATTGATCCTAACAAACTGCAGTTTTTTGAATATGAATCTATCTCATTTAATTGTGCGGGGTTTCATGGAACGACTGAATGGAGAGTGATGAAAAAGATTCGCTCAAATTCCACCCAGTGGGAGACATCAACAGGATCCTTGAACATTAAACCAGCCTACGTTTCACACAGTGGAGAGTACTGGTGTGAAAATGGAGAGGGAGAGAGAAGCAACACTCTCAACATCACAGTAACTGGTATGTTTATCAAACACTAACTGATATTATTTTTTTCGTTCAAAAATGTGGTGTTTCAATACATATGTCATCTTTTTCTGTCCAGAAGAGATAAAGGTGTCACCTGGCTGCCACAGCCTTTTTAATAAGTTGGCCCCGTTGGTTTAATTTGGTTGAAGTTCACTAACTGGTCACTGTTTTACTGCATGAATGATAGCTGCTTTTCTTTTTTGTTGTGCAGCTGGTGATGTGATTCTGGAGAGTCCTGCTCTCCCTGTGATGGACCAACAGGATGTCACTCTGCGTTGTAGAAAAAAGGCAACATCCACCAACCTCCCAGCTGATTTCTATAAAGATGGCCACCTCAGTGGGACTGGATATACAGGCGAGATGACCATTCACCATGTTTCCAAGTCCAGTGAAGGACTTTACAAGTGTAGAATATCTGGATCAAGACGAGAATCACCAGAGAGCTGGCTGGCTGTCAGAGGTGAGACAGAACAGCATTATAAATCTATGATTTTGCTTATTAAATTATCAAGTACTTTATCAGAAAAAAACTATGTTCATTTAAATATTCTTTCTCTAGACATGCACCTTTATAAGAATAATTACAGACTTAAGATTGTTAGTGGAGCCAAGGACAATGTTAACATGTCTAGCTAGGCTTTGTTTTGCACACATTTAGTCACAAATCACAGTATTAAAATGACCTTATGATCACTCTAAGTGAAAAGTCATTGGATGTAAGTTTTAACAATTCATTCTATGTGAACCATGGATGTTTGTACCAAATGTAATGGCAATCCATTCAATAGTTGGACTAGCTATTGCAATAATGAACAAACATTTTTACTTAATGGTGGTGCTAAAAGGAAAAATCGGGGATAAAAAAGGCAGTAGAATACATGATCTGAGAACCACTAATGTCTGCAAAAAATCTGTGCCAATCCATCAATCAGATGTTGAGATAATTCACTGAATAAGTAAGAACTCATACCTACAGGTAGCACAAGAGAAAAATCACTATAATTCAATTCAATTCAATTCAATTCAATTCATTCAATAATCCTCTAAGAACCTTCAGTAACAAATTTCAATACAATCAATCTAACTACAAATGTCAACCTAGTTGTAACACAGAATGTAGAGCAGACTTTTTAGGATTTCATCCTCTGAGGACCATGGATATTTAGGCAAAATGTCACGACAACACATGTGGTGGCCGATTTATTTCAGTCTGCAACAAAGACCAAAAAATGTTCACTGCTAATAATCTAACATTAAAGTTAGATTTTAATCAGTAGGGGGTTTGTTGCTCCAAACAAGCCTTCTATTCTAGACACACTAAAATAAAATCAGTAACATGCCTTACTTTAATTGCATATCTAGACATATGATTTAGAACTGTTTTAACTGATTAACTAAATAAAACATTATGTATGAACTCACAGGCTGTCCAACCACAACAGCGAATATTACTCCTGCACGTCAAGACACAACACCTCAAGATGTTCAAGAGACTCGGCCTCCTACTCAATCTGGTTCTATTCAGCTTTCCACCCTGTTATCAGTTACCTTCACCATTTTGTGTGTGGCTGTGCTACTGTCGGTGGTGGGACTATATTGCTGTTGGAAACAAAGAGGTATAGGAAGAAAAAAAAAATTACCTACAATCTTTAATTTATGCAGATGTTGTACTAAGCAACAATTTAAAAAAAACTTGTAACTGAAGATAAACAACAGGGTTTTTTAATGTTACAAGTCCTCACAAAACTACAGCTGGAACATTAAAATATCATACAATATGTCATCACTCAGCGGAAATTCTCAAAAACCCAACAATGAAGGCACTAAGCAAATTATTTACAAGAGTTGGTTTATATCCACAGAAGCATCGTTTTTTTCTCCTTTTTATTTGGAGTTCATTGGAATTTTTACATTGATACTCCTTTGATTTAATCTTATTTTAATTTCCTTATACTTGATTTGTGTTTAATCTGGGTTGAGCATTACTCAACAGCTGAGAATTAAATGTGTCCTTCTTAGCAGTAGCATATATTCCCTATAATGTGCAGAATATATATTTATTATATTTATCTTCTTTTGAGAAAACAAGAAGACACTTTATAATCATGTACATATTGACAAATAGCAAATGCTGTCATATGAATGAACATTATGAACATTAATAACTGGGCAATTTTTCTAAACCATTACAGATGAACTGTATGGTCACAAGGAAGACATATTTTTCTTGAGTGCACGTCAGAAAATCCAGAATTCTGGATTAATCTGGAAAAAGCACACCCCTGATTTCATACCATTCCACAAAGTTTAATGAAAATTGGGCCTGTATAAAGGTTTTTCTGTAATCCTGCTGACAAACAAGCAAACAGCACTGAAAACACAACCTAGGTAAGGTTACCTAAGGTAATAATGTACAGATATCAAATGTGTTAATTTTTTCACATATGTTTTTATTAGATGCATATGTCTTAGAAAGTGGAAGTTTGAGATTCTCTGACAGAAACCACATTAGGAAACTTACAGTAATTATGACTGTGGACCTAGACCGAAACTTTTTCAAACGATTTTTATAAGGAGCATGACAAGTCCTGAATTTAAGACAGAGAACAGAACAATTTGAACAAATTCTTTGGATTAACCAGATTGTATATAAAATTAGGATTAACAGAACAATAAAAATCAGCAACAGAGTAACGATAAAAAATACAAAGTGTTTTCATCAATGTGCCTTTGCTTATGCCTGTCTCTAAATTGGTAATAAATACAATTCTACCTACCTTCTAAGTAATGTCTATTCCATAGATTTTTTTTATTTTTTATGAAATGGTATGACTATATTATTTTAATATTACAGGTAATCAAGAGGCTGTTTATACGAAGGTGATATATGCTGTTGTCACCAAAAAAAAGAGGAAGGAGTGAGGTAGGCTACTTCACTTGACATTATATTAGAATTAAGTAACAACACTTACATAATAGATATCTGACAGTGGAGCACAAAAATCACATCAAATCTGTGATGCATCAAGTTGTGTGTTTGTGGGACAGAGTAGTAAAATTGAAAAAAATCTCCAGCAAAATGCTTTTTCCAATAATATATTCAATTAATCTAATCCATCCCAGTTGGAAACAAGTTTTCTTGATTCAAAGTTTAATTCAAGCCAGTCTGACATGTTTCTACGTTCTAAGCTGATACAAACAAAGAACCATATGTCATTTCAAACTAGAAGAAAGAGAGGTATTAATGTTACAATTGAAATTCAGATTTGTTTTTTGGCCAACTCTTATTACACAAGGATTTTATATTTACAGCTGTACCCCTATGTGTCTTCCAGGTCACTGACTTCAGAAACAACAGCGGAAGAACAGAGGAGCCCAAATGTGTATATTTAATTTGTGTTAAGTTGGTTGTTCTGTAGCTGCTTTGCAAATGATTTTGTGTAAAATAGTAGTTAAAACATTTATTCATACTTAAGAATGTAGCAAAGCAGTAATATAACAGAATAAATTAAACTTAGAATGGACCTAACATTATCAACTTTGTCACTTTCATCTAATTCACAACATAGGATAGGATAGGATAGATTATGGTGCTTATTCTATACTTCAGGACATGATGCCTATATTGTAATAACCTGAAGTCACTTAGCTCTACTTAATGCAAAAGGCGACTGTTGTAAATTCAGAAATATTTTCTTTTAATAATCTAATAACACAAAACAACATACTTTATTTTTTCAAATCTTCACTTTTTAAAACAGTTACATACAATTATATACAATTTTGAAATATTTTTAAAAAGTTAATTAAAGTGCAGATTTTGTACATTTTTGAACAACTAACATCATGAAGCTTCATGACTAAAGAATACTAAAAACAACTTTAAACTTTATTAGAATTAAGTAGGCTGTGGAAAGCATTTTAAAATAGTATGACATGATTCTCAATCTTTGAATCATCATTAGCCTTCATTTGATGCTTCAACTGACTCACAATATCAGTTTCCTTTTTTAGAGTGACAGTTAAACCACGTTGTTCTATCTGCTCTGCCTGTTCACACGTCTGAACAGCTACTTACAATAACATAAGAATTGCTGCAGCTTTTAAATAGACCCTAAGTGGTCAGCTACTAACATCAGTGTAACAGATCTGAACAAATGTAAAATGAGTCACTTTTTCTGTATAACTTGTATAACTAAAAAGTATACACTTAGATGCTAACAGTGACATCCATTTTGTGTTAAGTACATGTCTTCAAGTGTGGGGCTATTCATAGTTTAATGCCATCCAAAGATCAAACACTGATAGTAAAAATGTCTTGTATAAAGAATAAAAAAACAACTGCTTTTACATATGATTACATTTATGAAGTTCAGTTTGGACATTCATTTTTCAGATATTTTATTTATTGTAATACACATAACACATACAAGTTTTTTTGCATACACCCTCTCATCAAAATGACAAAGTGGGTCATGACTCCCAAAATACAATACGTTATATGATAAATGACAGATGACAACAGCTTTGTTGTTTTGGTAACTATTATAAACACATTGTTAACACTGTCATAGTTTAGTTAGTTTTAGGAACCAAATCTACTTGTTTAGGTTTAGGAAAAGATCAGGGTTTGGGTTAAATAAGGTAGGTTACATAAAGTCAGTGAAAAATGTAACTTACCAGCCCATCCTCACCAGAGCAGCTTATTATGACCCATATTAATGTTTATGGTTAGGCCATGACCTCTAGTGTCCGTGTGATTGGAGCAAAAGAAGAAGCCAAGTGACGGAGTATAAAGATTGACAAAGTCTGTGTAAGAGGTGGAAAGGAAGTCACATGACTGCTGTTATTTACATCACCCACTATCGTTTGCTTAAACCTAACCAATTACTTTTGTTGCCAAAATCTAGCAAAACAAGACTTACTTAGACTTAGGGTGCTTTCACACCTGGATCAATTGAAGACGTTGTTTCGAAAAACAAGGGGGGCGTTTCCCTTTTGGCCCAGGTCGTTTGGTAATATGTGAACACAAAAATCGCAATGATTTTTTATTATAATCATTTGTTGGGAGATTTTATGCATTGAATAGATGATGATGGTGGGGGAAGGACAGGAGAATACCTTAAAGATAAGGGTCTTGATCCCTAGGCGATGTTAACCTCTCGTCTTCCTCTGATTGTGTAGGTTTAGTATGACTGTGGACCAGGGTGCGAACACAGAACACTCGAGGCAAGTTAAAGTCAAGAGTTTTATTCACAAAGAACTGAGTAACTAGTAGAACTGTGCAGAAAAGGGTGAGGTGTGTGCATGGGAAGCAAGTCCTAGGCAGTGGCAATCAGCTTTCCAAAAGATCCTTGGGGCAACACAAAAAGCACACCGGATGCAGGTGTCTTGAAAAAGGAGAAAAACAAGAACACAAGAAGCCAAGAAAACACTCGAAACAAACTGAACACTCAAGAGACTAAATTGGCCTGAAGATCTCAACCATGAGAAGGTTAGGAATAATCTGGTGATGACTCTCAGGAAGCCCCAAATCTTAAGGCCAGGCACTGTTGAGGATTGCCAGCAGGTGTGTAACTTCGCCAGGTGATCCACTCTCTGCCAAGTGTAAGACACACCCACACATGCCCACAGAACATCACAGGGGTGAAAAAAGTAAAATACACACATTGACACAGTTGTCCAACGAAGGTTAAAGTCAAGGGCAACTGGACTTGGTTGAAAGATACTGGAAGACGTTTCGTCCCTCATTGTGATTCCCTACGTGTGTGGAGTATCAGAGAAACTCAGGAGGATTTTCAACAAACACAACATCACTGCGGTCCAATCCAGTGAGGAATGCACAGACCTGTATATTGGGGAGACCAAACAACCACTACACAAACGCATGGCCCAACACAGAAGGGCCAACTCCACAGGTCAAGACTCTGCAGTCTACTTACATCTGAAGGATAGAGGACACTCGGTGCACATCTTAGACAGAGAAGATGGATGGTTTGAAAGAGGGGTCAAGGAAGCCATTTAACACGGGTCGAGAAGCCATTATTGAACAGAGGAGGGGGTCTACGCCACCACTTATCCCCCATTTACAATGCTTTCCTTTCATCACTTCGCAGGAAACTCAACAAACGTAACCTATTGGTTTCAGGTGAAGATACCAACGATGGTCGTTCAGGCTTGGCCTCGAGTAGTCCTAACGACTGTAACGACTGTTGTTACAGCAACCAGGAACACTAACGAACTAGCAGTATCGACGATCCTGGCAAACGACCCCACTGAGGTTAAATAGCTGAGTTTCCCTTCCAGTCAGTCAGAACTGAAGAAGTTCCTTGGATGAGGGTCGAAACGTCTTCTAGTAGCTTTCAACCAAGTCCAGTTGCCCTTGACTTTAACCTTCATTGGATAACTATGACCTGGATGACTGAGAATCTTCATATTGACACAGTTGGTGTCATAGCAGTTGGTGTCATAGCACCAACTCTCACAGATTGCTCAGTCTTCACCTGAATCTCATCCCTCTGCGTCTTTATCACCTACAGCTGTTTCACTAACAAGGATCATGCCTACAAAAGGTAGTAGATTTAAAATGGTTTATTGCTTCTAATAGAGCCGAGATAGATTATACGAAAAGAACGGCGAGTGCCCAGAGGGTGAAGAAGGAAGGGGAGGAGTCGAATCCGTGACGATGGATGCGTGAGTGCAGAGCAGACCGGTGTCTGCTGGCGAGAAGGTGTACGGGAACCGGTAGAGTCAAGACTTTGAGTGGGAGAGCCGTCTCTTAGTATGCTGAAGGGCGGAATCCCCCAAAAGAACTTCATAAGGTGTGTGTGAGCGTTTCTGATATCGTTAAGGTCATTGCAAATGTAAGTGAGGTATGCTGGTGAGGAACAGCGGCGTAGGATTTGATTATGTCATCTGGGATTCCCTGCCTGGAGGCAGGTCCGATGCAGAGCGAATGCGAGTAGAGTTTGGGGGATATGCCAGATTTGAATAGAATTTGGCAAGGTGTTGGTGAAACCAGGAGAGTGTGGCTACTTTTCCTGACTCTGTGACAAACAGAGGTACTTGGGAGGAAGCTTGGCTGGCTATTCTCAATTCCACGTAGAGATGTATTGGTTTGTACGGACTGAGATAAGAATTGAGTCGGAAGAGGTAGATGGGTTGCGGTAGACCTGATTGGTTGGTTTTGCTACGTTTGAAGTGATAAATGAGTGCCTCTGAGGATTGTATGGAAATGTCACCATGGTGGTGTGTAGACTTGGATGGCAGTGGAGGCTGGAGCTGGTGAACTCTAAGCAGTGCCAGAAGCCAAAAATGGCAGTAGGAACACGGATTCTAGGACTCTGTCCGCGTACGGAGTCAGACAGACCAATCTGAGCGGGAAAGAGAGTCAGCAGTAATGGTGTTTGTGTGGCCTGGAATATGGGAGGCTCGGATGATAAATTGGCGCTGTACTGAAAACCAAGGTGAACCTGTGCATGGATTGCAGTATGTCTGGGCAATTGGACCGTCCTCTGTTAATTATGTCTACCACTGCACTACGTCTGAGTATTTTGCGATAGTTTAATTGGTCCATTTAGACCCCCAAAAAATGGCTGCGATAAGACTGGCTACATGTCATTGATTATGGAAGGAGAGAGGGCTGGAAATTTAGGTGGCCAGTCCGCCGCGAACCAGTTACCGCCTCTTTTGTAGCCACCAAAGCCGACAGAAGGGACAGCATCTGTGAAGAGCTGGATGTCTTCTGGCTCGGTGACGTGGTTGTCGTGGAAGTGGAAGAAGTCATTCCAGGGTGAAATTAAATGTAACCACATTTAAGCTCCATTTGCAGCTCTAGTTTGATGTGGTTATTGTTACGTCCAAAGGTCTAGGGGTGTCTTGGAGGTACCATAAATGTGTGGCTTCCCACTATTCCCATTCCCAAACAAGGCCAGCACACAGTAAACACCATTAAGCAGTTTTAATTATTTACATTGGAGATGAGCAGTGCCCAAAACAACAACCAAAACACTCTAAGAAAACCTAAAACTTTCCTAAACTCAAAACCAAAAGATAAAGAAAAGACAAAGCTCTAAACTAGGCTTCAAAGTCCTAAAAAACAGGAGATAACGGTGCAAACAAAAAGGGCTTCTCACTCCTGCTCACTGCTAGCAGTGGACACAATATAGCAAAACAAAGAAAATTGCTTCATAGCAATCAAAAATGGCAAAGCCAACAAAACCAGGTTGTCATAAGAAATTCAGGATGCCTAAGGTAACTTTTACAATCTAAGCCTCACAACAGTTCACTACATACATTGAACACAGACATAACACACAGTACTCAGGCAGCTTGGGAATGGCAGAGAGGGAGAAGAGTTTCTGTCAGTGTCTTTAGATGGCTGCTGTCATCCGGGTGCCCAATCAGGAGGCTCCAATCAGCTCTGCCGGACCAATCCAGGGTGTCCACCTGTTCTCCAGTACCTGCATACACTCACACACACTAAGGGAGGAGAACAGCTGACAGTGCAGGGAGACATAACAAAATATGACCCCAGGGTCATAACATCATGGAGAGATGGGATGGAAGCGGCTATGGAAAGGAGATGTGACTGGAAGGATGGACCTTGTGGGATGATCCATTTAAGTGGCCTAGTAGTGAGAGAAGGCTTTTGGTGCAACGGTGGGCCAGAAAGAAACTGAAAATTAGTAAGGAAATGCGGTGGATTTTCTCGGGGCAAGGACACTTGGAGTAACCCTGAGTTGAGGGTGATGCCCAGGAACTCCTGATATTTTGGGGCCCTCTGTTTTCTTTAGGTAGAGAAAATGGGCGCCGTATAGGGGGGAAAAGTTAGGACAATTCCAAGGACTGACTGACTGACAGGGGCCCAAAAAAATAATTATAATTACTTATAATTATTGCAACTATGGTGGACAGGGGCCCTTATTTGTGCAGAGAGGGCTGCGCTGTATGTCACCGACGCTTGTGGTCAATTGTTGAGCACCACAGCTGCTGTAATTCCAAAATAATTCCAGGATATGGCAGGTGGTAGGTTTCAGCCTTGCTGTCACAGCGGATGCAGGGTCGAACAGGTTGGAGGACCCAAACGCAGGACACTGAGCAGGTCAAGTTAAAAAAAAGGTTTAGTTGCCAAACAGAAGACAAGCACACTTACTTCAGAGTGGCTGAGTCCAAAATCCAAAATAACGTGATCCATAAGAAAACAGAAAATCCACAAAACACATGGAAACAGGATGACATGACGAGATAGAGCTAGGCAGGCTACACAATGCAATATACTGCAATGACCGGACAGAAACTGAACAGAAACAGCAAACATATATACACTGGGACTAATGAGAAGGGCGGGAGCAACACAGGTGACAGGGATCAGGATTTTGATTTGATTTATTTAACTATAGCAAAAATAGTTGCACAACAAGATGCCATCTCAATAACATTATACATTTATCAGAACTGTCAAGGACAAGATAAAAGTTAAAAACTTATTTACATTGTGGTCCTTGTTGTAGTCTGATAAAGATGGCAAGTCAAGCTACTGATGAGTAAAGGAACCCTGTACAATCAACCCTTGCAAAAAATGACCAAAATTAAAAAAACACACAAACAACAAAAAAAAAAAAAACCACACAAACAAAACAAACCCTAACGTATCACAATATAAATAAAATAAATTAAACACAAAAACATCCACTGCAATAATAAATATTTCTTGAGACTACATTACAACTCAAACTAATTAGCATTTCACAACCATTCACCACATGCACGCTTAAAACAGCAATCTGACTGGCTTGACTTAATCTTAACTGGGAGTTTGTTCCATTCCAATGCGGCCATGTACAAAAAAGTGTTTTGCCCAGAATAGCTTTTAAATCTACAAGGTACTACGTCTGTGCCACAGCCTCTACTTAAATAGCTATGAAAGTTCCTAATAAGCTTAAAATAATCTTTAAAATACCTTGGTTCATTCCTATGCAAAATCTTTCGCGTTAATCTCAGTTTCCACTGCCTCACCGTGTTTTCAACTTTTCAGCCATTTTAGATTCTTAAGTTCAGAAAAGCTGACATGGGTCCTATTAGTGAGGTTTAAAACTGACCTAACTAATTTATTCTATGCTGTTTGAAGTTGAACTTTTGTCCACTTGGCGGTGCTGCTGTACCATGTAGTACAGGCATATTTGAAGTGTGGCTGAATTAAAGCGTTTACTAACATTTTAAAAGTTTCTTTATTTTGAAAATGAGTCTTACGTGCCATAAATGGAATTCTTTGGTTCACATTTGTGATAACCCTTTAACCCACACTTTCTCCACTCAAAGAACTATCTAAATCCAGCCAAAATATTTAACACAAGTTTTAACTTCAATCTGGGTACCACCTACAGAAATTCTGAGCTCTCGTGTCCTACTCAACCTTATTTTAGAACCAGCACTGACGAGACAAGTAGGCAGAGGGACAGCAGGGTGGAACAGAGAGACAGAAACACAGACAGATACCAAACAGGCCCAAACTAACAGAACTACTAACAAACCCACAGACAATATATCCAAAGTGAAATCACAGACACTCATTGCATGCAGTGTACACACATACAGTATGTGACAAAAGTGAGTACACCCCTCACATTTTTGTAAATATTCGATTATATCTTTTCATGTGACAACACTGAAGAAATGACACTTTGCTACAATGTAAAGTAGTGAGTGTACAGCTTTTATAATAGTGTAAATTTGCTGCTCTCTCAAAATAACACATCACACAGCCATTGATGTCTAAACAGCTGGAAAAAAAAGCAAGTACACCACTATGGCTACGTTCAGACTGCAGGCCTTAATACTCAATTCTTATTTCTTCCCCAGGTCTGATTTTTTTGTTTGACAGTTCACATTATAGTTTATATGGCCCATATCAGACTTCAGTGTGAACTGTCCGCGGCCTGAAAGTGACCCACATGCGCAGAAGAATAATGTGGCGCCCTGGTTATTTCAGTGGCTAAGGTTAGTTTGAGAAGTGTATGCGTATTACGTAAGATTGTTACCATAGACCCCCCATCATTTTCGTTTTGTGTATTACGGCTAAGCATGCTTGTGTCACAGTTATTCAGGAGACAAAACTCACCTGACTCACTTTAAGAAGCAGTAGTGCTATACTTATGCCCGCCAGCAGGCAGCGGTAGCAGCTTTGGTACTTGTGGCGGTTCTACCAACCGTCAACACCTAAAGTGATGGTAATGCCTTCATTTTTCTTTACAATAAATTACAAACACTTTTTCTAGATATTCTTTATTCTTTTCACAATGATGCTAATTTCCAATTTGAGTGCACGCATTTTGGTTAATGGTATTCATTTGAGAAGAATTGTTTAATGATTTATACCTGTCTTTTGTTTCTCCACATGCTGCTTCCAAGTAATCTGCCAAAGGGGGTGCTGGAGTTTGGGAGCACCTTTTATACTCTACCACAGGAAGTGGAAGGAACCAACTCCTGGCAGTGGGCAGAGGGACTCTGAGATCTAAAGATTTTAATATCAATTTTAATAACGCAGCAGCATGTGGATATTTTGTTTATTAGGTTAATATTGGGCTTCAGTAGAGTTTGTTTGTACGGTATATTCTTATGGTTGGTTGTTGGGTTTATTTTGGGTCTTTTTAATTGTAGGCAATTAAGTTTCCCCCCTTTGTGTGTGTTGTAGGCTAGCCTGTGTGTATATATACCCCCATTTGGTCTCATTCAATAGGTCAGGTTTGTTGTGTTCAGATATATGTTGTGGTTTTGTTATGTTGACCTCAGTTTAGTTAAGACCCACTTTGATTAATTCTGTTGTTACTTTTTTTTGTGTAATATGATTTGAAACTTGTTTGATTTGAAGGCTAAATAAAGCCAATTTTTTTACAAATCCTTGACCTTGTGTTCTGCCTTAACTGCTTGGTCCATGACAATTGGTGGCAGTGGTGGGATCATTCAGTACAGGACACAAGTGTTTTTGGATTTTGTTTTTTTCTCTTCTCTATACCTCCCCTTCTTTGTTAGAATGCCAGGAGGAGGGAAAAGAAATGGAGGCGGTCAAGGACTACAAGCAGAAATTGAAGAACAAACAATGAGGCAGATGGAGGTGGAGCTACTGGTGGAGGCACTGGCATGGAGGATAAAGATGTGGCAGAACCAACCATTGCTGACCTGGTAAACATCTTTTGTACTCACATGGGGCAGCAGCAAGCCCATGAGGCCAGATGGGAGCAGGAGGCAACCAGGCAAGAAAAAAGGTTCAAGGCACTTCAACACCAGTTCAGTCTTCTGCAATTGGCAGTTCAAGCAAGGACCTCGGCTGCTTCTGGACCCCCTTCTCCCCAGCAGAATACCCAGGGTAATGGAGCCCAGGTCAGTTCACCATCTCAGGTAGCTTATCCACAGAGTGTTCCAGCACGGTGACTCTCAGTATGGTCAGTCTCATTCACGCTTCTTTAAAGAGCCTAAGCTTCAAAAACTAACTGATTCAGATGATATTGAACATTTTCTTATTACCTTTAAAAGATTAGCAGCGATCCTGTGTTGTACTGCCCAGACTTCAAACAACCATTCATTCTGCAGACTGACGCTTCAGACCGTGGGCTTGGTGCTATGCTCCTTCAAGGCCCCGAAGGGTCCCGTCAGCCTGTGGCATATGTGAGTAGAAAACTATACCCAAGGGAGGTGCGTTATTCTACAGTGGAGAAGGAATGTCTAGCCATCAAATGGGCTTTGGACTCTCTCAAATATTACCTCTTGGGGAGGGAATTTACCCTTGAGGTGGACCATAAAGCACTGAAGTGGCTGGACAGGATGAAGGATACAAACAGCCGAATAACCCGTTGGTACCTGGCCATGCAACCTTATAGGTTTGAAGTACACCACATTCCTGGTAAGCAGAATGCTACAGCTGACTACCTTTCCCACTGTCCCAGCGAGTCTCCAGAGGAGGGGGAGTGTGTGGCGGTTCTACCAACCCCTAAAGTGGCGGTAATGCCTTCATTTTTCTTTACAATAAATTACAAACACACTTTTTCTAGATATTCTTTATTCTTTTCACAATGATGCTAATTTCCAATCTGAGTGCATGCATTTTGGTTAATGGTCTTCATTTGAGAATTGTTTCTCCACATGCTGCTTCCAAGTAATCTGCCAAAGGGGGTGCTGGAGTTTGGGAGCACCTTTTATACTCCACCACAGGAAGTGGAAGGAACCAACTCCTGGCAGTGGTTAAGACCCACTTTGATTAATTCTGTTACTTTTTTGTGTAATATGATTTGAAACTTGTTTGATTTGAAGGCTAAATAAAGCCAATCTTTTTACAAATCCTTGACCTTATGTTCTGCCTTAACTGCTTGGTCCATGACAGTACTGGAGTGACTGGCGCTATAAAACCGTTTCCACAAGGAAGTTAGCCCAGTCGTAACATAAGACAATCAAAGTAGCAGATGAAGCTGATAGTCATTCAAGACTGTCTTTGTGTTATATTTACATCAAAATAAACTGAAACTGGCACCTGAAACCACCGTCTTCTTTTTGGGTGTAACAATAACACAATGTCACATGTAGCACGCAGTTGCAGGCTACAGTAAACAAGGAGCAACAGAGGTTAGCTCCGGGTTAGCTCGTTGGAGACCATTTTTCATTGTCTTCTCACAGGTTACAGCTCTCTCGAATTATGACAAGTGTTCACAACTTTTCTGTTTTCTTTTCTGTACAACGCAACAACTCACTCACTCCGTCTCTCTCTCTCCATTATGTCCGCTCGGACAGGTAGCATGCACATAACTAAGAAGAGAGCTCGCAGTCCGGTGGATTCTAGGTATAAGAAAGGCAATTTGTGAACAGATAATAGCGAGGTAGAGACGGAAGAGAGCCACATATTTAATAATGGCTTTTTGTGGAGCTTTTTCGTTCACGGCGGCTCTGTCTACAGCTGAACTGCTGCTCTACAGTGACGTCAGAGTCTAATCAAATGCGACCTAAGTGTCCACACTGAGGTTGCATTTAAAAAGATCTGATCTGTATCAGATTTGGACCACATATGGAAGTGGCCCAAATCCGAACTGGAAAAGATCAGATTCCATGTGACTTAGCCTGTTCACATCAGATCTGAGTCACATATGGGCAAAAAATCGAATTTGGGTCACATTGGCCTGCAGTCTGAACATAGCCTAAGTGAAAATGTCCAAATTGTACCCAATAAGCCACTTTCCCTCCCAGGTGTCATGTGACTCGTTAGTGTTAGTTCTCAGGTGTGAACGGGGAGCAGGTGTGTTAAATTTGGTGTTATTGCTCTAACATTCCCTCAAAGTGGTCACTGGAAGTCCAACATGGCACCTCAGGGCAAAGAACTCTCTGAGGATCTGAAAAAAAAAGGATGGTTGCTCTACATAAAGACGGCCTAGGCTATAATAAGATTGTTAAGACCCTGAAACGGCATCTCCCCTTTAGAAGAGATGCTGTGTGCATTTACCCACAAGCAAAAGCAACATAAATTACTTCCATTACATTTATTCATTTAGCTGATGCTTTTATCCAAAGCGACTTATAAATTAATATTTAAATTATCCAACGTGGTGACAGGATTTGTCAACATTTATTAATGTTTCTGGGTTCTTCTCCACATCCAAAAGGTCTCACAGTTCAGGTTTACACAGTGAAACTGTTCAGAGCAGCCCTCCTACTGATCAATCCTGAGCTCCATTAGTGTGTCTAAATTATTTCAGAAGCTTAAAGTAGAACCATGTTTCCTTTGCAGAGTTTCCTCTGTCTATCCTGTCAAGTTTAAAACTACAGTTTTTAGTTTTGCTGCATAAATGTTCCAGGTTATTTGTCTTCAGTGTGCCCAAAACACTCATACATCAACACAATAATGAAATCGCCTGGAAAGCTAAAAGGTGGAATGAATCTGAGAAAATAATTAATTGGGTTGAGGGCAGGTAGATGATTTGTGCGCACATGATTATTCAGATATTGAAAGAGCCGATCCGCCCATCACACCAATGTAGCTCCTATAATCATGTCAAAACAGTGCAAACAGCGACTGACCTTAAATTATTAGGCTCTATTATCAAGAGCATCCTCTGAATTCAGTACTAACCTGCTGTATTTTATGCTGTCATTTAGTAACAATAGTGCCCATTGTGTACTTTGCATTTCATTTGTACACTGTGTTCCTCCCTGTCAATAAGGGGTGCTGCAGCACCCTCCGCACCCCCTTCCTGCACGCCTGTGTGTGAAAGATGGCAGATGTACTGCGGAGGCAGAATAGGTGTTTTCCACGTGCCTAGCACAACTGTGTGTGTGTATGTGTGTGTGTGTGTGTGTGTGTGTTTCACTCATTGATTTCAAGGTCCACAATCTACAAAACTGCAGCAGTTTTAACTCTAGTCAATACAGGCAGCTGATGAAAGTAACATTTTCTTGTAGGTCAACAAAGTGTCATAAACAGTCAGTCAATGTTACAAAGTTGTGTTTGTTTAGTTCATTATAGGTATGATAGCTTGATAAAAGTTATCTTTCAGGAGGTCAATGGTACCTTATTTATTTTTATGAATTAATTCAGTGATTTAGTTAATTACTTTAGTTCTCTTTCTATCCAAACACAGCAGACTAGTTCAACAAAATACAGTTCTATCTTCAATATAAATTAGAAAACTCTGCATACGAGTATAGACTACCATGGCATCTTCTCTAGAAACTCACCAGGAAGGGGAGGGTCTAAGCTTCATACTTATGTTATTCTCAGTCTGATGTTCATTCAGTAAGCTGCAAGACAACATGGAGGTACCAGCTCTGTGTGAGTACTGAATCTGTCTATCTCTCCATTCTGATAATCAGAAAATAATAATTCAAAACAAGCATCATTTTCTTTATTTTAAATAACTTTAATTCTTTGGGGTATTTTAAAACTGGTGTAGAATTAAATAATTTATGACAGATGTCAGTTACAATGTCCAATTATACAAATGTATCATAATTGTACAGAATGTATAGTGAGCTAATTTGCAATTTTTGTACTGGTGGTATAAAAAGGAAGGATTTTTTTATGTTCTACTGACTGACAAATACATAATTAAAATTGCAAAAACTTTAGCTTGCAGTACTCATGAAACATGACAGCAAAATATTTAAGTGGTTGCAGTGCTTGATTAATTGGAATTACATTTTTTAAAATTTTGTCCCAAAAATCTTGATATAAAATCATGTGTGTCTAAAGCTCTAATATTTGTCTTTCTAGTGGTGAATGCGTTTCTTCTTCTTGCTGTGCAAGTTCAGAAATGCTGCTATGCTGTTAAGTCTGGTAAGTAGCAGCTAGTTAACTGCATACATAAACAAATGATTATCCATGTTGTTTTATTATATTATTAATATACCATCTTGATATTAAAAATAGTTTAAAACAGATCAATGCAAATCCTTGAATAAAAAATACATAACATTTGTTCCCCTCTATATGTCAAAAGGCAGAAGTGAATTAAGTAGTTTTGAATTTGAGTTACAATATCAATGATTTTGTTAGCATTAGTGAAAACATATTCTATAACTTTCTTTCTCTCTATTTATCACAGATGCAGCTTTTCCTCATATTGATCCAAACAGAATGCAGTTCTTTGAATACGACTCCATCTTTGTAAATTGTAACACGTTGGATTTCTCACCTGAATGGAGAGTGATGAGGAAGCTGAAGGAAGATCCAACAAATACGACCCAATGGGAAACATCAACAGGGTCCTTTAGCATTAAACCTCCCTTTACATCAGACAGTGGAGAATATTGGTGTGAAACTGAAGAGGGGGAAAGAAGCAATAGTGTCAACATCACAGTCACTGGTATTTATTAACTACTAACTTCCACATTTTATCTGTGAAACTTGCCAAGAAGGTTAGCTCAAATAGTCTACATTTGTGTTTAAGACACATGTGCAAACAGGTTTTTTCTTTTCTGCTACATGCTGTGTTTCACATTTCATCATGTTGTTTAGCAGGTGATGTGATCCTGGAGAGTCCTTCGGTTCCTGTAAAGGAGGGAGACAGCGTGAGTCTCTACTGCAGAAACAAGATGGCCAGCTCTAACCTCCCAGCTGATTTCTATAAAGATGGCCTCCTCATTGCCACTGGATATAAAGGAAACTTTCCCATCAGCAGGGTTTCTAAATCTCATGAAGGACTCTACAAGTGTAGCATCTCTGGATCTGGAGAATCAGCAGAGAGCTGGCTGGCTGTCAGAGGTGAGAGACAAGCTCTTTTAAAAAAGTAACAAAATTATACTTCCATTTAAAAACCAAGCTTGTCTTCAGAAGTTACAAACGGTAAATGTTTACCTGTTGTCAAATTAATATTAAAATGTGTTGTTGCAACTGAATATAACATTTAGTTTGAGAAAAGTTAAAAGATAAAAAGATAACACAAACAAAAAAGTCTGCCGGATTAGCTATCAGCCTTTTTGAAATGTACATGTTGCTACTTCTATCACTGGACAACTTTGATATTGAAGAAAATTTAGTTCAAAGTTGATTCATGGAGGTTTATGCATCATGCACATGGTAGATAATTAGGGAACGACAACTGTAAGTCACAATGAATTATATTAATGTGTTTCACGTACAATTTGACTAAAAGTGACTTTATGCAGTATCTTTGCCTGATGTCTCTATCATGTAATTTCACAATGGTGAAGCAGAGCGATGAGTATAATTACAGAGGTTTAGTGTGAATATTTCATTTCTCACCTTCCCCTGTACTGTCAGTCCCGTCCAAAGTAACCTATTTACTAAATAATCTATGCAATGTTGACAAGATGGGCGCTAGAGAGAAGCTTGTGATGTCTCCAAAATGGAAAACGTTAATCCTCACACAATGTACAATCTAATACAGATTTACAGCGCTCTAATGATGTTAATGTTACAGCACACATTACTTCATCATCTGAAGAGATTCAAGAGAGTTTAGAGACTCCTCCAGGCGACAGCTCCCCTCCACCCTCCATCATTTTATCAGTTGTTTTCACCATTTATTGTGGGCTGCTGGTGTTGGGACTGTTTCTCTGTTTGAAACACACAGGTAAAGTATGTTTATGGAAAAAAGTATGTTTAAAGAAGTATTTGTATTACATTTGTAACCATTCATTACTGTCTCAATTATTTGGAAAATAGAAGTGAGTTGATTATTTCTATTTGATTATTATTGTTTAAACATGTATCAGTGTCTTGCATGAGTCGGATCATTTGACTGACACAAGACATTGATACATGTTTAAATCAACATCATTTGAAACACTTGTATAATGTATGGTCGTAATTAATAAGAGTTTATTTACATTAAAAGAAAATAGAATTATTAAAATTGATGAATTCAGGGTTGTTTAGTCTAATATATTTGTATTTGTAATATTTTTGTATTCTTAATCTACCTACTACTTACAGTATATAAATCTAGATTATTTCTATAATATTGATCTTATTTCACATGTTCTATTTCAGTGTCTGGAGAAGCGAGTCTTGCTGATGTGAGTGTGGTGACATATGTTGTTGTTAAAAAAAAAGTGTAAAGAAAGAGGTGAAACACTGATAATGCCGTACATATACTATTTTGTTCATACTGGATTTGTGCTTACTTTCTTTTAAAAGCATGAGCATAGCAAGATACAACAACCTATGAAATTTAAAACTAATTATGGTCTACATTTTGAGAAATACAAAATATGACACAGCCTGCCTTTATTTAGGCAAAATAGTAAGTTTAATACAGTATTATTTTATTTAGCATTTATCAATATAAAGTGGAAATGGTGGGTTCATGTATTAAATAATTTCATCATGTAGTTTTTCTTTGTCTCGTGCGGTTGATTATATAAGCTGCTTTTTGAGCTTTGTAGACACAAACCACATGACATAAACAGCCCTGCTCTTGCTAAGCTTTGTAACCATGTTCATAACCTCTGCAGTTTATAGGTGTGATGTGAGTGTCACATAGGCTCTTTGTGAAAAACCTCACATATTATTCTACTCTGCCTCAGGTGGTTTGACTAAGTGTGTGAACAGGAAATTAAGACCATAAGAAAAAATGTTTTCTAATTTTTAAAAAATGCCATAATACTTTAGAATTATGTCTGTTTAGTTTATACAAACTGTGCAGTTATGTATTGTAAATACAGTTTAGATTTTGTATGCTGTGTGCTTATTAATATATGCTATGGCAACCGGCAGCGCTTGTAGAAGCAGCAGCCGGTAGCTCCTTCAAACTTTTCTCACCAGCGCTACACTTTTGTTTTTTTTCTGTTTCTTTTAATCTGGCTTCACATCTGATATAAATATATCAGTCATTGGAATATTGGGTTTTTTTGATTAAAGAGTAGCAGACCATAATCCATCCAGTCAGAGGAGATGATAGAGAGCCAGGAGAGGAGCCACACTGGCCCAGCATGGACTTATTTCTGCTCCTAAAGAATGAAAAATGGGACTCATGTTGACAAAGCACCAGAATACAGAGACCTTCCCCATCAACATCCCGGATCAAGCACTTGGCAGATGATCCATGTTCCGAGCTGTCAGCGCAAGACTCTGGCAAGATGAGAGGAGGTGGACTCTGTGTTTTACATTGATGATACTTGGTGCTCAAAGTCAGTCAAGTTGGACTCTGTTTCCCAAATGTCAGACTGTTTATTGTGAAGATTAAACTATCATATTATAATCTGGTTGCTGATGTTTACATTTACCCCAGATGCAAATTCAAAAATATGTCTTTATCTTTTATATATGTGTGTGTGCATGAAGGAACTACAAAGTTTGTTTCGTTATGCAGCCTTGTGCTGCATAATGACAACAATAAACAACATTGTACCTTTTATGTATATAGTCAACTGCCTGGATGTCAGTTGAACAGTTTAAGAAGATTACAGTGAAGTATTAGTTACAGGCTCTAAGTCAGAGAGATGCACTATGCTGCCTGAGTGCTGACTATGACCAAAAGGAGAGACATTGCACTGATGTTAAAATCATTGTAATGGTTGACTGTCAGTATTCTAATATATTGATTATTTTACTTGTCTATACTACTCGTACTTGTCTGACATGTTTGTTGACACAAGCCTTTCATGCAGGTGTGGAACAAAAACATTTAGTGAAGCAGCTTTTAGAGGCTCTTTAATTACTTTCAGTTCAAAGTGATGTTCTAAAAATCAGTCAGTACTTTCAGAGCAGCATTAGTAGAGTAATTGAACAAATGTTTTGTTTTTTTTAAACATTAGATTAAAAAAAAGTTGAGCTACTATGAAAAGTAAACACCAAATCTTTACACATAAAACAGAAATCAATTGTCTATCTATTAGCATTTTAAAGCATTTCCGTCATTATCAAGCCTCGTCTGTAGGTGTTTGCTGATGTGCAGCATCGGGGTCTATTTTTAAGAGTCAGCGGTTTATTAGAGTGTATCAGTTAAACCACATTGCTCCATGTGTCTGCTCACACGGCTGAAGACGCAGCCTGCTGCAGATTTTAAATACACTCACTCTGCTCAACTAACAACATGATGCTGTTATGTCAGTTTGATCTAAAACAGACCTACTATGTAACAGATCTATATATGCACATGTGCCATATTCATGTCATTTCAAAGTTACTTACTGTTTCCAACTTTTAAATATAACTCACATCAACTCTTAAGTCATCATTACAACTAGGAAACTAGTCCAAACTCATAATGGTAACAATAAAAAAGCAACCACCAAAAAATGAATACATCCTGTGATAATGTATTGTTACCTGCAATGTGTTTTTAATTCAATTAATGATTTTATGAATTGTTTACCAAATCATTTGTGAAAGTTGTGACTTATTTGAAATCTTACAGATCTGTCATGCGGTGAACATTGCATACCATGAGACAGGGTTTCTCAGAGGTGAATAGATATTTCAGGTGTTTGAAAACCACACCATCTCTCAATAATCAGATACATTTCTATCATTCTTTTTTTTCCATTTGAGTGTTTAACCGTAACCAACCACAGAATAACCACATTGTCTGTACAGTTCTATGAAAAGAGACTGTTTGTTTTAGCAAAGGTAGCTCACTCGGAAAGCTTAACTGTCAGGATCAGCCTAGTGACAAACAGGTTTGAGCTCAAAAGCGAGACATCAGAGAGCAAAATGCAGTTTGTGATATTAACAACACTCACAGATTAAGACAAGGCAAGTCTAAATGAGGCAGTGCAACAAATAAATCCACAACAGGCTGAAAAATCCACAGTTGGACACACATGGGTACAGGACACTTGAGAAAAGATGATTACTGGACCAGGGCACTGTTTCAGAAACCAGCTATAACAAACTCTGATTTTTACTGCAGTAATGTAGCCCACGGTAAGTGTTTCAGTGCAACTGTTACCAACCTCAAAGTTGCCTAAAAGTCCACAGAGTCACAGTGTCATAAAGGACAGTGTAGCCTATTGATTTTAATCTGTGCTCAGGATGCCTATGTTCATACTGCCTATGTCAAACTGTCATCAATGATAAAAGGGGTCATGTTAAAGGTCATGTTTCGGTAACAAACTATTATCTAACCAGGATTTCAGTGTTTCTAAAGATGTAAAACTACATATAAATGTGTTCCGATATGTGCTTTGACATCAACTGTATGAATGAGGAAATGAAACGGTGTGCCAAACAGCTGCTTCAGGCTCAGAGGAATCAGAGAGAAACTCAGAGTTTGTTGAAGTAAACCTCCTACTGAGGACGACAGACCGAAGCAACAATCAAAAACACAGAAACACAGAACAGACTGGCCACATCATGACAATTAAGGTCATGTACTTTTATCCAAAGCAACTTACATTTGAGGAACAATAGAGCATCAAAACAGCACGAGATCCACAACTGACAATACATATTAATGAAAGCATCAATAAGTACTACTCCGCCCTAATGGCACATATTGCATCAATGGGGTAAATACCTAGGGAAAGAAGTTAGAGTTAACAAAAAGTGCAATCAATGAACAATTGAATGACTTGAAGGTTCCTGAAGCCAGAGAAGTATTTATCGCATGAGTGATTGCTGGGACCACATAAGGACATATGGCTTGGAGGAGATTCGTAGTAATCGGGTCCAGTAGGCATATAGTGGGACGGCTATGGGTCAAGTGTTCTGACACTTCGTTCTCTGAGAGAGGAGTAAACGAGGAGAGTGAAGTGCCATTGACCTGGGAGGACAGAGGAAAAGATGTAGTAGAACTGCTACATGTTAGCCTTGGTGTTGAGCCTTATGCGCCATTGTGGGTGATGGAAGTTGAGGAGGATTTAGTAGTGTTTTGAAAGTGAAAAAATCATTTCTTTGAGTCAGTGGCACTGCTACTTCTGTTATCATAGAACGCAGTTTTGGCAGCACTGATGATTGTTGAGAAGTAGGACAACAGTCTGAACTGTGTGAACAAATAGACACATCTGCCTAGTAAATAACTAATTATTCTGTGTAAAACAGACAAAAAAGAAAACGTTAGCATTAATTTTCAAGTTTCATGTCAATCTAATATAAGTTATTGTTCATACAGATTTGAGCCCTTCTACATTTCATTTTCCCACCCAAACGTGAGACAAAATAATAACATAATTTGAATACAGGTGAAAGTATAAAAAAATCATAATATAAAAAACGCAAAACAATCGCTACAATGAAAAACAAACCATGGACACGGTTTCAACACATTGTTTACATAAATGCACAAATGTGTATGTGATAAATACATTGACAAAGTGAGGAGATCTCCATTTATTTGCAATATCCATCCATCTATCCATCCATCCATCCATTTTCATCCGCTTATCCGGGGTTGGGTTGCGGGGGCAGCAACTTCTCTTTTCCGAGCCACATTAACCAGCTCTGACTGGGGGAACATGAGGCATTCCCAGGCCAGTGTGGAGATACAACCTCTCCACCTAGTCCTGGGTCTTCCCCGAGGTCAGCTGAACATGCCTGGAACACCTCCCTAAGGAGGCTTCCAGGAGGCATCCTTACCAGATGCCCAAACCACCTCTCGCTCCTTTCAACGCAAAGGAGCAACGGCTCTACTCTGAGCTCCTTGCGGATGGCTGAGCTTCTTCTCCTATCTCTAAGGAAGACACCAGCCACCCGCCTGAGGAAACCCATTTCGGCCGCTTGTACCCGCGATCTCGATCTTTCGGTCATGACCCAGTCTTCATGATAAACATAGGTGAGGGTAGGAACGGAAATCGACCGGTAGATCGAGAGCTTTGCTTTACGGCTCAGCTCTCTTTTTAATACAACGGTGCGGTAAGGCGAGTGCAATACCACCCCCGCTGCTCCGATTCTCTGGCCAATCTCCTGCTCCAGTCTCCCCTCACTCATGAACAAGACACAGAGGTACTTGAACTCCTTCATTTGGGGTAAGGACTCATTCCCTACCTGGAGTTGGCACTCCATCGGTTTCCTGCTGAAAACCATGGCCACAGATTTAGAGGTGCTAATCCTCATCCCAACCACTTCGCACTCTGCTGCGAACTGATCCAGTGAGAGCTGAAGATCATGGGCCGATGATGCCATCAAGACCACATTGCCTGCAAAAAGCAGTGACGAGATCCCAAGCCCACCGACCCACAGCCCCTTTTCGCCATAACTACGCTTCGATATCCTGTCCATGAATATCACAAACAGGATTGGTGATAAAGCGCAGCCCTGGTGAAGGCCAACCCTCACTCCAACGTACTGCTGAGTACTCGGACACAGCTCTCGCTTTGGATATACAGGGTTTGGATAGCCCTGAGAAGGGCCCCACTCACCCCATATTCCCGCAGCACCTTACCACAGTATCTCCCAGGGTACCCGGTCATACGCCTTCTCCAGATCTACAAAGCACATGTAGACTGGATGGGCATACTCCCAAGCCCACTCCAGGATCCTTGTGAGAGTAAAGAACTGGTCAGTTGTTCCACGACCGGGACGAAAACCGCATTGTTCCTCTTCGATCTGAGGTTCGACTCAGCCGAACCCTCCGTTCCAGCACCCTTTACTGGGGAGGCTTAGAAGTGTGATACCCCTGCAATTGGCACACACTCTCTGGTCCCCCTTTTTGAAGAGGGGAACCACCACCACCGCAGTCTGACACTCCTTGGGCACTGTACCCGACTTCCACTCAGTGTTAAAGAGACGTGTCATCCAAGACAGGCTCTACACTCAAAGCAACTCACCACCAGATGGTGATCAGTTGACAGCTCTGCCCCTCAATTCAATTCAATTAGGTTATATTAGGTTTGGTGCATATGCACAAACAACAGTCAGAGTTTTCTCCGCTACTTCCCAAAGGTGTAGGGAGGCAACCCTCTTGTTCACCGGAGTAAACTCTAACATAGCGGTGCTCAGCTGGGAGCTTGTGAGTATCCCCACACCCGCCTGGCGCCTCACACCTTAAGCAACTCCATAGAAGAATATTTTCCATCCCCTATCAAGGAGAATAGTTCCAGAGCCAAGACTGTGCGTGGAGGTCAGCCCCAACAGATCTAACTGGCAGCACTCCATCTCCCGCACAAGTTCTGGCTCCTTCCCCCACAGAGAGGTTCCACGTACCCAGAGCCAGCCTCTGCTGCCCGGATCTGGTCCGTCGAGGCCCCTGACCTTCACTGCCCAACATGTGGCAGCGCACCTGACCCCTGCGGATCTTCCAATGTATGGTGGGTCCAAAGGACGGAGAGCGAGGTGCCAAGTTGCTTCTTCTGGCAATGCCCGCCCAGGCTCCGTGGCAAACCCAGCAACCAGGCGCTCACCGACAAGCCCTCCCTCTGGGCCTGGCTCCAGACGAGGGCCCCGGGCTTCCTCCGGACAGGGTCTCTCCTCCTCTTCCTCATTTTGTCATCAGGAGTCTTTGTGAACCATTCTCAGTCTGGCCCCTCACCTGGAACCACAGGTGAATATTTGCAGGTGAATATTCCCATCTTCTTATTTTCTATCCTGCAGCTGTCTTTTGGCTGTTAATGTGATACTTTTCATTTCGTAGTATCCCTGAGCTAGGTCACTTTCTGCCATCGTCTCCACTGACTGAATCTTGTTCTCAATATTTGCTATGTTTTTCTCCATGTCCTCCTTATGATATTGGAGCTGATCCCTCTGGTTTTGCAGTGCGTTTCGTTGTTCCTCATGCAACAAACTGAGAACCACTGTTGTTTGTATAAAGTAACTTAAAGCCCCCCTCCAGCCAGTTTTAACTGGCACTTTTCAGATGTAATCAATTACCATGACAAGCGAAAACATGATATGATATGATAGAAACTAATGTGCGCGTATCAGCTGTTGTCAATCACAAAGTCGATGGTCCTACTAACTCCCACTATGTTTTATAGTGCGCTTACTTTACCGTGGAGTGTGGGGGGTGCCTCCGCTAATGCAGTGGTAAAATGACCGTCAGTAAAATGTATTTTGCAGACCGTATGTAAGACAGTGGCAGGTGAAAGTGCGACGCATTTTCTGTCCTCCAACACCGCTTGCACAAATGACATAATGAACACACCTGCTGTAAGTTGTAAGTAAATGACATGATAAATTGATTAGCTAGCTCACAACGATGTTTGTCGCTTTGATGCTCTGACTTAACGAGGCATGACAGTGCGGTTGCGCAAGCTTGGAGAATGACTATTACTATAGTCATACGTCACTACCCCGTTTTAACAACTTTTGCAACTTGGAGCAAAAAATTAAGCTATTTCTGAAAAAATATTTGGAGAACTATGTGGGTAATCTACATTGTAAGGAAATGACCCAGAAAAATATGAAATATTATAGAAATGTCAATACTATCACATTGTCAATACTATCACATTGTTATATTGTTATATATATATATATATATATATATATTTATATATATATGTTGTTGGCTGCACATACAGGTCCGTGTGTGGCGGTGGCGTCTTAGTGATCCTTCAGAAATGCTTGGGAAAATGTAGCATGAGTGGAAGCTACCGCGCTACTAGGTCAATAAAAGAGCTTTGTTACTGAAAAGCTATTTGAGTCAGAAAATAGCGACGCTACCACCAAGCTACTGAGAAATGTAGCTAAACTAGTAATGGCGCTACTTGCAGTGACACTACTGCCCAACACTGGATCTCGAAATACTTTAGAAATAGCCTAATGATGTTATAAGTTGACCACGTAGGGTCTATTTAAAAGCTGCAGCAGCACGTCAGACATGTGAACAGGCAGAGCAGATACAACACGATGGTTTAACTGTCGCACAAACCACAACCTTTTAAAAAATAGACTAATGCTGTGACTCAGTTAAAGTTCTCACATGAAGTCTAATAATGATCTTGAGACCATCGAATCATGTCAGTCTTTATTAAAACATTTTTATCAGCCAATATACATAAAACCAAAAAAAAAAAGAAATTTCTAACTGTCTGTCTAACTATTTGGTTTTACAGTATGCTGTGGACAGATTTGGGATAACATGCTAATGGCGACTGTGAATAAAAATTTTTAAAAAATGTGAAAAGAAATATTTAATAAAACCATTATTAAGAAAATTATGAAAAATGCAATGCTTCTTTAAAAAGTTACATATTACTGCCTTTCACAAACTGTTTAATGTGAATCTCACTTTCATCCTTTAGTTTGAGTTTCTGCCGTCAGTGACCTGGAAGACACACAGGACTGTAGTCATTATATAACATATTTTTAAAGTAATTAAAAAATGGCATGCATTGTAAAATATATTATCTTGTTTAGAGGCTGATACATTGATTGAACATATGTAATAGCTTGTAAAATAAATCATGAGTGTAATACCTCTCTCCTTCCACTGTTTTGCAACAACAGCATACGTTACGTTGTTTGCATCAGTTACACTTGGCTTTCCAGAAACTGAAAGATCAAAAAAAAAAAACATTTGTGTTATAAAATATTTAAGGAACACTTTAAAAACCAACAATTAAACAGGTAAGCAGAGCAGTTTTTGTTAGCTCTTGATAGACAAGAATAAACACAACAGGATAACACATTCAGAACATAGTGTTAAAGAAATGCGTTTCTGATAACTCTTCAGCTGATTTAAAATGCTGCAGCATGTCTTCTGACAGGAACCAGGAAAAGAGATCATGTTGTCAGTGCCATAACCGCCAGCAAGAGCCGTTCTTCACATGTGCAAAAGGGGTCCTGTCTGTCAAAGAATGTTACCGCAAATGTGCCTGTTTGTCTGTTCTCATCTCAGGGCATCAAATACTTAAGCTTTATTAGCGTTATTTGTTGCTAAAGGTACCCTTCAGCGTCCATATGAGACGCCTCTGGGTTCATCTGAATGAGACCGTCTAGACCGGAAGCTCTAGTAGCAAGCTAGCTACATTAGTATAAAATGCGTTGACAGCCTCCTTTTGGTTTCTCACATTGTGAGATTGCTGTCATTATTAAAAATTAAAAATGTATGGTTGAATAAGGTCATATTACACCATAGTGAACAGTTAAATCTCCAGTGATTAAAAAAACATTGTTACCCCGATATGAAAGATTTAGTTGGATCATTTTGAATAGGCAGATTTGTGGTAACCTTCTTTGACTGACAGAACAGATCTTGCTGGTACACGGATCTGGCACACATATTTCTGCTGTCTTAGCTTCTCTGCATTGGCTTCCTGTAAAATCCAGAATAAAATTTAAAATCTTCTCACATACAAAGCTCTTAATGGTCAGGCACCATCTTATCTTCAAGAGCTCATAGTACCTTACTACCCCACCAGAGCACTGCGCTCCCAGAATGCAGGGTTACTTGTGGTTCCTAGAGTCTCCAAAGTAGAATGGGAGCCAGAGCGTTCAGCTATCAGGCTCCTCTCCTGTGGAACCAGGTTCCAGTTTGGGTTCGGGAGGCAGAAACCGTCTCTACATTTAAGACTTTCCTTTTTGATAAAGCTTTAGTTATGCTGCTAGACTGCCGGGGGATTTCCCATGATGCACTGAGCTCCTCTCTCCTCTTCCCTCTCTCCCTCTGTATGCAACCTCATCCATTAACGCATGCTACTAACTCGACTTCTTCCCTTTCCCGTAGTCGTGTGCATTCTCGTCCCTCTCCTCTTTCCTCCTGTCACTTCCTGCAGGTTTTCCTGGCTCTGGAGCTGTGGAGTCTGGATCTGTGGTTGCGATTCGCCTTCTGCCCCCATGTTCCTGCTTGACACCCTCTGCTACAATTATTGTTACTACTTCTGTTGTTATTAATAATCTGTACCAGTATTCATTTTCATTCTGTACCACTATCACCTTTAGTGTGTATATTTTTGTGTGGATATCGCTGTATAGCTTGCTCCATTTTTTTTTTTTTAAATTATGTAAATAAAGTACCTCTCGCTTTCGTCTTTGTTGAGACAACAGCATATGTCACATCATCCAGGTCATCCACAACATTTGCCTCTTGACAGCCTGAAACAAATACAAAAAAGAAAAAAAAATACTGTCTTTACTTAACAGGGAAGATTTTAACTTACAGTAAGCAGCTGGATAATTAGGCTGTTTGTTAGCGGTTTAGAGACAGGTATGAACCCTTTTATTTACATGTATGCTTTATATTTCAGTTAATCCCAATTTTATAATGTCATTTGAGTTCTAAGAATACTTAACTAAAAATAAATTATAGAAAAAATAAGAAAATGTCTATGAAATACCTCTCATCTTCTTTTTTTTATTGACATTAGCATATGTAGCCATCTGTGGATCAACTTCACTGGCATTTTCATGCACTGAAACACAAGTTGCAACGAAAAACTTACATTTCAACAGAAGTAGCAATGAGTAGCATTAATACAAAGACACATTTAGACTTAAAAGGCAAAAATAGGCATTTATACATAATTTATTGGTATAATGCCTTTCTAGTCTTTTTCAACCACTCAAAGCGCTTTTACACTACATCACATTCACCATTCACACCCTACAGGAACAGCAACCAGGGGGAGCTGGGGATTGAACCGCCAACGTTCCGATTAATGGCACAGCTGCCCCTGCTGCCCCTGCCTTTACATCCTTTTGACTGTCCATGTTTTAAAATCAGTTCTAACAGGTTGTGGCATAGGTTTTACATTTAGTAGACAGGTGAGGCTCATATTTCTACGGTAATCCTGTGGGTTAAGGGAAGGGGAGGGAATCATCATTATTACACTGGGACTGGGGACATGACAGGATTTTCCCCCCCTCTGTCATTGGATTGGGACAGGACAGTAGTATTTTTGTGGGACTGGAGTGAAAATCCTCTCCTGTGTCACCCTCTAGTGAATAGCCATCTGTAAGATGCTGCTGTAGATTTATAATGACTGGGCTGTGCCCTCATGGTTTAATTGACTCGTGACATCAGTCTGAAATGTTTTGGTGATCCCCCCCCCCCTTTTCTTATGGTGCCATTCTACTTATGAAGAAGAAAGAACACTTTAAAATAAACATTATATTTTTATGTGGGCATGTACATTTTCTGTACCTCTGTGTTTCCGACAATGAAGTAGTCCCACCACCAACAGCAGCACAGCCACACAGAAAATGGTGAAAACAACAGGTAACAGGACGGAGAGCTCAATGTAACTTGGGTGAGGAGCAGTCGCTTGATCATCTGGAGTCTCTTGATCATCTTGAGGTGTTGTGTTTTGAGGCGAGGGAGTGATATCTGCTGTTACAATCCAAGAGAAGTATCAGTTTGTCTGAAACAGAGGCAGGTCCTAGAGTGATTGCAATTATTTAGTGTGGGTCTTTGTTTGGCAATGTTGGTCGAATTAATCGACAATATTTGGAGATCTTTGTCCTACCACTGCTATGAGGTTGATATTTATGGTCAAGTAAAATATCTTGGCAACTATTGAATGGATTGTTATGAAATTTTTATAACACAGTCCCAAATATCAACCTATGCTGTTTTCTGGCCTGGTATGGGAACACATTTAGACAATTAAATTCAGGTCTCGATTGGACCCCTGATCTGGTTTTTATAAAAAACCTCTTAAACCCTGCGGGGTCGCTGCTCTAGCTGCTTCTAAGCTGCTTAGATTGCGCATACAAAAATTAATGTTTAAACTTATGATCAATTTGTATCACGCTACACATCATTAGATCTGTTAGATTCTCCGCAATTCAATCATTCAGTTCATTTAAAGGAAACATCGAGCCCCAAAGTCTAATTCTTATAGATTTACCAGTGTAACCTGCCTGGTATAAGAGAGGAATAGGAAAAAAAGTGCCAACTCATGATACCTTTGAAGCTCTCGTTAAGTCTGGATGTGTCAGTTCCTTGATTACTTATATTCCTTTAGTCTGTAAGGGTCCGATCAAAACAATCAAATAATATTTTCATAGAAATTAATCTAAGTTGTGAATCCTGTCATATGACTAATTAACTTCTGCCACACTTGTCTCATCCTGCACCGTGTTGCTGGGTATGTTTGATTTTCGTTACTTTGCTGCCTACAAAATAGTGCATAAGCCGCCTGTCGCTAGATCAAACGAATGAGTGTATTTGATAGTCTTTAATATAATATTTTTATACAATATTTATACTGTCTGACATAAATAAACTTTTCACAGTAGTTTCAGTTTATGCAAAAGGAATAAAAGGCCTGTCCCATATGAACGTCTGTCCCAAATATAAGCAGGGTCAATTCAGTGATTTTAATAAACGCACGGGTTATTATTCAAAGTTTTATGGTATATTAAAGGCCTCCAGGGGATCAAATTAATAACTTTTGTGATCATGACGTCATGTCTATGGTTATTCTTATTTAGCTCCATAATAAAACAAGAATATTGAACATTTGTTATGAAGTATTTGATATAAATAATATAAATAATTTATTTACTGTTTGATTACACTGTTCTGTCTCACCTCTGACAGCCAGCCAGCTCTCTGGTGATTCTCCTCGAGATCCAGATATTCTGCACTTGTAAAGTCCTTCATTGGACTTGGAAACATTGTGAATGGTCATCTCGCCTGTATATCCAGTCCCACTGAAGTGGCCATCTTTATAGAAATCAGCTGGGAGGTTGGTGGATGTTGCCTTTTTTCTACAACGCAGAGTGACATTCTGTTGGTCCGTCACAGGGAGAGCAGGACTCTCCAGAATCACATCACCAGCTGACCAACAACAAAGAAAAGCAGCTATCATTCATGCAGTGAAACAGTGACCAGTTATTGAACTTCACCCAAATTGAACCAACAGCGTCCACTTATTGAGACAGGCTGTGGAGCCATGTGCACAGCCAGCAACCCTTCTGGGCAGAAAAAGTGAGCTGTGCCCTGAAACTGCCTTCATGTCCAAAATACTTACAACAACTGCACCGACACAACATGTGTAGCATTTTAACCTTTATACATTTAAAATGTTTGCAAATATTCAATTTTCAAACTAAAATTAAGTTTGCCAATAAAACTTTTTTTTTGAATAATATTGATAATATGAGTTAAACATACCAGTTACTGTGATGTTGAGAGCGTTGCTTCTCTCTCCCTCTCCAGTTTCACACCAGTACTCTCCACTGTGTGAAACGTAGGCTGGTTTGATGTTCAAGGATCCGGTTGATGTCTCCCACTGGGTGAAATTTGAGGGAATCTTTTTCATCACTCTCCATCCAGTTGTCCCATGAAACCCCGCACAATCAATTGAGATGGTTTCATATTCAAAGAACTGCAGTCTGTTTGGATCAATATGAGGAAAATCTGCATCTGTAAAAAAAATAAAAATTTGATATCCACACTTTAGGAAAACCTGCAAACATATTATGCCCTGGTAACTCTGACATCTCCTCACGTCGTCAAATAGCTCAAGTGCAAGAACTGCTGATATTATGCATTTTATAATAATAATAATACTAATAATAATTATGCCTGAGAGTTATAATTTTAATTTTAAGAAATTATTTGCTCATGTTAACACAGTTAACTAACAAACCTCTACTCACCACCTTCCTGAGCACAGTAACTATCCTGAACTTGAGCAGTGAGCAGCAACAACACGTTCACCACTGGAGAGACAAAAGAGAGCAGTGTATCACACAGAGATGTCTTTATTTAATCTCCACTACCAAAAAACAATAAACAGTATGTGTCATATTATCAACCTTAAAGACAAGTGTGTCAGTATTAATTTTTCAGTGTGGAACATTTTTCAATAGACAGACAAAATTCAAGTAAAATAAAGCCTGTGAATGTAGACCACCAGCCTTACAGTAATATGTTTTGATTACATATTGACTGATGATTTGCTTTAATTTCTTTCTATTTCATTTTCTTTTAGAATCTTTTTATTAAAGAGCAAAATATGAAAGCAGACTCACGTGTTCTGATGCAAAGTGCTGTGACCTCCATGTTGTCTTGCCCTGAGTGTCTGAACTTAAGGCTGAAAACAAGCTAAATACTGTATGATGTATGTGAAGGTGTAGAGCTTCCTTTTCCTGTGCACAAAAGAAGCCACAGCAGTTCTTTGCATTCTAACCATCTTTCAGGTCTCAGTTGCTCTGGGGGATAAAAATAAAATAATTCAGCGAGCCAGCTGTCAGAGCTGCTCTGTTTCTGGGTGCAAACTAACAAACCTGAATGACAGTGACATTTAGGGCTATGCTAATGTGAGTTCACACATTACTGAACAAGCCTGTGTGTTACGGTCCCTGTATGGTCCAGTGAGCCCTCTTGTGTGCTTAACTATCTTTGTTGTTCTTTGTTGAGGGCATTGCAGATCTGGCGCACCCGGGGCCTTTGAGTCTGTAGCTATGAAACTCCACCTCGTCATCCTCTAGTGAATATAACCACCTTTAAGATGCTGCTGTAGATTTATGATAACTGGGCTGTGCCCTCATGGTTTAATTGACACGTGACATCAGTCTGAAATGTTTTGGTCATTTTTTTTCCTTTTTTTATGGAGCCATTCTCTACTACTTAAGAAACTACACTTTAAAATAAACATTATATTTTTAATTAAGACTAGTATTGCAAGATTTATGATTTTATGATTTATGATTTTTGACTTGTTTTGCAAAAAAAGTGCAAAGCAATTGGTAGCTGGGTTAGGACGTTTTGGGAGTGAGATTGAACAGAGTGAAGGAAGTGAATCTTAAATCTCGCGCCCGAGTGATTTGCAGGAACCTCTGTCCACCTGTAAACGTGTAGGTGGGTCCAGAGTATAACTGGATCAAAGGGGCCTGCTGACAGACATGTCCTGGTTTCTCTGTAGTGTCCGAGGGTTTTTGGAGTTTCAGTGGACCCAAAAATTGCTGTGGACCCGAGTACAGACTAGCTAGAGAGTAGATTAAGAGTACTTCTCTGTTTGTTCTCTTTTCAGAATGATTGTGACTCACTTATTTGCTCAACCCCTCAGCCTGTTTTTATTTTCCATTTAACTCTTTTAACCCTGATTGTATTATATTTTATGTTGCTTTTAAACGTTTTTCCTGTTGCTTTTATGTTTTATGTAAAGCACTTTGAATTACCTTGTTGTTGAAATGTGCTATACAAATAAACTTGCCTTGCCTTGCCTTATAATTTTATAAAGTAAAAAGGGAAAATAAATTACACCGAGCATTTGGCTTTAGCTGTAAACAGAGTTGTGACGTACCAAAAGCTCATTTATAAGTAAGTGAGACTGTTGTTTATACTGCTTTGCCAGTCTACATGAGTGCAGCAGAAGGCAGTATTCCTATATTTATTACACTGGACCTGCAGAGCAGCAGCATTGTCACCGATACTAGTATAGCAGCAAGTTAATGTTAGAAGTAGATCTGAATTATAATGTGTTGGTCTCTGCCTGACTTTAAACACACTGCCCAGAGATTCTCTAACGCTAAAGCTTTTGGCAAATTTTTCATGTGTACCACAGGGTCTATCAGGTCCATATTATCACACGTAACTTTACTAGCGAACATCAAGAGCAGAAGACAGCTTAATAAGCAGAAATAACGTTAGCTTTACAGTAGTTACACAAAAAGTAACTCACACAACACATGCCACCGATTACTGTGCTATTTTGATGGGCTTTAGGCTTAATCTGCTAACATTAGCCACGTTAGCTGCGAAGCTAAAATTAGCTTTGCAGTACAGTCCCACGAAAGAAAGTTACTACTACCTGCTATTGCATTTATTTAATGTACTTCATAAAAAGCTTAATGTTTGCACAAGTCCTGTTGACTGTCTATCATTATGAAATGACATTACTCCAACACTGCTCAGTGTGTGGAACAGACTAGCCACGCAGCATGCTAGTGGCAAGTTCACCCGGTTAACACACTGTATGGCAGTAAAACTAACGTTACATATAAAGTCTACAACTTACATGTTCCATGTTTGAAGTCAGCTTGAACCCATCACTGTGCTTCAGTCCTGAAGTGAATCCCGGTTTGTTACATTATTGGTCCTCTTTGTTAGTAACTTGGTTAGTAACTTCAGTAACTTATAGCTGAGCAGCCTGTTACACCAGCTGTGTGTTCAAACGTAGCCTAGTTATTAGCCTAGTGGAAATTATTACTAATGTGATACATGCATTACTGAAATAAAAACAGTTACACCACGGAGAGAATTTACAACTTAACTGCCATTAGCGTACTATTGGTAAAACATGCTGATTGGCCAAAAAGGTGCTCTGTGCATCTGCACTCGATTGCTTTTCCTCAGGACCTTGACCTGCCTGTGACCTTAAAACTGAATCTTGTGAACTGAAATCAAATTTAGAGAAATTAATTTGAATTGAGAGAACTGAAAGTGAAACTACAATAAAGAGTTGGATTTTTTTGTGAGGCTCAAATACAGTTTCAGTTCAGATTCATAATATCACTGTAGGAGCCATACTACCTGTTTTCCTCCCAGCCACAGGGGGCATGTTAGTGTGTGGCGTGGTAAGGCCGATGCTGGCCGCAGCCTATTTATTTCCTGTGTGGTGATAACCAGGTGTGGCTAATTAAGAAGGGGAGCACACAGTTTTTAACTGTGCTCAGCGTATTGTGTTCAGAATATTATTTTGTTTATTCTACTTTATATTAGTGATGATTTATTTTAAGTGGATACAGATAATAAAACGTTAAAACTTCAAACTTCACGGAAAAGACTGGACATCAATTGTTTTGTGTACACGTTAAGAACAATCATCATCAATTAGCCACCATGTAGCGGCTAAACATAGGGCATAGTCACTACAATTATAAGTTAAAATCTGCTTCACTTCGGATCTGTGGGAAGCTACGCGTTGTCTTTTGGGGATCAACGCGGTTGGAGACGGGACCGAGGCTGGACCGGAGCAGCAGCGGAGCGGTACCGAGGCTGGACCGGAGCTGCAGCGGAGCAGAACCGATGGTGGACCGCGGCTGTGCCGGAGCGTCTGCAACATACCAGGTGATCAAGGCTCAACAACTTTGCCGGCCAACGTTGGGGTATGTTCAGCGCTGATTAAATAGGAATGGCCATTGTTATGTGTGCACACTTAGAAATGCGTAAATCCAATGCATTGGTTGCGATAGCTTTGAACTGTGCGCGTTAAGACTTTGTTTCATGACGTAAGCCGTTTGATGTAGCCTATTTAAAGCGCTACTGACTAATAATTATGGAAGAGGACAATCCGCAATCCTGCGTCTCACAGACTGATGACAATTTGATTCGGAATGAAACTGAGTTGGACATGGGTGTAAAAGGAGAATTAGAAAGGGGCACTTTGGAAAAGCGCTCTATTAAATTAACACACAAGGCTTTGAGTGGGAAAATAGACAATTTACAAAAGGAAAGAAAAAGTAAACTAAATAAATTGTCTGTGTTAAAGAAAACTATCATTGATTTGATGGGTGATAGAAACTTTGAAAACGAGGTGAAATGTACATTGAAAAGTATAAAGGTATCTGTGATGAAGCAAAACAAATTCATGTCACTCTGCTGGGGTTATTGCATAAAGATGAAGCGTCTAAACATGAAATATGGTACCAAGCAAAAATGTTAAATGTGTATATGTTTATTGCTGATGTGAGCAACTGGTTGTGTGATGTTCAAAGTCACCCTGTTGGTTGTGATGAGGATAAAGAGGAGGTTGTGGTTGAGCCTCATGACAGTATCTCAAATGTTGCATCAAATGCCTCCAGCCATCAAAAAAGTCACAAAAGCTCAAAAAGCAGTAAAACATCTTCTCATACTTCGTCGGCACGTGTCAAAGCAGAAGCAGACAAAGCTGCACTTTTGGCTCGTGCTGCTGCTTATAGGAGATCCATGCGCTGCAGGAGCAAGCAGATATCTTAAGGAGAAAAAAGGAGCAGCTTGAGTTGGACACTGAAATTGCAGCTTCCACGGCTAAGTTAGCTATTCTCCAGGCCTGTGACAGCAACGTTTCAAGTGTGAAATCAGATGGAATGGAGTCTTATTTTGAAAAGAGGTCTGAACAAAAATACATACCTACATCGTCCAATCCAAGTGAAAAAAAATATGAGCCTTTGCATAGGCAATCATTAAATCATTTAAAGGATCCACCTCACCACAGTAAGCATGATGATGCCAAAGTTCAACAAGAGGCACAAACCATACCTACAGCAACTTTTGGTCCTCTGGAACAGCAAAACAATCCAGCATCTATCCATACCTCTTTACCATCTCAAAGCAATACCCAAGCACCAGGAGATCTGTACAGCTTGCTGCAACGACAGAATGAAATAACATCGCTCCTTGTGCAATTGCAAACCTCACAATTTCTGCCTCACAGGGAAATCCCAATCTTTTATGGAGACCCCCTGCAGTTCAAATCATTCTTGAAAGCTTTTGAACATTGTGTGGAAGCAAAAACAAACAATAAGGGGGACTGCCTGTACTATCTTGAACAATTTACTAAGGGACAGCCAAGAGATCTTGTACGCAGCTGTCTTCATGTAGCACCAGACAGAGGTTACACTACTGCCAAGCAGCTACTTAAAGAGCATTTTGGAAATGAAATAAAGGTTACAGCAGCCTACATGGAAAAAATTACTGGCTGGCCAACTGTCAAGTCGGAAGACATTAAAGGACACCAAGCTTTTGCTATGTATCTGCGTGAATGTTCCAATGCTATGGAAGAGCTTGAATATCTACAAGAGCTAAACATGCCAGCAAACATGAGAACTGTAATTCAGAAACTTCCATATAAGCTCAGAGAACAATGGAGAGTACAAGCATGTCAAATCTTGGACCAAACCAAACAAAGAGCTTGTTTTCCTGACATTGTCAAATTCATTGAGAAACAGGTCAGAATTGGTTCTGATCCAGTCTTTGGTGACATACAGGACACACCAGCTCAAAAGGGAATCAAAAGCAAGTCTCAGATGAAACCACCTCTCAAAAGAAACAGTTTTGCGACTCACGTGTCTATTTCTGATGAGGTAAAATCAGAGGATCAAATAATTAAGACACAAAGGAAAGTAACCCCTGTAACAAGCCAAACCAGAATTCCTGTCTGTATTGTACACGTGGCCATGCATTGGATCAATGTCCACTACTGGAGAAAAAGACACATGGGGACAAGTTAAACTTTCTCAAGGAGAAAGGTCTTTGTTTTGGTTGTTTATGCACAGGGCATTTAAGCAAGAGTTGCGACAGGCGCATTACTTGCAGACACTGCAACCAAACTCATCCCAGCATTTTGCATATTGCAAAAAAGGGGAGAGCTCTCCAAGGAGGTACAGAACCGACCAAAAAGGGATTTGAGAGTTGTGCTACTACTTCAACTTGTGGCCATACAGGGGCTGGTAATGGCATTCTTCCTATTTTGCCTGTCCAAGTAAAAAGCACAAAGGGAAATAAAGTGATTGAAACTTATGCTTTTTTAGATCCAGGAAGTACAGGCACTTTCTGTTCAGAAAAATTGGCGAGCAGATTAAACATTGTGGGAAGAAGAGCCAAAATTCATTTACGCACAATGGGTCACAATAAAGCAGTACCAAGTTGCATTATTAATGGCTTAGAGATCTCAGAGTTTACTGGGAAACACTTCTATGAGCTTCCTGATGTTTTTACTCAAGAGGAGATGCCTGTGTCTACAGACAACATCATCAGTGAGGAGGAGTTGGCTAAGTGGCCATATCTAAAGGACATTGAGATTCCTCGCATAAAGGCTAATGTGGACTTGCTAATCGGTACCAATACCTCCAAGTTGATGGAGCCTTGGGAGGTTATTAACAGTCAAGGGAATGGGCCATATGCCATCCGGACCTTATTGGGGTGGGTGATTAATGGTCCATTAAAGGGAAACGGTGACAAACAAAGTCTGAGTGGTTACCCTGAGGTTACTGTTAATAGGACGATTGTCAATAGAATTGAGGAGTTATTGATGAACCAATACAATCATGACTTTAATGAAGAAACCTCCAAAGACCAAGAGGAGATGTCAAGAGAGGAAAAGAAATTCATTGAAATTATGGACAAATCGGTTCAGCTTCATAAGGGACATTATAAAATGAAACTGCCTTTCAAAAAAGAAGATGTCATCATGCCAAACAATCTCTGCATTGCCAAGCAACGTGTTCATGGCCTGAAGAAAAGGCTTCAGAAGGATGCAAGTTATCATGATGAGTACACAACGTTTCTTACTGATGTTATTAACAAAGGCTATGCAGCACAAGTGCCTCAACATCAGTTAGAACCATGTGAGGGTAAGGTATGGTATATACCTCACCATGGAGTATATCATCCAAAGAAGAGAACCTTAGCGTGTTGTGTTTGACTGTGGAGCAGACTTCAAGGACGTCTCTCTCAATAGTCAACTTTTACAAGGCCCAAATCTGACGAGCTCCTTAGTAGGAGTCCTTTTACGCTTCAGACAAGATCCTGTAGCCATCATGGCAGACATACAAGCTATGTTCCACCAAGTCAAGGTGGCAGAAGAGCATGTGGACTTCTTAAGATTTTTATGGTGGCCTGAAGGTAAACTGGACCGTGATCTAGTAGAGTATCGTATGACTGTGCATTTATTTGGGGCTGTATCTTCACCCAGTTGTGCCTGCTTTGCTCTTAGGAAGACTGCTGAGGATAATCAAACAAGCTTTCCAGAAGAAGTCATTGACACAATCAAAAGAAATTTCTACATGGATGACCTTTTGAAAAGCCTTTCTTCTGAAGAGGAGGCTATCCTCATGGTTAAGAACCTAAGAGCCATTTGCAGCAAAGGAGGTTTCAATCTCACAAAATGGATCAGTAACAGCCGGGACCTACTTCAAAGTATTCCAGAAGAACACAAATCACAAAACTTGTCTGAGCTGGATCTGGACAGAGATAAACTGCCAATAGAGAGGGCTTTAGGTCTGCAATGGTGTATAGAAACAGACGCTTTCAAATTTCAACTGAAAGTCAAGAAGCAACCTCACACCAAACGTGGCATGTTGTCTGTTATCAGTTCCATCTATGATCCACTGGGGTTCTTGGCGCCAATCATTCTCCCTGCTAAACTGATGCTGCAGGAGTTATGTAGGCAAAAGTACGATTGGGATGACCTCATACCTCCACCCTTTGAGCAGAAGTGGATCAAGTGGCTTACAGATCTGCAGAAAGTGGCTAATTTCAAAGTCAACAGGTGTATCAAACCTAAAAGATTTGGAAGGATTGTAAGTGCACAACTGCATCACTTCTCAGATGCTAGTGAAAATGGGTATGGCACAGTTACCTACCTCAGAATGATGAACATTGAGGAAATGGTCCATGTTGCGTTCTTGTTTGGCAAAGCCAGAGTGGCTCCTCTAAAACCCATCACCATACCTCGTCTGGAACTCACGGCTGCTGTTGTCGCCATTAAAGTTGACAAAATGCTTCAATCAGAGCTGCAGATTCCACTAAAGAAATCACACTTTTGGACTGACAGTACCTCAGTTCTTAAGTATAACAAAAATGAGGACAAAAGATTCCTAACGTTCGTCACTAACAGAGTCTCCATGATAAGGGACAACTCAGATGTGTCACAGTGGAGTTACATTCCAACATCACTAAACCCTGCAGATGATGCTTCAAGAGGATTGAAAGTAGAAAGGTTGGTCAACCAAAGATGGGTTGAAAGCCCCACCTTTTTATGGGATCCAGAAGATGATTGGCCAAGGTTTCCGGTAGATTTCAGCATCCCAAGAGATGATCCAGAGGTTAAGCAAAGAGTGCTGGTTAATGCAACAATTAACACCTTGAATGCCACCAATCAACTAATAACTTATTTCTCTGATTGGCAGAGATTAAAAGTTGCAGTTGCATGGATCCTCAGACTGAAAGAAACCCTGCTTAAGCTGAGCAAGCTAAGGAAACAGTTGCAGCTTGCACATAGTAGTGCTAATGGAGCACCAATGGTGGATGTGCAGCAAGAAATGCAAGCCTTTCGATCTTCTCTCAAAGGAAAGAGCTTGTCACTTGATGACCTCTTGGAAGCAGAGAATTCAATTATCTCTTTTTGTCAGCGAGAAAGATTTCAGGATGAGATGGCTGCATTATCATCTCAAAACTCAGTAAAAAGGGGCAGCACCATCTACAAGCTGGATCCAGTTCTAGAGGACGGCCTTCTGAGAGTTGGGGGACGCCTCAACAAATCAGCTTTGCCTGAGGACACTAAACACCCCCCCATTCTATCAAAAGACCAACACCTCTCAAACCTCATTCTTCGCCATTTTCATGAACAGTTGGGCCACGGGGGAAGAAATCATGTACTTTCCACTGTAAGGAAAAAGTATTGGATCACAAATGCTAACTCTGCAGTGAGGAAAATAATAACAAGATGCACATTTTGCAGACGCTACAGAGGAAAAGCTGGTGAACAAAAGATGGCGGACTTGCCCACAGAGAGGATTGTGCCGGATCTCCCTCCATTCACCAATGTTGGTGTTGATTATTTTGGTCCATTCGATGTGAAAAGAGGACGCAACATTGTGAAACGGTATGGAGTGATCTTCACTTGTATGACAAGTAGGGCCATTCACCTGGAAGCTGCTTACTCTCTTGATACAAGTTCATGTATCAATGCTTTGCGAAGGTTCATCTGTCGGAGAGGACAGGTTTGTCACATGAGATCCGACAATGGTACCAACTTTGTGGGAGCTGAAAAGGAATTGAGAGAAGCCTTAGCATTGTTAAATCAGGATCACATTGAAAGGTACTTGTCGCATAAGGGAATTAAATGGAGTTTTAACCCACCTGCTGGATCACATCACGGTGGCGTTTGGGAGCTGCTAGTCACGGATAATCAGAAGGGTTTTGAGTTCAGTGCTTCGTCAACAAAGTTTGGATGATGAAGGATTTCAAACAGTCCTCTGCGAAGTTGAAGCAATGCTGAACGACCGACCCATCACTAAACTATCTGAAGATCCAAACGACTTAGAAGCATTAACTCCTAACCACTTGCTTCTATTAAAAGGAAAACCAATTCTACCACCAGGACTTTTTGAAAGAAGTGATCTGTATGCAAGGAGAAGATGGAAACAGGTCCAATATATTGCTGATCTCTTCTGGAAAAGATGGACTCATGAATACCTACCATTGTTGCAAGAACGACAAAAATGGACTAAGGTAAAAAGAAGCTTTTTGCCTGGAGATATTGTCGTTGTGGTGGATTCTACGGCACCACGTGGATCTTGGATTCTTGGAAAAGTATTGGAAACTTTCCCGGATAAAAAGGGACTTGTACATTCTGTTCGTCTTCAAACAAAGACAAATGTGGTTGTACGGCCTGTGACTAAAATTTGTCTCTTATGTGATGCCACAGAGTAAATATGGATAAATATAAGGGTTCAGTATGGTTTGTGTGGTAAAAATATGCACTAGTTATTAAAACTAAAGTGTGGTTTGCTTTATATTTGTTTTGGTTTTTTTACATTGTTTACATTATGGCCCCTTTATATTTTTATTAGAAAATTGCTTTGTCTTCTGCCAGAAGCAATTAGGGGCTGGTGTGTAGGAGCCATACTACCTGTTTTCCTCCCAGCCACAGGGGGCATGTTAGTGTGTGGCGTGGTAAGGCCGATGCTGGCCGCAGCCTATTTATTTCCTGTGTGGTGATAACCAGGTGTGGCTAATTAAGAAGGGGAGCACACAGTTTTTAACTGTGCTCAGCGTATTGTGTTCAGAATATTATTTTGTTTATTCTACTTTATATTAGTGATGATTTATTTTAAGTGGATACAGATAATAAAACGTTAAAACTTCAAACTTCACGGAAAAGACTGGACATCAATTGTTTTGGGTACACGTTAAGAACAATCATCATCAATTAGCTACCATGTAGCGGCTAAACATAGGGCATAGTCACTACAATCACATTCAGGTTCAAGTTTATTGGAATTCAGTTTCAAACTAATAAAGTTGAGCAATTCAAATTCAGATTTTTTAAAGCAATTATTCAAGTTGGGCAATTCAAATTCAGTTCTAAATTATTCAAATTTAGTCTGTACTGATACAAAAAAACAGCCCTTTTTCATATCCAGCATGAAACATAAAGTCAACATGTTTTTAATTAAATTACGTCGGTTGCGGAAGTTAATGGACTGTCTCTAAATTGTCCTTAGGTGTGAATGTGAGTGTGAGTGGTTGTCTGTCTATGTGTGGCCCTGCGATGGACTGGTGACCTGTCCAGGGTGTACCCCAACTTTCAGCCGATTTCAGCTGGGATTCGCTACTTGGTTTACATGGCTCACGAGTCAGGCAGGAGGGCCCCATAGAAGAATTTTGCTTAGGGCCTTAGAGAGTTCAGGACCATCTCTGCATTTAACAACTGATTAATTAACTAACTCACAATTACATTAAAGGGGCGGCACGGTGATGCAGTGGTTAGCCTCACAGCAAGAAGGTAGTGGGTTCAAACCCCAGTTGCCCCTGCCTTTCTGTGTAGAGTTTGCATGTTCTCCCCGTTTCTGCTCGGGTTCTCTCCGGTTGCTCCGGCTTCCTCCCACCATCCAAAGACATGCAGGCTTGGTTAATTGGTGTCTCTAAATTGTCCTTAGGTGTGAATGTGAGTGTGAGTGGTTGTCTGTCTATGTGTGCACCCCACCTTTCCCCCAATGTCAGCTGGGATAGGCTCCAGCCCCCCCGCGACCCTGTACGCAGGATAAGGGTTTGACGATGGATGGATGGATGGACAGTTACATTAAACATTTTATTTTTGTCTGATTGTTATTTTTTGTGTGCCATGATTATATTGATAATGTTTATTTAAATATATTTTAATTTTATGATGATTAGCTGTATTACTCTGTGAGGAAGTACACTCCTGTACCTTTTTAAATTAATCAATCTTGATCATTGATTATGTCTTCTACATTATTTTTCTACCAGAATTAAAGCAGCAAATCTAACCGAAGCTTTTCATTTACATTTTATGTAAACAACAAGCAGAACAAACTTTGCAATTACACAGGCAGAGTTGAATTTATGTAAAATTGCAACCTTGCAATATACAACCTTGTGAAGTTTCTCATTTAAATATGTCTGTCCTCTTTATCAAAAATAAAATAAAGTTTTTACACTTGTCTTAAACCATGTTTTCAACATCCCTGAGAAGTGTGTGCCTATTTGAAGGCTTCAATATTAAACCGTGGAATTCTGTCCAGTTATTCATTAACTCACCAGCACAGGATCAATCTTCAGGATACAGATTGTTAACCTTCATGTGGCAACCAACCAGGGCTGCAGGAAAGAAAATAGCAGTTACAGTATAAAAGCCTGCAATTAGTATTATGGCCTGAAAGAAAACAGACATGCAGATTTGCAACATACAATAACTTTCTCTCTGATTGTTTTAATAAAGTCTAGAAGCAAATACAAAAAAAGAACAGACATGTTGAACCGGGTCAAAGTACTTTTTTTTTATTATTCAAGGACTTTGACCACACAGTTTTCCACTATCAGGAGATGAATTACCGAGAGATACAACAGGAAGGTGCCTTTTGTTAAGTAAATATATTTTCATTTCTATTTCAGTTTTAATGGTGTTTTCACTTCCTTTTGTTTTAGGTGAGTTTGTGTCAATGAATTTTGTGGGGCAAAATGAAACTAGTTATTTACACAGTTGATAAATGGAGCTTCTCTTCCTGCAGCAGCGTTTCTAAAAGTGTTTTTGGCTCGTTTGTATTTGAGGTTTTCTAGCTTTGATACTTTTTTATGCGTTTTATTTATTCATGCATGCAGTATAAGTGTAAGATTCTTTGCCTGTGTTACTACCTGCTGCAATAGAACATTTTTGTAACAAAACTTGAAACTTAATGACTAAAAATGGCACTACGAGTTACTATAAGAACAAACTGGACAGCAGTGTAACATCTTTCTATTCCACTGTCTCAAGTGCCTGTTGCACTGCAAGTTAAACTTATTCTCACAATGTGCAACATGAAGGGTTTTGTGCTGCTGAACATTGTGCAAGTGAAATGTCGCTAATACCACAAAGACATCACATTGAAGCGACAACATGTACAAGTTGCTGAAGAAATTGCCTTTATGTTATATTTTTATATTTCAGTGTTCATAGAAATTGCATATACTGACTTTTGACTAACTGGCACAATACAAATACAGTGGATTTACATTTACATTACTTTTAATTAGGCTTTTTGAAGGAAGGAATTTGGACTTCTTTCTTCTCCAGGTTGAAATCTCAAAGCATGACTTTATTACACTATATGGCCGCCATCAGGCTCTGGAATAGTGTCAAGTGATAAGTCATTCTTTGTCATCTAGAAAAGTGGCATTCATAGTTGCAGTTGTTGTTTGATTCAGTTTTACAAAGGAAATATCGCAGTCATAGTAGAGCCTTTACTATGTAGCTCATAACCGGCTTCATTAACTACTAACAACTACTTATCTGGCATAAGTAAGCTATCTACTTAGCAACATGCTAGGTTAGAAAGCAAGAAAGCACAGATTAACTACAAACACAATCCATCAATGGTAGATAAAACTGTAACAAACACTGTATAAACTACATACATACATCCGTGCTGTGCCTACTTACCGTTGTCTATGTGCTCACGCAAAAAAATAAAAATAAATAACAGTTCAAATACATCAAGTAATGCTGTTGGTTTGGAACGAGACATTCTACATTTACATATGGCTGTAATATTCAGACCTCCACATAAATGGCAATTTAAGTCTGTAACTACACTGAACAAAGCATTAAGACCTAACTCTTGTCCTTCTTTTTTACAGCAGGATCTATCAGTCTGATCTTTTTTTTTTCTCCAGACAGTCTTGTCTTGTCTTTTTATTTATCTTAGAACTCTAAGATGCTTTGCCTAAATGATGGACTGTTCTTTGGACTTAAAGATAAGCTTGGTTACTTCAGTACTTGGGTTTTCCAGCACACTGTGATCCTCCTCCTACTGACACACTCTTGTAGAGGTAAATGATACACAAACATCAACATCGGGTGAAATCAAAATGAAAGAGGGAAAAAAGAATCAGCATTTTTTTCATATAAATTAATCATCAAACTTAGCAGCAATTCTGTATACATGAATTAGTTCTTATTCGCATGATAAAACATTTGTTCTGTGTCTTCCAGGCCAGTCTCAGGGGGTTGGAGCATCTGAAACAATAGTGGCAGTAGTTGGTGATGACGTTATCTTGCCTTGCCACCTGGAACCTGCAGCAGATGTAGTTTCCAAGAGTCTGGAGTGGGGGAGACCTGATCTGGAACCCAGATTTGTCCATGTGTGGCATGAAGGTCAAAACCTTCTAGTTAACCAAAACCCATCTTACAAAGAAAGAACATCACTGTCCATCGAGAAACTGAAGCACGGAGACCTTTCACTGAAACTCTCTGCGGTGAAACACTCTGATAATGGAGTTTATAGATGTTACTTTCCCTCACAAAATAAAGAATCTACTGTTGAGCTTGTTGTTGGTGAGTGGGTTTAAGTTTTTGACACTACTATACATATTGTTATGTTTTAGCGGCTCCACTGGAGCAGGTTTGGTGTCTTGTTTAAAGCTACCTATTTGAAGATCCAAACATCATGGGACATTTTTCACTACATAAAGCCATCTTCAAGAGAAGTCCAATAAAATCACACTTGTACATGTATACTGGTGGCCGATGGGTTGTGGTAACATTTCTTTGCAGGAGTAGTCAATAATCTGGAGATCAACTTCAGTGAAGTAGTTAACCAGTTATTGCATTTTGGTGTTTCTATTTTAAAAGAAATTAATTACTGTCTCTAACCCACATTCATTAAAAATTATTTAAGTCTACCTAGAAAGCAGCTTTCTCTCTCAGCAAGTCCCCCCACCCACCCCTGGATGTAAAGTTACTTTTATCACCCAGTAATAAGTAATATAATATTATTACTTTTTAAAAGAGTAATAAGTAACTAGTAATATATTACTAGTAACTAGTAATTTGCCAACACTGGTCACTATCATGTTTTTATGCACTAAAATGGCATTAAAAGTTGCTATTGGTAGTCCAACTGCAATGTAGCGCACTGTACAAAAACTTAGTGATATTTTTAATGTTGTTTTTTAGATTATGTTTCATTGTATTTTCTCCTCTCTCCCATCATCAGGTTCGGTCTCCTCACCAGTCATAGCAGGTATTTACTTAAACAGCACTACAGTGATTTTAAGTTGTGAGTCTGCAGGCTGGTATCCAGAGCCTGAGGTGTTCTGGCTGGACGGTGAGGGAAACCTCCTCTCTGCTGGACCTACAGAGACAGTCAGAGGTCCTGATGACCTCTATACTGTCAGCAGCAGAGTGACTGTGGAGAAGAGACACAGCAACAGCTTGACCTGTAGAGTCCAACAGAAGGACATCAACCAGATCAGAGAGACAAATATTCAGACTTCAGGTATATCAGCATTCTTGTTTTATTTATTATGTTTCAGCCTTCAAACAGCTGATGTTGTATAACTACTATTCTGTTGTGTTTTATGATTTCAGCTGACTGCTTCATGGCCACATCTACCTCTGCTACTCGTGTCAGCATTATAGTGGTTATCACCCTCATTTTTAGTCTTACCACAGCCTTTCTTATGTGGAAATGCAGACAACACCTAACTAAAGGTCAGTACATAGCTTTAATTGTGATCAAACACAAGATGTCACCGGTGGCTACATCTTTACAAACTCACGATTAAAAAATATAGCAAATCAGGGATGTGTTTCATGGGAAAATCTGTATGTTTATCGGTGACAATATATAGGTTATATTATTAATATCTGAGTTTAATATACACTGGTGACCTGTCCAGGGTGTCCAGGGACTGTGAATGCAGTAAAAAAAGAAAAGAAAAGAATATACTGTTTTATTCTTTCTGATTTTGAAGAATTTGTGTTTTTACTGTTAAACTTAACTTTTCTATTCTGTCTCTGTGTTGATAACACACCATGAAGCTGAAACTGAAAAGAGAGAGACAGAGCGGCTCATGGCACAAAGTAAGGAAACGGAGGATTTGGAGGAGAAAAAGGCAAAAGTTGAAGAAGAGTTACAGAAGAAAGAGGTGGAGCAGAAAGACTTGGAACAGGTGGTTAATATACTGATGGAACAAAGCAAGGCACTGCAAAACCAGAGGGATCAGCTCCAACATCAAAAGGAGGACATGGAGAAAAACATGGCAGATATTGAGAACAAGATTCAGTCAGTGGAGAAGATGACAGAAAGTGACCGAGCTCTGGGATACTACGAAATGAAAAGTATCACTTTAACAGCCAAAAGACAGCTGCGGGATAGAAAACAAGAAGATGAAAAACTTCACCTGCAAACTCACACACTACTGAACAAAATAAATGTTTTTTTAGATGGAATGACAGACAGGAAGAAGGAGGTGGAGAACCACAAGGAGAAAATCAAGGAGCAGCTGGAGGAGATTCAGAGGAAACTTTAGACTGGAAACTAGACTCATTAAATTATCTATACAGCACAACTAAGTGTAACTTTTAATGTTATCTGGTGCTGATCAAGATTTGTTTAAATCGGGCAATAAGACACAGTCAAACATTTGCACATGTAATGTACAGTTATGCGTATGCAAAGACTGTATCCCTTTACATAAAACAGATCATTCATCATCAATTGCGACTGTATTTCATAATACAGAATTACATTACACTGAATTTCTAAAGGATGTAGTAACATTTGCTCAGATCGTGAGAATGTCTCACTATATATGCAGTGGTAGCAGTGTTTTTATGTTTTAACTGTTTAACTTTAGCTGTCTGCTTTTACTGTATTTTACTAGTTTTGGGTGTGAATCTTTAAGGAATCAGCTATTTATTTCATGTGTTTGTAACATAATTTCTCATGCTGGGTGTCCAGCGACAGCCCAGAAGAAACTAGTGATGTTAGTTTTTTTCATAGATTCTCTGTCAGTGATTTGAACAAATTAGTGAATGGATGATTTTACCTTTGTATTTCTCAGAGTTGGTGTTTTCTCAACTCCAACAGCAGCAGACCAACACAATGGTGCTAATGAGGAGGTACAATAAAACAGAAGGTTGATCGAAACACATAGTTTTAAGTTTTGGTGTGATACTCTGGAATGACATTGTTCGTTTTTAAATACAATTTATAAAACCCCTTTTGGCAAATAAAACAGAAAAGCAGTTGTTATATTTTCCCTTTACTGTGATTGTTTCCTTTTCTTTTGAGTTGGTGCTTCATATAATTTTAAAATTTTAAACCTTTGAAGACCAACATCTGTTGTCCTGCACTTCTCTGAGGTTGTACAATATTCTGCTACAGACCACTGTTCGGTTTTCTTTTTTATCTGGAAGACAAAAAAGTATTTTACTGAACTTGTACGTTTTTTGTAATTTAAAATTAATTAACTGAATCAACAGGATAATATTAATCTCCTGAAAAATCACCTGTATCAAACTTTCATATCTATATGATAAACTTCAGGGTAATCATCTCTGAAGGTCTGTTTTGGTGAAGATCCAACCAACACAACTCAATAACACTGAGTTTTTATGACACCGTCCAACAGCTGCTTCCAATTGGCTAGTTTAAAACTGAATGCGGAAGTACTCACAACTGAATTGTGCAAAACATGCTGCAGTTTTGTAGGTGTGGCACCTGACTTTGCCCCTCGATGCTCAGGCATAATGTATTTTTTTATCCCCCACCCCTTTTTGTTAAGGCCCTTTTGTGAAGGCCTACAAAAAACTATTAGTAAAATAAATCATAATTTACCCTTAAATAAATTACCTTTCACCTGAAGACCTCATCCGGTGCGAGTCCTCATGCTCAGACATCTTTATTGATTCAGCAGCATCACCTTCGGGACATCTTCTGCCGGTAAGTGGGCTTTACAGCACACACACACTTCTGTCTATAGAATTGTTTGTCTCAAACAGGGCTGGTAATGGAGCAGTGGATAAGACACATGCCTTTTGTGTGAGAGACCCGGGTTTGAAGACACTGTGAAACACTGATGCCAATGTGTCCTTGAGCAAGACACTAACCCCTAGTTGTAATATCTGTAATTTTTTCCCATTATTTTTTTATATAATTGTAAATAAATTCAGGTGTCAAGAGGGTACACTGGGAATTAGTTACAACTTTGTCTGTGTTTCTTACTGCACTCTGAATAAGCTAAAGCTTTGGCACACATTAAAGGTATGTGGGTTGTTTTAAAAATATTATTAATAATATTTGTATTTACTTCATAGTTTTAAGTGCAATGAATTTATGTTTTATTTTAATTTAATTTATTTTAATAATTATTTCTTCTGGTCCTTTGAAAATAATCATACCTAATCTTTCACACTTGAAAGGATGTATACAGGAGTAATGCAACAATTCAGTTTCTCTGCTCCCCAAATTATTGAAAACATTGTGATCAATATCCACTTAACTCTCTTTACACAACTCTCAAAGTAAGTAATCTAAATCCCATTTTTAATAGATAGCAAGTCCTGAATTTACCCGAGCCAGCTGTCTGTTTTACTGCTTCAGGATCATTTCTACCTTCTCTGTGAAACTGAATGTTATCTTTTATGGGTTTTTCCTTTGATTATTCACTTTGCCCTTCAAGTATTTTATCAGTTAACATGATTTTTATGTCATCTCTATCTGTGTGAAGCACTTTGCACTCCATTTTGATTTGTGCTCTATAAATTAAGTTTATTGTTATATGGTATTGTCTAACATGTTACACATTGTTACTTACCATAGGACAGTACTGGAATTAATCACTCTATCCACCTTTTTGCTGTCTGAAAAATCCTTTGGCTTGGCAGGCTGCACTGTGTACTAAGTGTGAAAAAGGAAAATAAATAATTGATACCCATAATAAATGATTAATTCATCATTTAAGAATTAACGGCTTAATATGATGCAGTTCCTTCTTTTTAAAGATGCAAAAGTTGTTTAAATTAAATAATGTTTTTTTTTTCTACCATGACATTTCTCATATGTTCAGTGTCTCCTCTGTCAATATTTCTTCGTCAAAAAGGTCAGCACATGACAAAGAAGAAAATTTTTTAATAATGTAAATGTAAACACAAAATTCAGGCAGCAGGTGACAATTCCAAGTCTAAAAAGATAAGAGGATGTAATGCTGTACAACAACGGTGTTTCTCAACAAGGACTTTTCTTAGTGACCCCAAACCTTTGAACAGTAGCCTAGTGTGTGTTTTTTTAACAGCACAAGATAACACTAAAACACTTAGTTGTTTACATATAATTTAATGAGTCTAGTTTCCAGTCTAAAGTTTCCTCTGAATCTCCTCCAGCTGCTCCTTGATTTTCTCCTTGTGGTTCTCCACCTCCTTCTTCCTGTCTGTCATTCCATCTAAAAAAACATTTATTTTGTTCAGTAGTGTGTGAGTTTGCAGGTGAAGTTTTTCATCTTCTTGTTTTCTATCCCGCAGCTGTCTTTTGGCTGTTAAAGTGATACTTTTCATTTCGTAGTATCCCAGAGCTCGGTCACTTTCTGTCATCTTCTCCACTGACTGAATCTTGTTCTCAATATCTGCCATGTTTTTCTCCATGTCCTCCTTTTGATGTTGGAGCTGATCCCTCTGGTTTTGCAGTGCCTTGCTTTGTTCCATCAGTATATTAACCACCTGTTCCAAGTCTTTCTGCTCTTCCTCTTTCTTCTGTAACTCTTCTTCAAGTTTTGCCTTTTTCTCCTCCAAATCCTCCATTTGCTTACTTTGTGCCACGAGCTGCTCTGTCTCTCTCTTTTCAGTTTCAGCCTCATGCTGCATCTTTGTTTCTGTGTGAATATACAAATGGGACTTTATTATTACAGAAATTTTATGGAAATTAACAGCACAGAGACACAATAGAAAAATTAAGGTAACACTAACATTTTCCCATGAAATTTATTTTATTTGTATTTAGCCAATATTTAACAAGATGAGACCCGTGATATTTTTCACAAGGGTGACATTGCCAAGACAGAAACAATAAAAAAAAGTTTGTAAAGATGTAGCCACCAGTGACATCTTCTGTTCGTCTGTTAACGTCACACTCAAAGCTATGTAATAACCTTTGGTTCGGTTTTGTCTCCTTTTCAACACAAGTAAAACTACCTAAACTAAACTAAAAGTAATCAGGTTACATTACTTTTATTTTCTGGTACTTGGATTACTTTTCTGATTAAATTATTTAGCAAACAATTAGTAATTGTACCAGATTACATTTTTAAAATAACCCTCTCAACCATGCTGATAAACGTTCTGATTTTCTCATTAAACACATCCCTGATTTGCTATATTTTTTAAACATGAGTTTGTAAACATGTAGCCCCTGATGACATCTTGTGTTTGATCACAATCAAAGCTATGTACTGACCTTTAGTTAGGTGTTGTCTCCATTTCCACATAACAAAGGCTGCTGCAAGACTAAAAATGAGGGCAATAACCACTATAATGCTGACACGAGCAGCAGAGGTAGATGTGTCCAAGAAGCAGTCAGCTGAAATCATAAAACACACAACAGAAAAATATATAAAACCACCACTCAGCTTTTCAAAGGCTGAAAAAAATAAGGTTAGGGGGGAAAAATACCTGAAATCTGAATATTTGTGTCTCTAATCTGGTTGATGTCCTTCTGTTGGACTCTACAGGTGAAGCTGTTGCTGTGTCTCTTCTCCACAGTCACTCTGCTGCTGACAGTATAGAGGTCATCAGGACCTCTGACTGTCTCTGTAGGTCCAGCAGAGAGGAGGTTTCCCTCACCGTCCAGCCAGAACACCTCAGGCTCTGGATACCAGCCTGCAGACTCACACTGTAACACCACACTGCTGCTGTTTACTTTAGTCCCTGCTATGACTGGTGAGGAGACAGAACCTTATGATGGGAGAAATGCACAAAAAATATTTGTTACACAAAGAAATATCAGTTATAGCCCACTACATGTGATGAGACTTTTTTCCATGTAAAGGAGTGATAAAAACTTAAACCCACTCACCAACAACAAGCTCAACAGTAGATTCTTTACTTTGTGAGGGAAAGTAACATCTATAAACTCCATTATCAGAGAGTTTCACTGCAGAGAGTTTCAGTGAAAGGTCTCCGTGCTTCAGTTTCTCAGAGGACAGCGATGTTCTTCCTTTGTAAGACGGGTTTTGGTTAACTAGAAGGTTTTGACCTTCATGCCACACATGGACAAATCTGGGTTCCAGATCAGGTCTCCCCCACTCCAGACTCTTGGAAACTACATCTGCTGCAGGTTCCAGGTGGCAAGGCAAGATAACATCATCACCAACTACTGCCCTTATTGTTTGAGATGCTCCAGCCCGCTGAGACTGGCCTGGAAGACACAGAACAAATTTGAAATCCTGCACACAGAAATACACAGAAATGTACCAAAGTAATGCTCCTTTGATAACTGATATTTATATCTAAAAAGATGCCAATTATATTTTTCCCCAATATTTAATTTCGACTTCAACTAGTGCTGGTGTTTGTGTTTAAATTACCTATACAACAGTGTGTCAGTAGAAGCAGGATCACAGTGTGCTGGAAAACCAAAACACTGAAGTAACTGAGCTCAGGCTTCAGGAGCAGTCCGTCATCCAGGCAAAGCATCCTGGAGTCCTGGGGAAATAATAAACTTGTTAATTGCCAGAAAAAAGTGTCAAAATGTCTTCACTGTTGTACTGACAAACATCAAAGTAGCAAAAGCTGTAGTTAGCTAGATACTGAATAATATTCTATGAAGGGACTAAATGACAAGCAGAGACAACAAATGTTTTTTGTGTGCTCAGAATGTCCCATCAAATCTGCAGAATAGAGCCACAGATCATTTGCATCTCATTTCATCTGCAGTCCCTGGCAGGTCGATGGCATAACAAAAAATAGAAATAGAAAACATTGCAAACAGAAAACATTAAAACAGACTTAGGCACATTATCACAATCAAAGATCACAGGAGAATGGACAAAACATGAAAACAAAAATCATATGAACACAGAGCACATGTTTTGCTCAGCTCTTTGAAGAGCTTAACAAAGAGGGAGGTCCACACAGAAAACAGTTTAAATGAACAAACGTATGACACAGACGTTTACATTTGAGCACAGTAACTGGTAAAAACAATATGCAGACAATAACTGAAACACTAAAGCAAATCATGACAGCACATTTGATTATCCAGTAAGCACTGTTTTAAAAGTTTAGAAAAGGAGGTGAGAGAAGAAATATTTTGTAGTTCTGTGGGTGCAGTGTTCTCGGTCTGTGCTGCTTATGTAGGAAAAGACTCACTGCCCAGAGGAACTATGTCATTTTATTAAATATATGACATAGTAAAGAATGACAAATCACTCCTCATGTTGCCACTGCTCCAGAGCCAGATGGCAGCCGAATACTCTTTCTGTTAGAAACACATTTTCTAGGCACATTTCATTTCCCACTGAAATTTTGAAGTTACATGTTTTGTATTTGTTTGATTATAAAGTCTTTACAAAGAAAGCTGTTACATTTAGTTAATGTATGTTAATGTATGTTAATAAATGCCACTCAAACCATGAAATATAAATAACCTCATTTTAAGGCAATTTCTTTCAGCCACTTGCCCTTCATGCTGCAATAATATTGTGAGAACAAGTTTGATTTACATCGCAACAGCTACAATTGAGACAATAAATAGCTGTAAAGTTACATTCAGTCCATTTTTTCATTAAATAGGCCTAAGTTAAAAGAATAGCAGAATAACAATAAAGTTTCAAAATTACATTCAGAAAAGCAACAAAGTTTTTAAGTTTATTTGTGCAATAAGCCACATTGACATTTTCAGCAGTTAATAAAATAGACAAAGAAATTCAGTGAAGAAATAAAACACAAATCAAAAGTGCCAATGCTAGAAAACCCCAAATGTAAAAAAGCCAAACACACTGTAAGAAATAGTTACAGTTGCAAGTACAAAAGGTACTTTTGTAAACTGTGTAAATAACCAATTTGCTTTTACTGCCAATTCTGCAATAACACATTCCAAAATGAAAATGGGGTGAAAGTACCATTAAATTTGAAAAATATATGTACAGAAAGTACCTGTTTCTGTTCCTCCTAGAGACTTCAAAGCCGTAAGGCCAAAGGTCTTTAAAAAAAAAAATAAAAGTACTTTGACCTGGTTCATAAATACGTGTTCCCTTTGTGCAAGTATTGTATTCGCTCTTAACTGTGACATAAAATAAACTAAAGACTTACTGTATCTTTACGACAAATGTTCGATAAATTAAGATTAAGATTATTAATGAGAAAACTGCAAAAGTTCAGGATTGTACAGCCTGCTGGTTGTATCATCCTATCACAGTAAATGGGTTAATATTAATCTGAGACTGATATGAGTTAGAATTGCTGTTATAACAAAGTGTCTTTCACTTTCGCCACCTGGATGTGAATAAGTGACTGTTTAACTTCATACATGATACTTGCTGCAGGGTAAAACCATCTAATAGCAGAAGTGTAGAAGTTGTCCCCAAACCTGCCAGCTGTTTGAATCTCAGATTTCCTACAAGGTCAAATTAATTTTCAAAATCAGTTCAGCAGCACATTCTTCCTTTTAGTCTCTGGATAGCCCTAATACACTGGATGCTTCATCTCCCATCATGCAGCTCAGTTGTGTGTTTAGTTGTACTCTCCCTGCCTATGCTAAAGTCCTTCAAATGACACGCCTACATCTTGTAATGCATGCTTTTTACTAAACATTAGCCTGCAAACGGACAAAAACACTGAACTTGTTGTGTAAAATCACTGATGTGACTCTTTCAAATATAAAATAAAATTAAAGATGAATATTTAACTTTATGTTTTTATCAAATTTCCTTCTCTGAGATTCAGGTTGACTATTTTCAACACCAGCTAAATTACAACATATTTTATCCCACAGACCAAATGTCATGCCCGCCTAGGGGAAACCTGAGCACAACATAATAATCCCTCTCCCCAAAATGAGCAAATGTCACTTTTCTGAAAGCGTTTTTGACGCCCTGAGATGAGAAAAGACTGGACTTTAAGGGTTATGTTTGTAATGAGAAATCAAGGTCAAATAGAGACAGTTATGTTCATATTTACATTACATTCTGATCATAAATAGTGTATTTATATACGTATTAATAATATCTCTCTTCATATCTTTGTCTCCTCAAGTTGTTTCTTAATTTGATCAATCTGGTTTTCTAATTTATTCTTCCTTTCTGTTATTCTTGTAATCATATCCTCTGTTATCTGTAGTGTTTCCACGTTGCCCTGTAAAGATTTCTCATATTCTGTCTTTTTGTTTTGCAGTTTCAGTTTGACATCTGATAGAGCACGCTGTCTGTCCTCTTTTTTCAAACTGTATTTACTATTTACTGACTTGAGTTCTCTCTCAATCTCTGTCCACTCTCCCTTCACCTCCGTCAGCTGTGATATGTGTTTGTCCCTCGAGATCTCCAGTTCTTTCTTCTGTTGCACCAGAACTGAAATCATATGCATCAGGTCCTTCTGTTCTTCCTCTTTCTCCTGTAACCTTTCCTGAATCAAATCCTGTTCTTTTGTACTTCCTCTGATGAGCAGCTCTCTCTGGTGCATCTTGGGATCTGTACACAAACAGAGGAAGGAAACTATTGAATTGAAAGGTCAGATCTGCTGTTTATGCAGAGTTGCAACAGAAACTTGTGATTTACAGGGGCACAATAGGGAAATCATTGTAAAACGAATACAGATCAACTACAAGGGAGTCTAAAGCTGGTGTGAACCTGTACAAACAAACATTTATTAAAAGTTAAAAATCATTTTGGGATGGGGCGCTGCGACTTCAACTTTAAGAAACTTTCATGAGGAATGGAACAATGAGTGCCAAAATGATTTATTTTGGCACTCATTGTACCCATTCCTCATGAAAGTTTCTTAAGGGGTTGTACTCATTGTACTCCTCACATAAAATGCATGCTCTTGTCCAAGTTTAGCACGACACAGACAAAATACTGTGTGTTGGGGAAATCCCACTACGTCAGTTAATAAAGTATAGCTATTATTGACTTTAAGAAACAAGTCAATCCACGTTGTAACTCACCACCTTTGTTTTGTCTTAGTTTCCATAGAAGAAAGGAAACTCCAGAAAAAAGCAGGAAGCCAACTGTAAAGGCCACAACAATACGAACAACAGAACAGGAAGGAGCCATGAAGACGTCCTCTGAAATGACAAACACAACCACAAGATGACATTTATAGAAATCCGTTGTCATTTGACAAGTGAACAGATTAGAAAACAAAACTTTCACCTAGAATTTGGATGTGAGTCTCTCTGGTCTGGTTGATGTCCTTCTGTTGGACTCTACAGGTGAAGCTGTTGCTGTGTCTCTTCTCCACAGTCACTCTGCTGCTGACAGTATAGAGGTCATCAGGACCTCTGACTGTCTCTGTAGGTCCAGCAGAGAGGAGGTTTCCCTCACCGTCCAGCCAGAACACCTCAGGCTCTGGATACCAGCCCTCAGATTTACATTCTAGCTCTCCACTGCTGACTAAGCTGATTGTTATGAATGAGACGACACCTAATGATAAAGAGCAGGAATATAAAAATGTGGTTTCAATATACACAAAATAATGAGACCTAGCATGTAAATATCAGGTGGACAGAACTATGATTTTTCTAACTCATAAAAATGACACCATGAATGCTTTTGCACATCCAACTCAAAATGTGAATGTGTAAGTTGCAAAATGTATGAAAGATAATTTTATTAATAAACATACTGAAATCTAACTGTCCTTCTTCTTACAGGTATTTTATGAAAGAACATTAACACGTCCTTATTTTCTTTTTCTATGGTCCCTATTCCTACGGTTCTCTCTCTCCCCCTCACCCCCAACTGGTCGAGGCAGATGGCCGCCCACCCTGAGCCATGGTTCTGCTCGAGGTTTCTGCCTCTTAAAAGGAAGAATCATAATCCACTCTGTTGCTTCTAATCATTTATTGTGCATTTTCATTCCCTCCTTCAGACAGCATGCAAAGTTAGTTTTATGTTCAGTCTCATTTTCTACCCAAAGTAACCAAAGCTTATTTACACAGGTGTCAGGTGTAATGTAGATCAACCAATTGAAACTGTGTGTGACAATCTCACGCTCCATCTCCGAACAGTCACTCATGAACAAAACTTGAATTTGAGACAGAGTCTCACTCCCACAATTCTCTTTCTCACATACCCATAAACTTCCCTCATAAACTCATGCATTTGACATTTACTCAAGACATGATACATCTTTACACATCCACCCAGAAAAATGTGCAAAAACGCTGTTCCCTGTTTGACATTCATCAGAAAATCGTGTGTGTGTGGGAGATGTGTATGTGCGTGACCGAAAAGGGGAAGAGAGAGAGAGGGGCATGGAGTGTGTCCCCACGTGTGTTGGGGGGTTACCCGACACCAGGCTGAAAATGGCGGCTATTCTCTCTGTAGCCTTTTTAAAACTACAAAAATGGCGGCGTGCCGGTCACGTGGCAAGAGAGTGTATACAGTGATTAGTTCAAGGAAAGCAGGGAAAACAGTGAGCTTATACAAGATAATGTCTGTGGGTTTAATTATCACAGTGAATTACAATGTAACTACACCCTGCCACTCAGCATGCACAATGAGTTGTCCTCAATGGCAGATGCTGGCTTTGCTTTGGGCAGAGCCTAGTGATGGTGCACACACATGAAAATAAAGCACACTTTTTTAATGTCCTTTGTTTGAAAATAACTCTAATTCAGGCTTTTGGAAATTCACTGGTCCCAACAATCCCAATAGGTTTAATCTTATTTGTCAAGCTTACAAGGACACTATACAGTATTGAAGTAGTTCATATTCACTCACCAACAATAAGCTCACAGCTCACAGTAGATTCTCTACCCAAAGTAGGAATGAAGCATTTGTATTTTCCCCCATCAGAGAGTTTCACTTTGGAGAGTTTCAGTGAAATGTCTCCGTGTTTCAGGTTGTTTATAGAGAGTGAAGCTCTTCCCTCATAGGACGGATGTTTTTTACTCTCCAGTACCACACCATCACGCCACACATGGACAAATCTGGGGTCCAGGTCAGGTCTCGCCCACTCCACTGTCATGTCTGAAGCATCCACAGCAGGTTCCAGGTGGCATGGCAAAATGATGTCAACACCAACCATTGCCACTATTGGCAGAGATGGACCAACCAACTGGGACTGACCTGAGGAAAAGGATTTTACATCTTGCTGTCAGGATCACTCTTGCTCCAGTGGGATGGGTTTTATAGAGAATAAATTAATTATCTGCATCACTATACTGAGTTAGCATAGGAACTCTTTCTGCACCAGAGGAATGTTGAGTTGTTGCTGCAACACACAGTAAGCTAGTTAACGCTGAATGACTTTTTGTACAACTCTCATGACACATTTAAAGGTGAATAACATTGTTTTCTTCATATTTATATGATATCATATATTAGCTTTGCAGGATTGTAAAATAAAATCCAAACTGAGGGACAGCTGACACAATGAACCCATCAAACATTATGTTTGAGCGCTAATAGTAAACCAATGGTGGCTTCAAAGACACGATTCACACAGAAGCCCAACACACCCTACAGACTAGAACTTACATTTTTTTACTACTAATTACATTTATTTACTGCTAATTTGTTTGACCAGTAAGATTTTTCAGAAATGAAAATCAGAAACTGAGTTGCTAACGGTCATCTATGCTGAGAAAAGAGGTGGATGCAAATCTCGGCAGGGAGCCTACAAAATCTGATCTGCCGAATTATGCATCCACCTCTTTAGGTCCTTCTCAGACACTTTGCTGTGCTCATTGATCAAACAGCTTTATGGTCCTTCTAGCCATTAATGAAGTCCACAAAGAATTTTAAAGCATTTATATGTATTATTTGGAGGTGCATGCAATTCTCGGCAGGCAGGCAAAACTCAGCACAACACCTGGTTTGCACCTTGTGCAATGCAGAATTAGTTTACTGTAGAAGTTCTTCCAGTCTCAAGTAGCCTACCACCTAAACGCAAAGCACATCACACGCTACACACAAGTACATCTTAATGAACATGATTTATTTTCATCACCAATTAGAACAGCTTTCTCAAGCAGTTTGTGATGCATTTTGGAAACAGGAGATGAGCCCCTGTTCTAATGCGCCACCTGGCTTGAAACCAGTATACAGTATTTTAAATGCCTTCAGCAGAATTCAAATAAGCCATTTTAATCTAGATTAAAAAAAATAAAATAAATGCCCACCACTAATAAATATGCAACGACTGGTAAAGCAAACCTACTTCATCAGGTTTAGGAAAAGACTGTGGTTTGGGTTAAAATAATTTACATTAGTTACATAATGTTGACCTTTTGTTTCACATAAGAAACCTGCACTAGTCTCCAGGGTGAAGGTCCAGTGTCTAACCCAGCCATCCATCCTAACTAACTCTTTACTTTTCTGTTAATTTGGTCTACTTCTAGCGGTAAAGGTTTTCGAATGCATAAAAAATGCTAAATTTAGTAACAGACATTTTGGGAGTTATACATAAACTTTCTGGAGAGTTCAAGTTAGTTTTGGTGGGAGATGTAACTTCTTGGAATCTCCACTGGTTTGCCAGGAAACTTCTCCCAGCCAAGAAACAGTATCAAGCATAACCCTCTACAGCACATTGTCATTTTACAGAAGTAAAGCTTTTCTATGAATTAAACAAACTTGATGAATAGTGAGCTTTAGAGGTCCTGGTAGGTGGATTTTGTTACATTTGGACAAAGTCAGACTAGCTGTTTGGAATACAACTTCAGCTTCATATTTAGAAATAAAGGTGTTTATTGAGCTCTGCACCAGAGAGAGTCAAGAACAATTCCCAAAATGTTGAACTATTCCCTTAATAAATGTGTTGTATTTGTGTGCAGGTTACCTGCACAGCATTGTGTTAGGACAAGGAAGATAACTGTGTGTTGCAAAACCAAAGCACTGAAGGAACTGAGCAGAGGTTTAAAGGAGAGGCCATCCATCAGGCAAGGCATGGTGGAGTTCTGCTTCTGAAATAAATCAGTTGTTAAGTGTTACTTTAAAAGAAAATCATGCTAGATATTAGTATTTGTGAGCAACTAGGATCAGTGTGTCATTCCAACAGAAAATGAAAGTAGATCAAATTCAATATCTGGATCCTGGTGACCTTTACTGAAATACAACTCCACAGTTTCACTTTGTCAAATAAAAGAATAGAACGTTTGACTTGTGCACAAAACATGCCACACCAAATTCATAAAGCAGGTGTTAATGATAGATCCTTTCACTTTAAAATTTAAATTACCTATTTTTCATCGTATTTAATATATTGATTAATACTATTTCAGAGTAGTAATTTTCAGTATGCCTGGTTCTCATAAATTTTGTCAGACTGTCACTTTATTTTAATGATTGGCATAATTATATATTTTTTATACACTATACATCTGTTCTCCAACAGAACATCCAGTGCTACAAATTCTATAGGGAAAATGGAGTTGAAGCCAATTAAACCCCAGATCAACCCTGACCCACATCTTACATTACAAACGGATTTGAGTGCATGTCACATCTTCTATTTAGCTTGAAAACATATGTACCACATACTCTATTTTTACACATATCATAGCCACTGGCTTTTCTCATTTTCTATATTCTGTAAAACAATGTTTAGTAATTATATTTGAAAGTGAAAATATCCCCATTTGATTAAATCTCTAGAGAGCACAGCTCGAATATTTAATTTAAAAGCTAAGATAGCCTACCTGGCACATGGCTCAGACAGTCATCCTTAGCAGGTATATGCATTGGCTCACATCCATTCTCTTGAGAGTTATACACCACATATTTAACTTTAAACCTTATATTAACCTAATATTAACCTTAATCTTAAAACCAAGACTCAACCCTCACATGCAGTGATGTATCTTGTGAGGTAAATGGGACAGTAGGTAAGTCAACATAATCTGACAGTATGAAAAAATGTTGGTCATGTGATAAATGCAAACACGGACACATCCTATAATCCAGGATGTGGATTTTGGGAGTGCTCTCTCTCAGCTCCCTCCCTCCTGCAGCTCAGTTAGTGTAATGTGTGTAAAGCATGATATGTTCAGAGTGTGAGAGATACATCAACAATCGGTCTAAAACGAAATCTATACCACGGATTTGTTTTTATTCTGCTGGACACGGAAAAAGCCCAGAAACCCAGAGAAAACTGGCCCTATTACATACAAACACATACTAAAAAGGTTTTGAGCATCACACTTAATGTGTGTAAGTACAGCAAGCAGCTAAGTGAGACTTAAACAAAATACTAATATCTTAATGTTAACATGCTCACAACATCAATGCTGACATGTTAAGCAGATGTAATATTTTATCTCTAAACAAAAAACACAACCACTTGCTAAAAAAGTCAGTATGCAGACTTTTTGTCCAACAATGAAATGGAGGAGCTCACTGCTGCAAAACATGGAAATTATTTGCACGTACTAGTAGGACAACTAAAATGTTTAGGAAAACCCAAAAATTATGTTATAAAATATCTTACTTGCAAAGTTATACTGACATTAGTTGCAGCCCGGTTGATGCCTTTTAGCACACAGATTACACTGTTGTATATTTGCTACAAAAAGCTGCTTATATGACAATTAGAATGTAGTACATACTTTACACATACTATGTGGGCTACTAGTGATTTATGAAATAGAGCAGATTATTTACTGCAGGGGGCAGAGTAGAACTTCTTATTGATGCTCATAATAGCAGTGGGGGATCTCCCACGTTGGTGGCAAGATCAGCCAGAACTTTCTAGGAACCAGCCAATCCCCATCCGGGAATCCACAGCCTCATTAGCATACAAGAGAAAATAGCAGCAACAATGAAAGAAAGATGGCTGCCCTCGGTAGGAGTAACATTCAGTAACTCCAAAGCATTTACATTGAGGTATTGTGTAACATTGGTAAAATAAAATGTGCAAAAACTCTGAGATAATAACAATATATAGCATCATCTTTCCTGTTTAATCAGAGTCAGTCTGCTGTCAAACGATAAAAACTCGACATAATGTGAGCTGTTGCTGTTTGTGTGAACTCAGTGAATCTCCTGCTGGATTCTAAATACGTTGATTCTGATGCCAAGGTCAGATTGTGTTTCAGTGGTTGTCAAATTAATAACACTACGGATCAAATGAAATTAAATGGTTCTTAATGTCATTAGAATCTGTGATCAACTTGTATTAGGTTAATGAACCTCTGTCAATGTTGATGAATCAGTATTTTGGTTCGTCGCCTCTCTCTCTAACTGCTCTGACTGAGGTACAGACTGAATCTTATCTATTTGTATTTGTTCTTTTGTCCCACAAGTTGTTTTCATGTTCCTTTCTGTTAATCTTGTAATCACATCCTCTGTTTTCTGTTGTTTTTCCACAATGTTCTGAAAAGATTTCTTATATTCTGTCTTTTAGTTTTTCACTTCCAGTTTGATCTCTGATAGAGAGCACTGTCTGTCCTTTTTGTTCCAATTGTATTTATTGATTTTAGTTTTTTTGATTAGTATTATACGTTTGATTATTTGTTACAATAACTTGTTGTTTTGCACAGAGTGACTGCTTTGCATTTGGGTTTTCAGGCTTGGTAGTTTATGATCTGACAACTTGTGATTCGCTGGTACTGAAGGCTCAACTAAAAAGACCTTTTCTCAGAGCAGCTCTGTATCACAGATAAACAATGTAACATTTCAGTCACCAGAAACAAGCTGCACAGGAAGAGGAAGTTCTCACCTACAATATATTATCTGTCATTCAGTCTGCTGCTCAGACGGTCAAGAGTAAGACGACATGGAGGTTACAGCTCTCTGCATCAGACTGTGTGAGTACTTAGTCTGTCTATTAACCTCTTTTCATTAAGATTATTAATCATAAATGTTTTGTTATTTACTCCAGTTCTGTCAACTCTGCCATCTTTTCCTCTTAATCTTTAGTAATAAATGTATTGATTCTTCTGGCTGCAGAAGATCAGCACTGTTACTGTGCTGAGAAAACTCGTAAGTAGCAGTTAATTTTTTCCTTATCAAGTTAATCTAACCGCTCATGGGTAGTGACTTCTTTTTAAGTGTGAACAAATTCTGTTTATGAAATGAAACCAGAGTGTGTCCTCATTATCTAACGCTTGAAGTCTGGTATGGACAAGTGCTGACAGTTATCAGTGAATCAATCAGTAAAATCTAAAAAATCTATATTTATTCATTTAGCTGACGCTTTTATCCAAAGCGACTTACAATTGCTTAAACTAGGTTGAAGTGTCTCGCTCAGGGGCACATAGGTGGATGTGTCACAGTGGGTAATTGAACCTGGATCAATCACACCAAAGGAATGTGTCCACTGCACCATCACCACCCTTAGCCTGTTCTCACAAGAGAAAAGGGACATTATTAAGCATGTTTGCCACAACCCTCCACTACACACACACACACACACACACACACACAACCCTGTACGCAGGATAAGCGATTGACGGTGGATGGATGGATGGATAATAACATAATATATATATTATTTAATAATATTACCACTTTCTCTGTGTCTTTCTTAATTCTCAGATGCAGCTTTTCTCCATATTGTTCCAAACAGGCTCCAGCTCTTTGAATATGAATCAATCTCTTTTGATTGTGAGGGATTTGATAATTTCACTGAGTGGAGATTGAGGAGGAGGTTGCTGGGAGTCAAAACAATATGCGGCCGTTACCGGGAGACATCAAAGGGATCCTGTGTAATTAAAGATGCGTTTACATCAGACAGTGGAGAATACTGGTGTGAAGCTAAAGGAAGAGAGAGAAGCATCTCTGTTGTCATCAGTGTTACAGGTATGCTCTAAGCATTGTGACATTATAAAATAAATTCAGTTTAAAAAGAAAGTGAGCTTAAAGAGAGGTGCTTTTGGACATTCAGCAGGTGGACACCAACATACATGGTACTGTTGTACTTTAACTGCTGGATGTTCAAATAGGCAACTGTTTGCATATTCCCATAAGAACGTAATGCAGTTATCTCTCATTATTAAGTCAATTCATGTAGTACAGTACAATATAATCCAGTTTTACTACCATATATGACACAGTTCTCTTCAACAGGAGGTATGAGGTAGGAAATATGTCTTTGTACCACCAAGTATTTGTGATGTAGCATATAACAGCACACTTATAAAATATACTGACAGCAATTTGTGTTTTTTGAAATGTAAATTTAACAGAATTTGCCATTGAAAGGGTGCTGTATAATTAATTCAGGGCGATGTGAGCTCAATTATATTTGAGATGCAGTACACTGTAATTTTTTCACTTTAAGACATGAGAGATAAAACATGCATTTTTGTGGCTATCCTTATTTTACCTTATTTCCTCATCCTATTCCACATGACAAATATATAAAAACATCACTGTGGCACCACATGACTCAGCTGGCTCTGTGATCCTGGAGAGTCCTGCTCTTCCTGTGATGGAGGGAGAAAATGTGACTCTTCGCTGCAGAACCAAGAAGTCCTCCTTTTATAGAGTTGCTGATTTCTATAAAGATGGCATCATAACACAGACCGGCAGTGATGGAATCATGACCATCCACAATGTTTCCAAGTCTGATGAAGGACTCTACAAATGTAACATCACTGGTGTTGGAGAATCAGCAGAGAGCTGGCTGGCGGTTGAGGTGAGACTCAACAAACCCCTGACTGATACACCTTATTGATACAATATTTACCTCAGTCAAAAGAGTATGTTTTCAGAACAAAAGAGTTTTCTGAATGTACATTTTGAGAACACAAACACATAAATGCCTAATTTCTAAAATTATTGAAATATTTGTTCTATAGACATGTAATATTGACCTTTGAGAAAGTCACAGAAACAACTATTGTGCCCTTTTTACTGCAACATCATTGATTCCTGCAACTTCTTTGTTTCCTTGTGCAGGACAGCAAAACTATTAAATTATTTTTAACTTGTGTTTTAATCTCACATATTGATCAGCGGGGTCTGCGATCACGGACAGTCCTGCTCTTCCTGTGATGGAGACAGATGGCTTTACTCTGAGATGCAGAAACGAGAACACCTCCAACCTGAACGCAGATTTCTATAAAGATGTCCTCCTCATCAGGAACAGCTCTACTGGAGGGATGACGGTCTGCAATATTTCCAAGTCTGATGAAGGACACTACAAATGTAACACCATTGGTGTCAGAGAATCAGCAGAGAGCTGGCTGGCGTTTGGAGGTGAGTCTCAACAAACATCCAGACTGATACACCTTATTGATACATTATTTACTTCAGTCAAAACAGTATGTCCTCAGAACACAAGAGTTTTCTGAATTAACATTCTGAGACAAACACAGAAACACATCATTTCTACAATTATTGAATATGTATTCCATACACTGTGATGAGCACGTAAACTGGACTCCAAAGGAATGACAGAGACAACAGAAGGTAGTGAGTAAGGGGGTTGTTTTACAGTCGGTAGGCTCTTCAGGGGAAAGCAGGGGATGATCCAGGTCCAGATGGGGTAATACTGAGCAGGCAGAGAGGCTGGAGCCGGGAGTGGCGGGCAGGTGGGTCGGGTGGCTCTGTATGAAGGAGGGAGAACAGACAAGATTAGGATGAGCAGCGGTAGTTACAAAAACTAGTAACAAACGCAGTCAGGCCAAGGTGTGTACCACGGATGATACATAGACGATCTGGCTGAATACAGGCGTGCTGGACTGGGGTAGATAACGGTTGGTTGATTGGAATGAGGAGCAGTTGTGGAGACAGAGCGAGCAGAAGACTGTGAGAAAGGACCACGCCCCTGCAATCAAACAGACACACTAGGGGAAAACAGACACACACAAAAGGATGGGGAAAACAGCAGAGGACAAAAGGCAAACAGAGGAGAGGGGCTACCAGATACAACATACACGTGTAATATTGACCTTGAAGAAAGTCACAGAAACTATTTTGTGCCCTTTTCTACTGCAAAACATGTTTGTTTTCTTCTGCATGACAGCAAAAGAATTAATTAAATTATTTTTAACTTATGTTTTAATCTCATCTATTGATCAGCGGGGTCTGCGATCTCAGACAGTCCTGCTCTTCCTGTGATGGAGACAGATGGCTTTACTCTGAGCTGCAAAAACGAGAACACCTCCAAGCTTAAAGCTGATTTCTATAAAGATACCCTCCTAATCAGGAACAGCTCTACTGGAGTGATGACGATCTACAACATTTCCAAGTCTGATGAAGGACACTACAAGTGTAACACCATTGGCATCGGAGAATCAGCAGAGACCTGGCTGGCTGTCAGAGGTGAGACTCAACAGTGACTTATGATCAAATGAATATGACTTGTCTTTGATTTGATTCCAGCAAACTGCTAGCTCTATGAAAATGGTTCAGAACTGAACAAATACACAGGTAATTTCTCATAGTTTTGGTTTTACAGCAGATTCACTGTATTCATTAGTCTCAGTCATTAGTCTCAGTGTTTCCGGCAGCTAATGAGCCAGATATTTTTCACAGGAGGAGACGAAAAGAGAGAAAACGTTTATCAGGTTGACACAAAAATGATCCGGTATGATGATAATGTTGCCTGTATGCATGTTGGGTAAATGAGGCAATTGCTTACATAAAAAAGTAGATACCATGTGTCATCAACGTTACATCACACCGACTAATATTGTTTTTCCAGCATACCAAGAAGAAAATATTCATCCGGACGCTCACTCCTCTCGTGTCTTTGTCCTGCTTTGGACGATTGTTACTGTTCTACTTGTGTCTCTACTGCTGCTGTTAGTGGTGGGGCTTTATGACATAAAGCACAAAGGTACAATGTATTCAATTCATTCTCATTACTGTATAAGTAGTTAAAAATACCCTTTACATTTGTTGTCATCAGAGACCATCAAGAAACACTCACAAGAAGTACTAAGCAAACTTGCATCACAAAGAGGCCATTAACAGTCACACATAAGTTTTAGAAGATGCTTTAAATATTTGTATAGCAATTAAAATGATGGTCAAATTTTAAATTAAAATCTTTCATTTCACTTGTTACAATAGGTGAAATGTTTACATGAAAAGATCAGATTACCAAACCAATTTTTGTGTATGACACCTTTGTGTAAAAATTTAATAATGTTGACAGTCACATTTACTAGGATTTACAGTATATGCTGATATCCTACATTCAACATAAATAATTTAGTTAGGCATCATTTGCTTAATAATATGCATATCAGGGAAAATATTTACAGAGACAACTAAATAGGATCGAGCATGGAGCCCTGGGTGCCCCACATGTCATAGCAGCACACACTGACTATATACTTTATATCTCCAATAGAAGCATAACATTGTAAATTAGTATAATATAGACATACGTAACATCAACAATATCTAAATGTTCAATGTATTTTCTGCCTGTCTAAGCATTCCAGTAACTCACTCTGCCTCTCTCCATCAGATCTGGATGAATCCTTGACTACAATTGTTTTCTATACTCTGAGCATGGGTAAGACTTGAAAAACAATCAAATCCAGTACAATAAGCGAATATTACTGAACAGAAAACAAGTCTTCTAAGTCCGGCTTTGCTAGATTAACTGTCTTCCAAATCTTTGTCCAACATTGAAGTCCATGTGATTCTTACTTTTGAACCTAAAGAGAAACAATGTTGTGTTGCTTTACTTGAACTATATGTCTTTTTTAACTTCAACAAATTCCTATTAAAACTCCTACCATCTGACTGACATAATGTATTTATTTTGTCATAACAGGACCAGAAGAATCCTATTGTGACAGCAGTTCCCTCCACCAGTACCAACCCGCTTTTAAATAGATCACTTACTTTAGACAACAATTATGCAAGAGGGAAATACTGGCCTACAGTGTGTGTATTACATATTTTATAGTGTGATATTTTACTTTTTGGCATAAAGTTATAAAACATAAGATCATAAAATCACCTGTTGGCACAAGCATGTTTTTGCAGTTTAAAAAACAATATATATAAACAGTGTGTTTACCGGTCAGTGAGAGTAGAAGAACATGACTGAAGGAGAAAAGAGGGGGAGAGACTATTAAAACTGTGCTTGTATATCCATGTATGTTAGTTGTATAAGGTTAAGAAGTCAAACACAGTCAGCACTGTTACATTAATTTACTGTAGTAGCTTTTACATTTGTTTTTGTAATCTTTTGAATAAACTTTGTTAATTCTGTTTCAGATTTCCTCACCTCTACTGTAGAGGAACGGTTATGTTGTCCCGGTGCACTCTGATGTTTTAAACATTACATGTTCAAGAGTATTAGATGAAATATTGTATTAAATAACAAAAGACAACAGAGCATGCCAAAGATATGCCAAACATGGTAAAATACAGAATGGCCTGGGCAAACTGGAAAGTTTGAGTAAAGTAAAATGTATTTATCTGAGCACTTTGCTTACTCTTAGCGTCTATTTTCATTCTAGTGGAAAACCACATTGCTCTATCTGCTTTGTTTGTTCAGACATATGAAGATGCCATTTATAAGAACAGAACTGCAGCAGTTTTTAAATAGATTCATTGTGGCCAACTACCAACATGATGCTGGTACAGCAGCAGACATACTAACCTGTATGCTGTGACCTATGTTGCAGCATAAACTGTAATTGTAGTTAACCAATAACACCGATTATAACATAGATTTCCCATGAATGTATAACGTTGTGATCTATAGGTGCTGGAAAATAGGGAATCAATGCACCTGTTGGTCAATGGTACACTGGAATTAAAGGTTAAGCTTCATAACTGATGTATTTGTCTTTGTTTGGTAATTGTTAAATTCCCCTTTGAAAATAAAGTTCAGTTTATGAATTTCAATTGTAATCCACACACAGAGGTATATCTTAATTCCCTTTGGTATCTGTGTAATATCCCTATTCTTTATGCAACAATGAGCCCCCTGTATAATATTATCAGTGCAGCTTAATGCATAGAGTTCTTCTTCCAGGGCAACTAAGCGAATGTTTGGTGTTAGTTTCCTGCACGTTTATGAGAGTTAAAACTTTGCATTTGGATTTGCAGTTTAGTTTTATGTTCTGACAACCTGTGATTCGCTGTGACTTCTTGAAGGCTCAGCCTATAAGACCTTTCTCAGAGGAGCTCTGTGTGACAGACAAACTAAAAAAAAATTGTTTCAGTCACCAGAAATAAGCGGCACAGGAAGAGGAAGTATGTAGATTTATCAGTCAGTTGAAGCTCAGACAGTCAACAGGAGTACAACATGGAGGTTTCAGCTCTCTGCGTCAGACTGTGTGAGTACTGTGCTGCAAATTATCATTACAAAATATAAATCATATTTTAATCCAAATAGCTGCATCTACTCAAATTCTGATACACAAGTATTTCCTCTATCTCCAGTAATAAATGTCTTGATGCTTCTGGCTGCAGAAGTGTGCTTCTGTGCTGAGAAAGCTTGTAAGTAGCAGTTAATTATTTGCATATCAAGTTAATCTTACCGCTCATGTGTATTTGCTTCTTTTTAAGATTGTATAAAAGATAATATTTAAAAAAATAGAACCAGAAGCATTTTAATTTAAGTCTACATGAAGTCTGTTCACAAAGGAAAGTGCTCACTGTTATCCATGAACATGTAATAAGATGAGGACAACCCAGACCAACAAAACACTAAAATTTGTTTTTAGAATCAGTCAAATCTGGACGATCAAGTCTGTCAAAAGTGAACTTCTGTCTCTTACAGTGACACGTGTGAACATTACAGTCTGGATTTTGTAGCTTTAAATCAGTTTTGCCATAAAATATTTTACTATAATTTTACTCTATATACATGTAGTTGTTGTTAACAAAAAAAATCACTTTCTCTATGTCTTATTTTCAGACGCAGCTTTTCTTCGTATTGTTCCAAACAGGCTCCAGCTCTTTGAATATGAATCAATCTCCTTTGATTGTGAGGGATTTGATGATTTCACCCAGTGGAGAGTGATGAGGAGGTTCCTGGGAGTCAAAACAATATGTGGCCGTTACGAGGACATATCAAGAGGATCCTGTGTAATTAAAAATGCCTTTGCATCAGACAGTGGAGAATACTGGTGTGAAGCTAAAGGAAGAGAGAGAGGCAACTCTGCCAACATCATTGTTACTGGTATGTTAAGCATCTTTACATTCAAAAACTAAAACTAATACAGTGATCTAAAAGAAAGACTCCTGAAATGTGATTCCACGTTAATGATAATGTTGCTCCGTGACTGCAGGATGTGAATTCAAGTTATTAGTACAGTACAAAATATAGAGTTCATCAACAGATTGTAATAATGGAAACATGGCTTTGTAACCCTCGTTGTTTAGCTGGTCCTGTGATCCTTGAGAGTCCTGCTCTTCCTGTGACGGTGGGAGACGATGTAACTCTGAGCTGCAGGAGCAAGATGACCTCCTATGTTCATGTAGCTAATTTCTATAAAGATGGCATCCTAACACAGACTGGCTATAAAGGAGTCATGACCATGCACAGTGTTTCTAAATCTGATGAAGGACTCTACAAGTGTAACATTAATGGTGTTGGAGAATCAGCAGAGAGCTGGCTGGCTGTCCGAGGTGAGACTCAACAAACACCCTGACTGAGACACAATATTGATACTCATACATATTTTTTTAAATGTCTTAAATCAAAACACTTTTGCTGCAGATGAACCGCAAAATGATAAAGAACCTAACCTCTTCATCCTGTGGGTCTCTATGGCCCTGTTGTTTGCTGCTCTGCTGCTGCTGTTGGGACTATGTCTTTGTAGAAAACACAAAGGTACTGTATAAAGAAACGTAAGGAAATCTTTGAGCGAATGTCAGATACAACATATGTTGTGTATGTACTGAGAACTGCTTTCCAGCTTTGCAGATGTTTTCTTTTCTGTACTGTAGTGTTGGCCTGTGTTTCATCAGAGACGCCACCGCCTATGTCTCACTCTCATGAAGCAGAAACAGGTAAAGAGCATAAAACATGCATAACGTTGGTACATTGTTGTCATTATGGAAGTTATCCTAGGTAAGACACTGGACAAAGTGTCATCCGTGACACTGACCTGATTACCTCTACCACACACCTGGAGGCTATACTGATCTATAACCTCTCTCCTCTGGGTGGAGTGTTTTTTGTTTTTCAGAAGCCGAGCTTTGATGAACTTGATTCCCACAGTCAGCCAGTTATGTTGATCAGTACACTTATTAAGCCAAAATATTTCATTTCAGTGTTGTGTTATGGGACAGAAAAAATTATTAAATTTTACATTTTGTAAAACTAAAATAACTAATGATTTAATTGTTTCGGCTGATGTTTTATTTGCACCTTAAAATAAGGCTTAAAGTGTCAATTGATTAAAGGAAATTCTTGAAATGAGATGATCTGTATTGTGAGCATATACACGTCTAATTGCATTCAATTTTTGTCATGTGTATAAATATGTCTTACTGATGTGTTTTCATTTGTTTCAAGTTTTCCGATGAATAACAGCTTGTTTTGTGTGTTTCTTTCAGTGTCTGGACTGACAAGTGTAGTTCATCCACAAACAGACATTTATTCTTGCATCACAGCAAATACGATTTGTACTGGTAAATGACTTTATACAGACACAGAACGCTGCATGTAAACTAATTAATTGCATGAAACAGCTCAAAACTGAAAAGCTAAATCCCTTTTTTGATTATTTTACCTCATGCACGTCTCTGCTTTCAACAGCAGTTTTGAATACATTGCTTTGGTGTCAAAAAAGAAAAAGTTGAAAACCTGGATTAAAAATAAAACTGTTTAAAAGGTCAGCCTTGTGTATTTAATGTGTTTGTATGTGTGTGTACACCTCAGTTTACACACACTTTTAACCCAGTGGTGTAAAGTTTGCATTTCCATTTGGTCTGTGTGGGTCTGTTTCCTGTACATGTCAAAACTGAGTCCACACCAGTGTACAAGAAAGGTCAATTGATTGTAACTGATCTCCTCCATTGTGAAACAAATGTTGCATTCCCTAAGTTAATAAATATAAATGAAAGGATTTGCCTACCAACAATCTGAGGTATTTCACTTGTTTCCAAAGCAGAAGCAGGAGCACCCAGCTGCACAGTGACACCCATCGTCGACACTCCCTCAGCAGGAACCTACCAAAGTACAAAAGAGTATTCTTACTATACAATCGATTAGGTAAGAATCACTGGGCCTCTCTGAAAGTAGACACTAACCACTTTAACTCTATCATGGATTGTACTCTGGTCGGAGTTGCCCAATAACACTGAAACAATTTGTCAATTATTTTAGTTTGTTAATGTGCCAAATTATTTTGGTTAGATTTAGAATGTTTCTTTAAGCCGTTGACTGGTTAAGCTATTAAATTATGAAGAAGACAAATATTTTTTTATTGTTATTGATTATTATTGTAAAAGACTAGGCTTTATATTTTGAACCCCTTAATCTTACAGAAATATAATTATACATTCACAAATACAAATGGTTTAAAACGAATCCACAAATACAACATTTCAAAATAGAAATCAAACATTATATTGAAGCATTATATGATAGGAATAGTAATGCAGTTTAACAGTTAAAATGTGTAAAGATGTAAATACCTTTTCTTGAATACCTTTGTTGCGTGTTACATGATGTGTATCTAATTGTGTCATTTTCTATTGTTCTGTATTTTCGTGTACTTTTGTTTTGGCTGAAGATTTTCATATGTGATGAATAAGATTCAATAAAAAAACATTTGTATTGTCCATCAGACCAGAGCTTTTTTTATTACACAATATAAATTTTAGGCCACCATGTTAACCTGTGTATGGTGACATAGAAACGTTTGTGAGCTTTCAGAATTAAACAATCATACATGTTTGAGGGTTTAGTTACATTGAGCTCACATTTGAAAGAAAGACCCTCCATGTGTCAGAATCCGTTGCATTGCTGGCTGAGGGCACATTAGCCTCCATAAGGCGACATGCTTTTTTAGTTCAGCAGAAACTGTGACAACATGCCTGTCGATACTAAAATGTGGAGTATACTTGATGTATCGTTAGAATTACCACAGTCCCTACAACAGTGAAGAATTAATAAATAAACAAATCATCAAACAAACGATATGCTGGCACACAAACACAGCATCCAAATCACAAATAAACCATTTGAACTAAAAATACGGTGATTTACGAGAGTCGGGAAGCACAGGGGCTAACCCTCTTTATTTTATTCAACAGTTGCCAGCAACACACGGGAGCTCCGCTTTATTGTGGAGAAGCTACAGTGTTTAATTACCGACTACTGTAACTTTTACTGTAGATTTACCGCTAAAAATGGGCACCCATTCACACACTGGCTCCGCCTCTTCCTCCTCTACAACACACACGCACACACACACACACACACACACTGACTGCTGCAGCAAAGCTAACAAAGCTAGCTGGGCTCAGCCATCACAAACAGGATAAAAACAAACTGACAGTACTGACCTCGTCGGTTGTGTGAAAAATAAAAGCTAATGTTACTCACCTTTCCAGCAACAAAGCAACCTCTGCATCAGTATTCATTCTTTCAAATCTATTTTTTCAGTATTGAAACGCCTCGCTGCAGATGTTAACACAGGTCTTCCCACTGGTCACATAACTTGTTTCACAAATACAAATACTGCAGACCTTTGCCATCTTTACAGCGCCTAGAGTAAGGGCAGTATGTAGACCCCTACAGGAGAGAGAGAAGCACAAAATACTAAATACAGGACACACAGATCGTGTGGGCCGTGACAATCAGATTTCACACTAACTCCAACAATGGACAAATGCACAATTAAAAATACAGTTACAATATTGACTCAAGCAATGCATTGATGTGCAGTCAGTCTAATGACGACAGTACGGTATGAAGCTGGATGAGTTGTTCCTTTACTTTAAATTAATTTTTACAAATAAAAACATGTAGAAAGTTTACATTAAGCCTAGAATATTTATCTTAGAAGAATTTAAACATATTTTAAGAAATTAAAAATTAAAATAACTTAATTAATCTTCATAATTTTCAATCCTGTGTGTCCTCCACGCCACAGAGAGCAGAGACATCTGACTGGAGGAGTTGCTTGCTTTGTGATGTGGTGGGTTATGATAGTGTGAGGTAGCTGTTTACATAGTGATGTCTGTAATATTCTGACTAAAACATTTCATTTTTTGTATTATGGATGTATGAGGACTTCTGTTTTCAAATGTTGTACTTTTGATAACATTAGTTGGAGTGTTGTGTGTATGATAAAAATATGAACAGGCAAGTGGGTCATAATATGCGTGATAAATGAGCTGGTCTGACTCTTACAACTGTGTGGCATTTTTAAAAATGGACTGACATTATCATCTACTCTTATTCTGAGGTCTTCATCACTCTCGCAGCACCGGAGTCTTATTTTAAAGAGCGAGCGGTTTATCATAGTGTGACCACACTGTTCTATCTGCTCTCTCTCTTCTCGCATCTGAAAACGCTGTTTATAAGAACGGAGCTGCTGCAGCTTTAAAATAGACTCACTGTGGTTCTAACAACATGCTGCTTCTTCAGACTTGTGTTACTGTGTGACAGCAGGTAATAACGTGACATGAACTTATTAAACCATTGATGTAATTAGAACAAAGCTGGTGAGGATGATGGCACAGAAACTAATTGTCACACTTCAGTCTACAGCCTTTTATATCAAAAAACAGTATTTAGATTTTAAGTTTGTTATCTAAAAAACATTTTTTTTACATGAATTCCAACAACCACAGAGCTGTAACGGTTAAAGGGACTTCAATGCCTGTTATTTGGGTCAAAAGTAAATAACAGAGATTTAAAAGCAGATATGAACACAGGGCCCCTCTACGTGAGACGACCTCAGCAGAATCTCACTTTTGGGTCAACGTCACCATTAGCTTCACAGGAAGAGGAGGTTCTTTCTCACCTACATTACACTTCAGCTGTCCTTCAGTCTGATGTTCAGACAGACAACAGCAAGACAACATGGAGGTCACTGCTCTCTACATACGACTGCGTGAGTACTGAGTTTGTCTTCATGGGACATTAAGCAACAAAAAAAGTTAAAGATGCTAAAAAGTATGTTTACTTTATGTTTACTAAAAATAAAACATGTCTGATAGTCCGCTGCTTTCTTTCGTCTCTCTAGTGAATGTGTTGATGCTGCTGGTTGCACAAGTTCACCTTAATTATGCTCAGGAAAGTGGTAGGTATCAGCTAGTCATTAGTCTATAATGATATAAAAACGTTTACATTTTATTGTTGTACATATTTTTTGATTTCCAAATAACTTTATCACAGTAGCTCATCTTTTTTTAGAGCCTAAAGTCAGAATATCTCTTTTGTCCATCTCCCAATTATATTGTGTTAATATTTTAAAATATTTTAACAATAACGTCTCTTTATTTCTGTCTTACATGCAGCGTTTCCTCAGATTGTTCCAACCAGCCTGCAGCTCTTCGAATACAAATCCATCTCTTTCAACTGCGACGGTTTTAAAAACACAACTGCATTGACCGTCATGAGGAATATAAAGGGAAAAGTCAGCGAGTGTGTCAGCACCTGGGTGACAACAACAGCATCCGTCTGTGCCATCAAACCAGCGTATCCAACAGACAGCGGAGAATACTGGTGTGAGACCGGAGAAGAGAGAAGCAACGCTGTCAACATAACGGTCACTGGTAATAGACACAGTGATAACACACATTGATATGAATATGAGTGGAGTGAAGCTAAAGGGAATGCAAAATTTGTAGTAAAATGGTAAAACAATCAAAAACATTGGCATTGTTCTTTAAATTACCCTGAAAAAATTATCATTATAAATAAATAATTGCAATGAAATTCTATCTGACTATCTATCTATCTGACTGTCTATATGTTTATTTATTGATGCTCTTTTGTCTGTAAAGAATTTTCTAATAGTATTTTTTTAAATATTAGGTTCTATGCTAATATATCCCCACTGTGTCACTGTCTAAAATAACTAATCACCAGTTTGAAGATAGACACATCAGCAAAATGTTATATTTAGCCTACTTCTAAAATTGTGTGTGAACTTCTTTGTGTGTAGCTGGAGCTGTGATCCTGGAGAGTCCTCCTGTGCCTGTGATGGAGGGAGATGCCGTGACTCTGCGCTGTAGAAGTAAAATGACCTCCTCTGCCCACATAGCTGACTTCTATAAAGATGACATCTTTATTGGCTCAGGCTCCACAGGAGAGATGGTGATCCGGGGTGTTTCTAAATCTAACGAAGGACTTTACAAGTGCAGCATCTCTGACTTTGGAGAGTCACCTCAGAGCCTGCTGGCTGTCAGAGGTGAGACCTAACAGGGTTTCAAAACAAGCATTGTTTTTAAGGAAACATTGCATAGGCACTATTGTGTTAATGCAACAAGCCTATACACAGGTTTACTGCAGCAATCTTAATGTTTTGGGCATAATTTAAAGCCATAATGCACAAAAAAGCATAACATAACAATAATCTATCTGCAATAAAATAAAAAAATCTGTGGTAAAAATTCACATTCACTGAAACACGAAATGTCATAAGATACTTTTTTTTTCTGTTTCTTTGCAGCTGTTTACAGAGAGACTCGTCCCTCCTCAGATCACTCCTGTCATATTTACCTCATGTTAAGGGCTGTTTTCACCGTTGTAATGGTGGCTCTTTTGTTGCTGCTGGTGGGATTGCTTCACTGTGGGAAACTCAGAGTTACACAAACATATGTATGTATATGTAAAATATGTAAAGGTAACTGCCAAACCGAGCAAAACAAAATAGTAGATGACAGAGAAAAGGGAGCATAGAGTTTACTAAAAGCTCATTTTGTCACACAAATAGTATGAATACCGTTTGGCATTCCTCCAAATGCTTGATATGATACTCTAGAAAGAACCATAACCACTTGTAAACTTTTAAACATTGAAATTTATTCAGATATGTCTCCATCCTGAATAAGGAAACAAGGAAAGTACAATTATTTTTCTGAGCTCAAGCTTAACGGTATATTGTTTCAGCAGATTCTGTTCTGCTATTTGTAAATAAATAGCAAACACGTGTTCGTTTGATGAAAGAGCTGGAGAAGTTTTCATGGTTCTGTACCTGTCTTACTTGTAAACATGCTTTATGTTGGTGGTTTTTAGACACATATCTCTGAGGAGATTCGAAAATGAGTCTTTCCTGTGGTTTGATTACATTATTCAATTCCATCAGCTTAACTTGTTTTGCTTCAGCTAAAAGAGGAGGTCTTTCAGTCAGTGGCTTGTGTACATGTTTTGTTTGTACATTTCCTTACAACTTGGAGGAACACAAACACAAGTGACCACCTTCATAAGATGAAATAGCTAAAAAAATGTTTTACGGTTCTGTACCTGTCTCGTCACCACAGGCAGTGAATATTATCAGACTTTGTCACAAGCAGAAAAGTTTAAAAACCACAGACACGTGACCTATTTACAACAGGAGTGATTTATATTTTGTTCTATGTTCTGTTTTAGACACTACATATGCTGGTGATAATTTAAGCTTCATAGACATAAACCACAAAAAAGAAAAGTGACAGAAGAAAGCCAAGGCCACTTAGGACGCTGTGCAGCAACATCAACATATTTCTCTTTGACATAGAAAGTCATCCTGTTTTTGTTGGCTGCCCCTTCCCCTGTGTGGGACATTGATGGAGACGTTATACAGTATCAGGACTCATCTCGTATAGTGCCTAAAATTTACTGTATCTTACTGGTTTTTTATTGTGTCAAAGAAGAAGTATTCATATTAGTTAAATAAGACATTTGCAGAGTTAGTGAAATCCAGCATTTTCCATGTGTCTATATTTATAATTCACTCAAAATCTTTAACAAGATGTATGTTCTGGACAATAATCATGATAAAGCTTTCTTTAGTCATTTCTGTCCCATATCGTGTTTGCATGCGCATGTACACACACACACACACACGCACACACACACACACACACACACACACACACACACACACACACACACACACACACACACACACCTACAAACAATCTTCAGTTAGTGTCTGTGTAAATTTAACCAGAGGCAAAAATTATTTATCTAAACACTGCAAAACACGAAACAAAGTCAACACATTTTGTTGTATATAAAAACATCTTTATTTCTCAACTATAAAACACCATCAAGAGCAAGTGCAAAAAAGTCTTATGTGCACATTTTGGCTTTCCCCTCTCCTTTATTGAGTTATATATAGTTTTTCTGCATGTAACAGGTTTGCAAGGTCCAGCCCAAAGGGAGTTCCCATCTCCCACTGAAAACACTTCTCTGAACTGCCTGAAAACAGCTCGTTTGTAGTCCAGCCACTTCCCTATCATCCCTGTAACGGCACAGGGATGACGCTCGCGCCGAGCAGCTACTCCGACACGTCCTCAAAAACACTGAGCTGCAGCACACACCTCGCCTCTCCCTTCCAAACACTAGCTATCCTCCAGGCAGTCAGAGACAGAGCTCAGTTAAAACTTTATGGATGAAAAAATACTTTTGTTACAGATTAATATCTCACCACTCTGAAACTCTTGCTCCAGTCCATTTTGCTAAGCTGGTAAGGGGAACAAATACAGCTGAACCGAAGCTGTGTTTACCAGAATGTTTATGTTCATTAAACTGCAAATGAGCAGTTTTCTTTTTCTATTTAAGCTCTGAGCTGATTTCACCACCAGAGGATGGTGTTTACTCCAATCTAAAGGAAAGAACTAAGTACGTGGGGACAAAACATCAAATCAATTTTGAATTTAATTTAAAACATATCAATCATTCTTTGTAATCCCTGAGTATTTAGAATAAAGTACTCAACTTTAACAACTAATAAAACCAAAACTCTTGGGGAATGCTAATATAAATTAACATAAATGATTCTGTGTTGTTCAGTCACACATACAGTAGAATGAATTATTTATGTCAGTGAAACCAGCATATACAAATACAGCAAAATAATGTTATAGCACCACATATTCAAAACTTTTCAAAATTCACAACATTTCTATGCAACATAATGATACATTACTATAGAACAAAGGATTGAGGATATGAGCAGAGAACAGACTGTTGTCACATCTGGTTACGGATCTAAAATGAATCATAATTTCATAAATGTTTACAATTTTTGTGATTGAATATTAAATAAAATAATCACATGGGATCATTGGATAATGGATCATTTATTTCCTTTTCTCTCTCTGACTGCTCTACCTAAAGTTTCCTCTGAAACTCTTTCCTCTCTTTCAGATATTTATTTATTTGCTCCTTATCCTTCTCTAGTTTCCCTTTCTTTTCTGTCATTCTCATAATCAGGTCTCTCTTTGTTCTGTAACAGTGTCTTGTGTTCTGTATTTCTCCTCTCTAGATCATTTATGGTCTTTCTGCGCTTCTTCATTATTTTGGTTTTGTCCATTTTTGGTTTCATCTCCAGCTTCTTCTTGTACTCTTGTATCTGTGTCTTGTCCTCATTCTGTAGTGAGATGAGTTTTTCTCTCTGGTTCAGATAATGTTTCATTTATTCCCTCTTCTCTCTCTGACAGCTCTACCTGAAGTTTCCTCTGAACCTCTTCTCTCTGTCTCTCTGTCTCTTTCAGATATTTATTTATTTGCCTCCTATCCTTCTCTAGTTTCTCTTTCCTTTCTGTCATTCTAATAATCAGGTTCTCTGTTGTTTCCAGTAGTTTCTCTGTGTTCCTTAAAAGGTCCTCGTGTTCTGTCGCCCTCTTCTCCAGAAACTCCTTCTTGTTTTTGTACTTCTTCTTTTTTTTCCCTTTCTCTGTTTTTGGATTCGTCTTCAGCTTCTTCTCATACTCTTGTATCTTGATTTTGTCCTCCTGCTGTAGTGAGATGAGTTTCTCTCTCTGGTTCTTAAGATCTTTCTTCTGCTCCGTCAGTGTTGTAATCAAATGTTGCACATGTTCCAACTCTCCCTCATTCTTCTGTAACTCACCATCAAATTTTGCCTTTGTCTTGTCCAAATAATTCATTTTCTCACTTTCTGTCAGGAGCTGCTGTCTTTCTCTTTCTCCCTCCATCAGATGCTGAAGTTCTGTGCTGTTGCCAAATGTTGTGATCCACGTCTTTGTTTCACCCTCATGGTGCCTCTTGGTTTCTATGTGAAAAAAAAAGTTTCAAAGTTTGTTTTTTTTATTAATGCTGTTTCCCATTGATAATAAATTGTTTAAAGGGGATGTAACAGAAAAGCACAGTAGAAATGTGATGGCATTTAAAGTATAGCTATAAAAACCCCACATTTGCGTAGTTTGGCAGCATTTCATACTCAAAACAAAATAAAATGGTGGTGGTGGTAGGGGGGGGGGGTAAAGTCAAATAAGTGAGGCTTAGCTAAAGAGATGTTAAAGTAACTTGAGGTTTGAATAGAAATGTGACTTACGGATTTTGCTTAGTCCCCATTTCCACACAACGAAGACAGCTGCAACAACAGACATGACGCACACAGCCAAGCAGATGGTGATACGAACAGCAGAACTAGACTGGACCATGAAGAGTTCAGCTGTAATTATAAAAAATATGTTCATAAAACTCAACTTCATTTGTCTGTAACTGACAAAGTGATGAATTCAAAAACATTATTCGTACCTGGAACCTGGATGTGGGTCTCTCTGGTCTGGTTGATGTCCTTCTGTTGGACTCTACAGGTCAAGCTGTTGCTGTGTCTCTTCTCCACAGTCACTCTGCTGCTGACAGTATAGAGGTCATCAGGACCTCTGACTGTCTCTGTAGGTCCAGCAGAGAGGAGGTTTCTCTCACCGTCCAGCCAGAACGCCTCAGGCTCTGGATACCAGCCTTTAGATTTACAGTCTAACATCACTCCATTGCTGACTGTAGAAATGTCTATTTCAGGTGACGAGACAGAACCTAACAGAGAGCAGAAATGTTGTTTTAATGTAGTTAGTTGCCACAAGAATGAAAGTTTTTCTTCACTGTACTGTGTTTTGTCCACCTCAGCCTGTTGCAGCTCTCTTAATAGCAGCCAGGCTTTATACTGCAACATTTCTGTCCATAATAGAGTGAAAATTAAAGCATGTGGATGTGAAAAATGTTTTGGTAGCATGGTAAAGTAACTCTATTCTGATAGCTAAATTGGCAAAAACACAGATTCGCTAAGCACTGATGGTAACTCATCCAATCAAAGCCTGAGGTGTTTTGGAAGGTTGGTGAGGGAAACCTCCTGTCTGCTGAACTGAGAGAGACAGTCAGAGGTCCTGACTATTTGGGCCGAGAGGGATGCTTGAGGGACTTTTGGGTTGATCTAATGGACACTTGAACTTGACCTAGTGTCTAAGCTAAACTTAAATCATCAGGCTCATTCTGATTACAAACATCCCGAGCCGACACCATGAATCGATATCGGGATAAGCCCTGATAATTATCTATAAATAAATGAACACATATTAACTCTTACAACTTACCAAAGACCAGCTCCACAGTTGAGTCTGTATTCAACATGGGAACAAAGCACCTGTATGTTCCCCTGTCAGACAGTCTGACCTTGGAGAGTTTCAGTGAAATGTCTCCGTGCTGCAGTTTGTTGATGAACAGCGATGTTCTTCCTCTGTAGGATGGATGCTGGTCATCTAGAAGTTCTTGACCAGAACGTCTCACATGGACAAATCTGGGTTTCAGGTCAGGTCTCGTCCACTCCACAGCTGTGGACGCAACATCCATAGGAGGTTCCAGGTGACATGGCAAAATGATGTCATCACCAACGACTGCCAAGATTGGCTGACGTGGACCAATTACTTGAGACTGACCTGGGACGAAGAGGCATTATTATATATTGGCAGTAAGAGCTAAATAAATTCACCTATTTAAACGCACAGTATGTAACTTTTGTCCACCAGGGGTCACTCAATCAAAATAATAACAAAAGACGTACTTTGATGACGCCGGGAAAGTGCGTGGGCTCATGGGAGTTGTTGTCATTGTCACTGTCAAGCAGCTTAATCTGGCATCTCCAGCAGAAAACATGTTCACTGACGAGGTAATAATGGGTGTTTCTCAAAACCAAGAATGCAAAGAACGGACTTGTGTTCTTGGGGAGAACATTCTTGCTAGTCGCTCTTGGAAGAATGAACTTGCAATGTCAACGAAGCACACCTAAACGCTGCTGACGGTTTGAGACGATGCGTTCTTGCTGGTATTGCGCAACACCCTGAGCTGAGGTTGCCTGCATTTCTCTAAATCTCTCTAATTATTATAACGGCCAGGTTTTATCCCCCCAGAACAAAAGCTCAGAATCGGGTTAACTGTAGGTTTTAACTTAACAAGACATACATAAAAAATATATATAAAATAAAAAAGGCAAATACTGTGACCACAACTATACTGTACACTATGTAATGTGTAATATAATAATAATAATAATAATAATAATAATAATAATAATAATAATAATAATAATAATAATAATAATAATAAAGCAAAGACAGTCCCCTTTCTTTCTATTTGTTTATTTTTTCCAAAGTTTCACACGACCAGATTTTCTTAGTATTTTTCAGTACATGATCCAGATGTCTCTTGATTTAAGTTAAAACCTTACAAAATTACTCAGAATGTAATGACAGAATAACAGCGGTACGTAACGCTAAAACTATCTCCCAGCTGTGGGTCTTCACTCGGCCGTGCTGGCTGCAGTGGTCTGCGTGGTCTGAGGGCTCTGTGCGCTGATCTGGCAGGCCGGCTCGTAAGCTTCTCCGCTGGCTGATTCGCGAAGCTCCCCGCTGACGGTTACGGGCGTCACAACTCAAAACGTTGGAGCACATTTTCGATTCAGCCATCATTTATAGTAAAACTGCCGATATTCGACATCTACACAGTTGATTTCTCGCCTCAAAACTTTTCAGATATGGATTTAGTGATGAAATAACGTATGAAAACAGTAAAAATCGCTCTGTTGTCGGCTCTCTCTCAGCTTCTTTCCCGCTTGAATGCCAAATGCCGACTTTTATACGGTGTTCCCCTTATACTGTCAGTGTTCCTCTTTGAGTTTGGCGGTTCCGCCGAAGTTCACGTGGAAGGAAGAGGCAAACGCGGATATGACGTGATAGACGGGCGACATAATCGGAAATAAAGACACGCCCGTGTCTTCTAATTAAAATATTAATTTCTCTGGATTTAGAAGTTAATTGGAACTGTCGGGATAATGTAAATACACAACATTAAAAAATATATAACATGGATATAGTGATTTCTTATATTTTTTAATATTTTTTAAGCCAAAAAATTACATATTGTGCCTTTAAGGCTCATTGTCAAATGCATTGTTTAGACTGGCCAAATGCGTGACAGCACCTGTCAGTGTCATACGCATTCAGGCCCTGTACTGTAAAGGTGTTTTTTCAAAGTAATGGATTTCAAAACGACTTTGTTTTGTATTGCCCTGGATCTATTTATGTATCATGCATTAAAGCCTCTTGAAAATAATATGATATTGTTTAGTCCTCTGTCCAATCAGCAGCTTTACTCCACACTAACATTACTCAGCATGCCTATATTTAAAGTAAGAATGAGAGGAGAGAGAGAGATACATTACAATTATCAAGTGAAAAAGTTGGGCTGAGCTAAGCCCCCAATGTTTCAAGAGCCTAACAACACCCCCGGCAGTTCTCAGTCCCTAATGTAATTAAAAATGTAAGTTGGAAGGAAACAGAATTTATGAATAAAAATATTATACTACATAGTGATGAATGTGATCTGCCAAATAAACACACAAAGGGTGGTTCAGCTGCATTGTATACAGTCATTCATGCAAAGTAACAACCAAAAAAAGAAGCTCTGACTCTCTGTCATCATAAAACAGAGTTTTGTGAACTCTTGGTTTATATGTGTGATCAGTGTTACTTCAAATAAAGGGGAGACAACACCAACCCTTACTTTGATTGAAGACTGTTTAAAACACAGAATGAGTGAATATGTAAGTTACCTTTACAGCAGTTTGTTAGCAGAAGTAGGGCCACAGTGTGATGGAAAACCAAAACACTGAAGGTACAGAGTCGCAGTTTTGGGGAGCCTCCATCCTTCTGGAGAAACATCCTGGAGTTCTGTAAATCATACCACTTATCAGCTTGTCAAAGTTACTTTCCAGGATGATCATGAAACATGTTCGTAATAATCAGCTGAAAGCTTTTTGTAGCTTTTGCGGCAGCAGTGCTGCCTGTAATACTTCAATCAATGTAAACCCAATAAATGCTGATGACTTTACTGTAAAAGGTATTTTTCTGGCATTGATCATTTTAAAAGCAGGTTTGTTGCTCTCTTCGACCCCCTGCTGGTTTTAGACTTTTATGTTCACCCTAGATGTGAGTGTTACAATGTATATTGACTTTTCTGTTTCATTGTCAGTCTGCTGCAGCTCTCTCTTAAAATCTAATTTCGCCTTCTAAATTGGAAAAAAAATCTACTTTTTAAATGTTCACAACTTTATAACATGATTTCATAGTAGTTTAACCATAATGTCCTGAGGTGTCAAATCTCCTTATCCAGCTGGCCAAATGTATATAGTTTAATGAAACATGAGGCAATTACCAGTTTAACATGTTGCAGTTCTTCTTCATTCTTCTGTAAGTCTTCATCATCTTTTGCCTTTGTGTTTTCTGTCAGGAGCTGCTGTCTGTCTCTTTCTCTCTCCATCACAAGCTGAAGTTCTAAGGTGTTGACACTTGTCTTTCTTTCTCCCACTTCAGTTTCTACGGGAATGTAAGAGGTGTGTGTTTAGTTTGAAGACACATTTTAGTTTTTAACCTTTTTTTGTCTATGCACTGTTTCCCCTTTGCTGAGAAAGGATTTTAAATGGACATGGCAGAGAAACACAACAGAAATGTGATAGCATTAAGAGAATAGTAAAAGACACATTTGAATTGTGAAGCATTTCATTAACACTTGTTCAACATTGCTTCAGTCTCCAGGAAAAAAAGGCATAAAATAACAAACCTAGAAGAATAACTCCTTAACCATTAGGCCTATATGCATGCTATATCGTTTGATAGGGAAGAAGCTAAGGAAACATGTTTATATTAAGTAAATGTAGTACATGGAAATTAAATAAAGAAAATTCAGAACTTGTTAGAGGTTTATTAAATTCATCCTTTCTTTTTAGCTTGATTATACTGAGCAACACAAATGTCAACAGCCTGAAGCTCAGAATTTATATTTTATGATGTTTAACAGAAAATGGATAAATGACTATTTACAGAGACATGTGGCACCCTGCTTATGCCATGGCCACTCGCATGGCATAATCAGTATAATACCCAACAAGTTTTATGTGCTAAGATTGCCAAAGTAAGATTATTCTTCTTGGCCATTCACTGTAAACATAATCAATAATAATTAATAAATGTAAAAATGGAAGATGTGAAAATAATTTGGGGTTTGGAAAGAAGTATGATAAAGTTTCAACTTACTGAATTTGTTTTGTCCCCATTTCCACAAAACAAAGACACATTCAATGATAGACATAATGCACACAGACAGGCGGATGGTGAAATGAAGAGCAGATCTAGCCTGGACCATGAAGAGATCAGCTGAAATGATTACAAAAAAAATGACTTCAACTGTCTGTAAATGGCAAAGTGGTAATATCAAAAACTAAAAGCCATTTTCCTACCTGGAACCTGGATGTGAGTCTCTCTGGTCTGGTTGATGTCCTTCTGTTGGACTCTACAGGTGAAGCTGTTGCTGTGTCTCTTCTCCACAGTCACTCTGCTGCTGACAGTATAGAGGTCATCAGGACCTCTGACTGTCTCTGTAGGTCCAGCAGAGAGGAGGTTTCCCTCACCGTCCAGCCAGAACACCTCAGGCTCTGGATACCAGCCTGCAGACTCACACTGTAACACCACTCCTTTGCTGACTGTAGAAATATTTATTTCAGGTGATGAGACTGCACCTAGAGAGCAGAAATGTCAAACGTTCTTTGAATGTAAATATGACACACGGAAAAAAACAGAGCACTTCTTCAAAAAGCTTGATGAGTTCAACACTGAACCTAATATACACCCTAATGTCTGAAAGTACTTTTGTTAGTGAGGATAAATGTCCATATTTGATAAAACATTTTAAAACCATAACGTTTATACTAATAAAGATAGTTTGATAGTTTCCCCCCTGCTCCTTCTAGTTGAATGGCCATATGGTCATTACAAGTAGCCCTGTTGTTAGACCATTTTTTTTCCATCTGGTCTGTCCAAATGCATTTCTAATCACCACGTTTGACATCAGTGTCAAGTCAAGTCAGTTACATTCATGTAGCCTAGGATCACAAATCACAATTAGCCTCAAGGGCCTTTACAATCTGTGTAACATACAACACCCTCTTTCCTTACTGAGTTTAAACCCCCCTCCAAAAGCAATCTGGTCATCCAAAGTGCTATTTATTCTGGCCCATATCCTTTTGACCCAAATGCCCCTATGAGTGGTCGAGGTATGGCTGTGGTCAGTAAGTGTCTAAGTGATCATTTTAAGTACCCTCCTGGTCCAGACTAGGTCTTTTTGGCACTAATCTTCCTCTGTCACTCCCCTGTTTCCCTGTAGGTCAAATGCTCATCTGATCGGGATCAGTACCCTTTTGGTCCACCCCAGTGCCATTGTGGTTGGTGCAAAGGCTTTGGTCAGCCCACCTTATTGGCCCTGGTGCCTATCTGGTTAGCTCATATGTCACTCTTTTTTGAGCTGACAGCAAAATGAGCAATAAAGTGAACATAAGCTTCACTCTGTACAGTCTGTGCTTTTCGCTGTAGGCATCCGATTTAGTGTCTTGTTAATGGTCCAGCAGGTTTTCCAACTCACTGTTTGATGGCTTCAAAACACCAAAATAAATTCTTTTCTAAACTATTGTCAGCCTTCATTCCTCTTCCATCTATCAAATCATTACCAACCATTGCTACTATTGTCTGAAATGGTACAGTCATCTGAGACTGTCCAAGGGCAAAAAACAAGTCTGTGTTTTAATAACTTCTGCTGAAACAGTCTCTTCGTTACTCTTTAACTGCAGGCTGAAGGGAGGCACTAATATCAGAAAACGTGATTCCCCTAAATGTCCTCTGCCTGGAGACACTAGGGAAATGTAAGGTTGATGGATGCGGATCAAACGCTGAAACTCAAACACTGCAGCACACCACATAATGTGAGCCTGAGAAACACTGCATAATCCATTTGTTGAAGAGAGAAAAAAATATCCTGCAGTGGGATCAAACATGCAACCTTCAAGGTGCAAGCCCTGCCATTTATTGACTTAGCTAACCACACTCTGTGTGAATGCAGTTTAATATTATGTCTTACATTCTCATCCATGATCTAATGTTTGAAAAGATTGCTCAGATGGAAAACTAATTTGCCGACCCCTGCTGTACATTACTTCTTCTTCTTCTTCAAATGTATGTATTCAATGTAGTGATGAGTGTCTGCACTGCCTGAATTCTACCAGAAGTAGAACAAGAAGAACGTAGTGACAAAACGCGTTCTGTATCACTGTTTGTTTTTTACACCCACTGTAGAAACATGACAACGCAACATGCTGATCTCTATGGAGGCCAGGACCCGTGATTATGTAGATAGCAATCTCTCATTCTGAGGTAATAAAGCATAACAGTTCATTATGTATTTACGTCTTTATACTCCACTGAAAACATAGTGATGGATCTTGTGTCGCATTTCTGTAAATAGATCCTCATAAATATTACACACTGGATCTTGTGGGTCCTTTCAGGTAAACATAGGTTGTATAATTGATTGCAGGCCCATAGTGGATGTTGTTTTTGTAGTTGTGTGGTATCACATGACCAGTACATTACGGTATATTTTTTTGTCATTCTAGCATGACACAAGACCATTGAAATCAAGTTAATGAACACATGTTTGAAGGGATGTCTGTCCTTAATGTGAATCATCCTGGAGTTCTGTAAATAAAAATATATGTGAGATCAACAAAATCCAAACATCTCTCAGACTACACTGAGGTGAGCCAGCTGGGAGTTTATTATAATAAAAGGCAGTGTAATCGCTGAAATGGGTCAGACATTTAGCGAGCACACTGGAGGATTTGTTATCTTTTTATACTCTAAAGCTTTGTGAATTAATGTTTTATTAGCAAATTTTATTAGTAGCTTATACTAATTAATACAGTCAAACATAGCAGTTAAGATAAGAGCAAAGACATGACATATGAAATATGTGGAAACACAACCTAAACTGTATTATATATTATATAAATAAATAATATTAAGAAATAAATTGTGGGAAAAAACAACTTCAAAGATTTTCCACTTATTCCATATTATCTTTTTTTTTTATTATTATTATTATCTGATTCTTTTTCCCATATACATTATGGCTCAGTTTATTAAACCACTGTTTTCATATTTTAAAATCAGTTCTGGTATTCAAAATGCAGGTTCTTTGTCCATAAAGTTTACAAAATGTAACAACAGACTTCAACCTCATTTTACGTGTTATGCAACTGGCTGGTGCTACAAAACTCACGGGTGTATGAAAAAACATTGCAGATGAAGATTGCCGTTCACTTTCAATCTAGAGACAGGATATAAATAATCACAATAATGGCAAAGTGAAATCAAATAAATAATCTGTTAAACATAAATGAGTCATGTAAAAACGTTACATACCTGTTGTGTATCTGTGTCAATGAGTCGCCTCACCTCAGGTGAAAAAAACCTGTCCGGTCCAGAATGAGATAACATGAAATAAAACCATGTGTACTTTCACCCCAGCCCTCTATAATTGTCAGGACATGGTTAGAAGACTAGTAAAACAAGGTAGTCCAACAAAAACCTGAAATTTGAAAAGAGGAATGTAACATCCAAAATCCAAAACAGTAAAACAAACAATACTCCAGGCAGGTGATAATGTAATAATCCAGGAAAAACATAAAAAGCGAACAGATTGGCAGAGCTACTGACAGACAAGAAGAACTGATAAATGCAGGATAGGATTGATGTTGCATAAATACACACACACACATAACAAGAAGGGTGAAGGGCATGCTGTCAAGGATTGAACAAACCAGGGAGGGAGTAAACAGGTGAAACAAACAGAGATAATCAAACAAGAAACAAGGCGACATCTGACGGATGATTTCAAAATAAACAAGGCAAACAGACTAGCTGTGGACTTCCCATCAAGTATCGAGTACTGTGAGATATCCTGGTGGGGCCCTGAACAATTGGCCAAAAAAACACATAGTAGTAAACTGCAGTTGAAAATTGATTGGTATGTGCCTAGTGTCATGTGTCAGAACTCAGATGCAGACCAGCGTGAGGTGTTCAAACAAAGGGAATATTTATTAATAGTTTCGCACAAACACAACGCGGGCTTGGCGTTGTAAATGATTTACGAATGGGCCAGTGAGGAGGGTGCAGGTTCCGGTGCTCTGGGTAACGCTAGGCTAGCAGGCAGAACTGAGTCTGGGCTCTTTGCTGATGGGTTGAGGTTGTGACAGAGAGAGGGAATTATCCAGAGCATGAGGGGAGAGCAGAACACAGAGACAGACACAATAATTCTTTACGTTGTTAAGATTATGTTTAGATGCTTAATGAATAAAGATATTGTATTTGGTGCCTGAGCTATTTGGAGGAGGCAAATCATACGCAGCGCCCTTCATATCAAAGCAAGTGGTTTAGTTTACTCCATGTCCATTCAGAAAGACTGACAAAAATAAACAAGCAAAGCAATGTGCACTCCCTAGATATAACCATGCTGCACAGTAGATGGAAAACTTAATATTACATAAAGAGTTTTTTACAAACTAATAATCTATAACGTGTTTTTTATCTCTTAGGAATAGGATGTGCATGTTTGAGTATTTATTATTCACCTTTAATGTTTTACAGTAAGGCTCTAGAATAGATGCCAAACTGAACAATACAAAACACAGAATGACAGTGAATAGTGAGTATACAGGTAACTGAAAGCCACTTTGTTCACTAAGATAAATATAAATCATCTTGCATTGCAGTATTGAACATGGTTCATAGTGTAGAAAGGAGCATAACCACTTGTGAACATCCTGTATGACTACCTTTTTTATTTAGTCAGCGGACACACACACACACACACACACACACACACACACACACACACACCTCAATAAACTATATTCAGTTATTGTCTCAGTAAAAACCTGACTGGCAGATAAAAATAATCAAAAAAATAAATTAAATTTAAACAGAGGAAAATGTTATTTATCTTACTGCAAAACATTAAACAAAGGCAACATTTTCCATACAAAAACATCAAAACAATAAAACACCAGCAACTGCAAGTTCAAAAATGTCTTATTTGCACATTTTTGTTAGAATCAGATTTTTCTTTAAATTGGGAATCTCTGAGGAAACTCTGCTGATGGACTGATTACACTGCAAATGAGCAGTTGTACCCCTATTTAAGCTCTGAGCTGATTTCACCACCAGAGGATGGTGTTTACTTCAATCTAAAGCAAACACCAAGTATGTGTGGACAAAAGATTAAACTTGAGTCAAATTAAATTTAAAACGCAATAATCATTCATTATTCTGTGAGTATTTAGTATTAACTTTAACAATTAGTTAAACAACATCTCTTCTGGTTTGTTCAGTGGAATGAATTATTTATGTCAGTGAATGACAGCAAATAAAAATACAGCAAAACTTACAACATTACAACATATTCAACAATATTATGCAACATAATAATACACAAATATATTACTATACAACAAAGAATTGAGGATGTGAGCAGAGAACATAGTGACTGAACACATCATGTTTGGAATAATCAGGTAGATTGATTAAACTAATTATATTAGGGATCTACAGCGAATCATAATTTTATGAATGTTTAGAAGTTTTGTGACTGAATATTAAATAAAATAATCACATGGGATCATTGGATAATGGATCATTTATTTCCTCTTCTCTCTCTGACTGCTCTACCTGAAGTTTCATCTGAACCTCTTCTCTCTGTCTCTTTCAGTTACATTTATTTATATGCTCGTCCCCTTTCTTTTCTGTCATTCTCATAATCAGGTCTCTCACAGTGTCTTGTCTTCTGTATTTCTCTTGTCTAGATCCTTTTAGTCTTTCTGCGCTTCTTCATTATTTTGCTTTTTTCCATTTTTGGTTTCATCTCCAGCTTCTTCTTGTACTCTTGTATCTGTGTCTTGTCCTCCTGCTGTAGTGACATGAGTTTCTCTCTCTGGTCCAGATAATGTTTCATTTATTTCCTCTGCTCTCTCTGACTGCTCTGCCTGAAGTTTTTTCTGAACTTCTACTCTCTGTCTCTCTGTCTCCTTCAGATGTTTATTTATTTGCTCTTTATCCTTCTCTAGCTTCCCTTTCCTTTCTGTCACTCTTATAATCAGGTTCTCTGTTGTCTCCAGTAGTTTCTCTGTGTTCTTTATAAGTTGCTCGTGTTCTGTCGCCCTCTTCTCCTGAAAATCTTTGGTGTCTTTGTACTTCTTCTTTTTTTTTCCTTTGCCTGTCATTGGATTCGTGTTCAGCTTCTTCTCATACTCTTGTATCTTGATCTTGTCCTCCTGCTGTAGTGAGATGAGTTTCTCTCTCTGGTTCTTCAGATCTTTCTTCTGCTCTGTCAGTGTTGTAATCAACTGTTGTACATGTTCCAACTCTCCCTCATTTTTCTGTAAGTCATCATCAAATTTTGCCTTTTTCTTGTCCAAATAATTCATTTGCTCACTTTCTGTCATGAGCTGCTGTCTTTCTCTTTCTTCCTCCATCAGAAGCTGAAGTTCTGTGCTGCTGCGAAATGTTGAGTTCCACGTCTTTCTTTCACCCTCATGGTGTCTCTTGGTTTCTATGCGAATAGAAAAGTTTTGTGTTTAGCTTGAAGTTCAAACCTGTTTTGTTTATACTGTGTTCCCTTTGCAGCAAACATTTTAAGGCCTTTAAAGCATAGCTACAAAAAACATTTTTGCTTTGCTTGGCAGAAATATTAAGCACTTCATTCTCAAAACAAAAAATATTTTGGGGGGAAAAGGTTTAGTGAATTGTTAAATTTCTTAACAACATAATATGTTAAAGATTAACATTTGAACAGCAAAAGTGAGGCTTAGCTAAAGAGATTCATGTTAATTGTGTAACCACTAACAACAATATTGAAGTCAAAAGAAAGATGCGTTTAGTTGAGAATCACACAAGTTTAATTTCTAATGTGTTTGATATTTGTGTGATACTGGGTGTCCAAATCAGCTGTATCTTGAATAATAATTAACTGCAGCCTGAGGGTCTGAGGGACTGCTGAAGCAAAGAGAGACGAAAAAGCAAATCAAAGTTAAATGAGTGCATTAACAGATACTTGATACTATTTGTTTGGGAAGTGGGTACACACAGAATAATACCAAATAAGCTGTATGCTCCATGATTGCAATGGTTGATGCTGAGATCACATTGGGTGGTAATTGCCTTCTTTGCGCTTAACTTTAAACATAATTAATGTAAAAATAATTGTAAAACAGATGTAAAAGTAACTTGGAGTTTGAAAAGAAATGTGACTTACGGTGACATTGACCCCATTTCCACACAATGAAGACAGCTGCAACAACAGACATGATGCATGCAGCCAAGCAGATGGTGATACGAACAGCAGAACTAGACTGGACCATGAAGAGTTCAGCTGTAATTATACACAACAGATGTATTTATAAAACGAAACTTTAACTGTCTGTAACTGACAAAGTGATGACATGAAACACTCATTTCACTCATTCAATCATTTCTACCTGGAACCTGGATGTGAGTCTCTCTGGTCTGGTTGATGTCCTTCTGTTGGACTCTACAGGTGAAGCTGTTGCTGTGTCTCTTCTCCACAGTCACTCTGCTGCTGACAGTATAGAGGTCATCAGGACCTCTGACTGTCTCTGTAGGTCCAGCAGAGAGGAGGTTTCCCTCACCGTCCAGCCAGAACACCTCAGGCTCTGGATACCAGCCTTTAGATTTACAGTCTAACACCACTCCATTGCTGACTGTAGAAATGTCTATTTCAGGTGACGAGACTGCACCTAATAGAGAGCAGAGATGTCAAAAATATTTTTAATACAAACTTGCCACAAGACAAAAGATAGAGCACTTCTTCAATGAGACTGATGATTAAAGTTCAGCTTAGGCCACACTGTTTATAGGCTACTCTAATAAGGACATATCATATCCCCCCTACTCCTTCTAGTCATATGGTCAATCCAACCCTGTCGTTATTCCATTTTTTTCACTTATTTTCATTTGGTCAATCTAAATGCCTTTCAAATGTATTATATATTAATTCTACAAATTGTATTATATACTATATATATATTAAACTATATTATATATAGTTTATTATATATCAATCATATTTGTAAAGTATCGGAAGTATTGAATTTTGTATTATTTGCAGATGATACAAATATATTTTTTTCAGAGGACAGCTTAAAGCAACTCTTGGAATTAATCACTTCAGAATTCAAGAAAATAAAACAATGGTTTGACATAAACACATTATCAATAAATTTGAGTAAAACTACATTTATGGTATTTGGAAACTGTAAGTCAAATCATCAAGCACAGATAAAGATAGAGGGTGTTAACATAGAAAGAGTACATGAAAATAAATTCCTTGGAATGATCATAGATGTCAAGATTTTCTGGAATCCTCCCATAAGACACATCCAACACCAAATTGTCCAGAGGTATTGCAGTTGAAACTTAAGCACTTCACATCTTGTACTGTTGACTATTGTTACCTTATTTGAATTACTGTGTAGAGGTTTGGGTAAGCACTTATCAACATTCACTACAGCCACTAGTTATAATGCAAAAAAGAGCCATGAGAATGATTGACTACATTGGATTTCAGGATCACACAAATTCATTATTTCTACAGTCTAAATTGCTAAAATAGCATGATGTAATTGTATATAAAATCCCAGTATTCATGTTCAAAGCAAGAAATAGCCCATTTCCTGGGAATATACAAAAGTTGTTCTCTGAGAGGGAGGGATGGTACGATTTAAGGGGAAGGAGAAATTTTAAAACTAATAGATTTATAACAACAAGGAAAAGATAATGTTTATCAATTTGCGGAGTTAAATTGTGGAACAAACTAAATGAGAACCTAAAGCAATGCCCAAACATGTTACTTTTCGAAAAAAATGTACAAAGAAATTATTTTCTAGAGGTATCGAGCACTGTAGTAAAAGTCGGAGAGCTCATTTGTTTATGTTTTTCTTTTTTTTGGTTGTATTTTTTGCTGTTTGATTATGTTTGAAGTACATAATCGAGGTTAGATAAATAAATACTTTTTAATGGTCACTTTAATATTATGTACAAAAAAAAATAATTATAAACATAATAATAATATAAATAATGTCCTAAGTACATAAGTTTTATTTCCTCCTACTCCTTTTCGCACATGTGGTAGAAGTATGTTAACACAGGAAAGGAGGGTACTTTGCTGTTCATCTGTAGTTTTTTCTCCTATGTTTTTAAACATTGTTTTATTTTTTTATACTTTCTCTTGCATGTTCAAAATAAAGATTTCAATTCAATTCAGATCACCTCATTTGTATTAAGTCAGGCAAGTTTTATTGATATAGCCCAAGTGTCTTTGTGGTTGGTGCAAAGGGCTGTAGTCATCTCACCGTGTTGCCCCTGGTTCCTATCTGGTTAGCTCATGTGTCACTGTTAAGAGTTTATGGTAAAATGAGCATTAAAACAAAACATAACCTTCACGCTGTAGAGTCTGTGCTTATTGCTGCAGGCATCAACAGATGCAGTGTGCTGTTACTCGTCCAGCAGGTTTGCCAAATCTTTGAGGGTGTGACCAACTATTTCCTGTTGTCAACAATCTACCACATATGAAGTTATACGACATTCTATCTAAAAAGTGAGGAGCAACCTTAATGTGTTTGGGACTGTGAGCTGCACTTTATCAGAGGTGCTGGAGTTAACATGTGGGGATCTGGGGTGAGATTTCTGCCTGAGCAGTGGAGCTGTCGGTTGGTTTCAGTTTCACATGCTGCATGCAGTCCTCAAACTGTGTCGGTTAAACTGTCATAAGGGGATATTACCGGCGGAGCAACACTGACGAGTAAGGGCAGGCAGAATTAGAAATATTGTGAATTCTCATGAAATGATGACGTTAGTCTCTTATTTTTTCTTGACATGTCAGAGAACACAGATATGTGGGAGAGATTCTAAATGTGGAGAAAGTTTTGAACATCAGTAGAAAACCTGCGGAAAAAAAGGAGCTGCTAAAGTTTAAAATCTCATCTAGGCTTCCAACGCTGTCAAGGCCCTGCGGTGGCGGAGCTGTCACTTATGAAATGCATTTATACCTTTTTAGAATAATTATATATTTTTAGTGAACAGTGGGTTAATTCCAACTTACCTACAGCAAGATTGACCCCAGAATCTATACCAGATGTGGGAACGAGGCATCTGTATGTTCCCACATCAGAGAGCTTCACTTTGGAGAGTTTCAGTGAAACGTCTCCACGCTTGAGTTTGTTGACGGAAAGTGATGTTCTCCCTATGTATGATGGATGCTCCTCAAGCAGAAGCTCCACACCGCCTCGCCTCAAATGGACAAACCTGGGTTCTAGATCAGGTCTTGCCCACTCCACAGTGATGTCAGCAGCATCCACAGCAGTTTCCAGGTAACATGGCAAAAGGATGTCATCACCAACCATCGCCACTATTGGCTGAGATGGACCAGTCACCTGAGACTGACCTAAGAGGAGGAACAGAAATCAGTTTTTAAATTCCTACTTATACTCACTGGGACTACAGTGTGTAGCTGGCTATCTAACTTCTGCTGAAACCCTCTCTTTCTCTTTTAAGTGCATCCGAACGGTACCAAGGCTTGTGGTGATTGCTGCTGCTTGGCTGACGTACTGCGGTAAGCGTGTTGACTCATTTCCGTTTCTGGTTCTTGTGTGTTGGTAGCGTGTTTGCTGCTCTCGCTAAACACCAGATAAAATTGTTAGATTTATCATTACAGCGGCCAATTGTCCGCTAAACACTTATTCTTACAGTAAGTTTGCCTAAGCACTCACAGTTCTTTCCATCTTTAGTGACTGCTGTTCAATCTCATAGTTGTTTTAAAAAGTTTTGGTAGCCAACGCTACCGTACTTTAGCTTAGCCGTTAGCGACCTTAGCTTCTCACTCTCTCTCTCCTGCTTTCTCCTGCTCGGTGTGTCAGATGTTCAGTTACTCCTCTGCCTCCTTTAGCGGTAATGGTACTTTTAACAAGTGTAGTTTATTTGTAGACATGGAGGCGAGGCTCAGTGAGTTAGAAGTCCGGACTGGTCTGGCCCTTGGTAGATCAGCTTTTAGCTACTGTAGCTAGCCAGCCCCCGGTAGTCGGTGCGGACCAGCCTGAGTTAGCTTCTGGTAGCCGTTCCCCGGCATTTCCTGAGCAGCCAGGAAAGGGTGGCTGGGTGACTGTCCGAAGGAGGAATAGTGGTAAGCATTCAAAGCTCACAGGGCACCATCAATCCGTTCACGTTTCTAACAGATTTTCCCCACTCAGCGACACATCCGCTGAGAAACCAACTCTGATCATTGGCAGGTCCATTTTGAGAAACGTGAAGCTAGCGAAGCCAGAGACCATAGTTAAGTGCATCCCTGGGGCCAGAGCGGCCCCAGGGATGCACCCCTGCCCAATCTGACCAGAGATGACATGTATAGTCGCATGTCATCATTCCGCCGCTGGTTATCGAGATGGTGTCCAGCAAACGACTTTCTGGGGAAGACCTGGTCTGATTCAGAGAGACGGCATCCATCCCTCTTGGGAAGGAGCAGCTCTCATTTCTAGAAATCTGGCCAACTTTATTAGCAGACCAAATCCATGACAACCCAGAGTTGAGAGGCAGGAGGCAGAGTCGCAGTCTAACACACTTCCCTAATTCAGCAGTCACCCACCCAAAACCCTACGCAGAGTTGCAGTTTAACACACTTCTCTGCTCCTCCGTTCCAGGAGTTACTTAGTGAAAACCCTATAGTGACGGTGTCTGTCCCCCGACCACTGAAATTATTTAAATCAAAGGTAAACAGAAGAGGAGCTGTGCATAAAAACCTCATAAAAATTAAAAACACAAGAGCAATAGTGCAAACGAATAGGAGAGTAAAATTTGGACTCTTAAACAACATCTCTCTCCTCTAAAGGTGTACTAGTAAATGAACTAATATCAGATTATGATATTGATTTATTTTGTCTTACTGAAACCTGGCTGGGTGATGGAGAATATGTAAGCCTAAATGAATCCACCCCTCCCAGTCATATAAATACTCACATTCCTCAAGGCACAGGCCGAGGAGGTGGAGTTGCAGCTATCTTTTACTCTAGCCTAGTAATCAGCTTTAAACTGAAACTAAATTATAACTCTGAATTTGCAGAGGTTTTGTCACCATTACCTTAAAAAGTAACATTACCTTTACTGTCTGTACCTCTGTGTATACTGTGTAGACTGCCTCCCTCCCCTCTCTCTCTGTCCTTCTCTCTCTCTCCCCCTCACCCCCAACCGGTCGAGGCAGATGGCCGCCCACCCTGAGCCATGGTTCTGCTCGAGGTTTCTGCCTCTTAAAAGGAAGTTTTTCCTTGCCTGTGTCGCCTAGTGCTTGCTCTTGGTGGGAATTGTTGGGCTTCTGTAAATAACTTCAGAGTATGGTCTAGACCTTACTATTGTACCACTAAAGTGGATTCATTTCTAAGATGCGCTGCTGAACAGGTTTCCTGTCACTTTTAAGTGTGGGGTGCAGTATTTGAAAGTAATTGTAACATAATGAATTACGTGACTATTTACTTTTAACACCCAGTAATAAGTAAAGTAATATTTTTATTTTTTGAAAGAGTAATTAAATTTGCCCGACACTGCTGCTAAATATCAGCTGTATCAGCTGATGTGCCGCAAAGACAGAGCGCTGCTTTCTGTCCCCTCTTTGCGCCCATCTCTGTGATGACGTTGTACAGAAACCCAATCAACAGATGATTAAATGATTTATTGATAAAGAAAACAGAAGTATGATGCTTGTACTTGCTGAATAGACATTTGAAAGCGTTGTGGGATAGCTACAATAGGAAAATCCACCTTAGTGCTTGGGCACGATGGACCCCCCATATACTGTAAGCCTATGTAGAGGAAGAAGGAGATGAGGAGACCGGATAGAGAAAGGGGTGGCCGGGAGGGACGCAGAACACGAGAGCGAAAAAGAGGTTGTGTGTTGTGTGGCTGTTTATGGAAATGCCAAGTATGGCGTCAGCACCACTAACAAACAAAAGAAGGTTGTGCTAGGAAAGACACTTAGTGGATTTAACTGAGCAATGATGTAAATTATTTCTTATGGATTCAACTTTTCATTTGAAACATGATTGTTTCTTATTTCAAAGATTTCACTTTACATTTAAAATACACAGACTCTGGTGGACTTCTTTACAAGAAGAAAACATGGGTTGTAAAACTAACCGTAGGCCTTAAGTGTATATTGCTTTTGTATTTGTGTTACATGGCCAGTATATTACAGTATAATTTTGTTAAACTATAATTAGACTGAAACCAAGGGCTTTCACCATCTGTTTGTGTGTAATTTACCTCTACAAGAGTGTGTTAGGAGAAGGAGGACGGCAGCGTGACACAAAACCATTGAACTGAAATCAATGAGCTGCGGTTTCAAGATGAGGATCTCCTTTATGTAGATCATCCTGGAGTTCTGTAAATAAAAATGAGTCAGAAAAATTGATGTGGGACCAGATTACCGTAGCCATTTATTTTAAAAACATAGAGTGGGAAAAACATCTTAAAAAAAAAAACTTTCAGCTTAATCCATAATTTCTGTTTCTTTTTATTTTACTCATATATTATAGCTCAGTTTATTCGCCCACTGCATTCATGCAATAATTTGTTTTTGTAAATCACTTTTGGTTTTCCATATGCAGGTTCTTTGTGTATAATGTTTACAAAATATAACTTATGTCAATCTCATTTTATGTGTTATAAGGAAATGGCTGGTGCTACAGAAACTCACGGGTGTATGAACAAACATTGCAACAGAAGACTGCAGTTTCACTTTCAATCTGAAAACATGTTATAAATAATTGCAATAATGGCATGTTAGAAAGTGGAATCACTAAAATCACCCATTTAACATAAGTGAGTCATGTAAAAATGTGACATACCTTTTGTGTGTTGATGTCCATGAGTCGCCTCACCTCAGAGGAAATAAGGCTGCCTGGTCAAAGTCCAGAATAAAATAGCTTGAAACAAGACCGTCTGTACTTTCACCCCAGCCCTTTATGATTGTCATGAGTCGGCACAAAACACTTACACGACAGGATGAGTTTAACTGATTTAAACTTTCAGAGAGGACACCTTACAATTGCAGTAAAACTTAAAAGAGCAGTCCAGCAAAAGAAGGTAGTCCAACAAAGATCAGAACAGAAGCAAACAACAGTCCCACCAGGGGATAAGGAAATAATTCAGAGAAAACATAAACATTCAATAAGAGCAGAGGTTATGAAAAACAAGCAGAACTGGTAAATTCAGAATAGGGATCAAGTTGCAGACACGCCAACGGCATGAATAGTAGTGAGCCAACAGCGACTGGGCAAAACAGAAAGCATATTTTTACACAGGAAGGGAGGGGGTGAAAAGGTGAAACTAATCATGGTACAGACAACAGAAAACCAAGCTGGAATTTCAAAATTAAACAGGGAACCAGATTAAAACCTATAACTGAGACACAGATCTAAACAGTAATAATAACAGTAAGATCTAAACAAAATAAAAGAATAATTTATGTGTGATGACTCTATAGTTAATTTCTATCAAGTTCAAATAAATGTGCAGCTCTTGTATTCAAATAGACTTAAAATGAACAGTAGATCACATTTTTACACAAAACTCAAAGCAAAAAGCAAACCAATCCAGTGATTTACTGTTGTATTAAGTAAATCAAGCAAGTCAGAGTAACCATTCCCATCAGAGTGACTCATTCTGCCTGGCTGATAATAAAGCCGATGTTGGTGAATGGAGAGGGGTCCTTGTATTGCAATATTGCACTTTTATTTTCTTTCATTCTGTTTACTTATGACCTGTTTTAACAGCTGAAACTGATCTTTGGACCTGCTCCCTGCTATAGCTGCCAGCTATTAAAAATACCATAGTAACATATTAAACAGTTGGTTGGAACAAGGAAGTTGTGTCAGTACAAATGGTTGTGTGCATATGGTGTGATTAGAGGGTGCTTTACTCCAGAGGGCAGAGTGAGACCTTTTTGACTTGATTATGAGTGAGTGAGTGTAACAAAGCCAACAATTATGAGGTTTAGGACAGAGAGACCAAACCAAAGGAGGTTGGCCAATGATTCTGGTAATCAAGGTAATTATTTGTAGTTATCTTATTTGTCTGACTTCTCAGACAAATACAACATCTCATGTGTTGTATAAAAAAACACTTTCATTGTTATTCCAACACATTTCGGCTTGTGGTCTTCATCAGGGTCCTCATACATAGAACATTTAAATAAGATGGTGAGTCCCATGTTTTAAAACATGATTAATGTATCACAGATGTCTTCATAACTGACTACCAATGAGAATAGTTACAAAAAATGTTAAATGTTAAAGGCTAAAAGGGTATTTATACCCAAAGGCCCGATCCCAATGTCCCCAAACCTGCGAAACACTTTGTGTCTTTTTTTAAACCACATAATCAGGTTCATTGCACAGTCAGCTTCATCTGTGTCTTGCCATACTTGCAGTGTTTGATCATCATCGCATTGATCATGATACATTAGTTCTGATTTCATATCAGTTTAGCTGTGTGCCAACATCAAATGGACAATTGATCCATGTAATCATTCACTTACCTTTGTATAATTTCACAGAATAATAGAGATGTTATTCCATCTGTAATTTTTTGTTCGTTACCAAATTATTCATTAAACTCATTTTGAAGTGCACACAAGTCTAGACTTTATCTATTTCCAGCATAAAATAAGGTTTATTTATTCACATACAGTGAAACAGAAAATATATTCTGGTACTTTTGATCTTTGAACAGAAAAATGACACTGACTAAAAAACAAGAAGAGCACAGAACAATTTTAACCCTTAAAACACGAGGTTAATCACAACGTGACAAATCAGACAGCATTTTGAAACTTTTACAATACAAAATATATATTTAAAATAAACCACAACTATTGTCATCAGATACAGATGCGGTAAACATATTTACAGGTTTATGTGATTATTTTATCTTGTGCCTCTGTTAACTTATCATTAATTTGGTTATGACACTTCAAACTTTCTGTGGCACTTCTTTCCATTTCTTCCCATTTCAGTTCTGAACTGTTGCTTACTGCCACCACAGGACACTGATTAGTGTAAACTGCAGTGAAATGGAACACAAATAGTTAACATGACCAGAACATTTTGAGAGACTGATTTAAAAATAGCAATTATTGAAAATTGATAAAATTGAGAACAAATAACCTTACCGATCAGTGGAAGGAATGTTAAAACACTAATAATTAATCAAACATAGAACATATATCAAAAGACTGATGTGTTCAGTTTATTTCCAAGTAAACAAGTAAATTTGCTTTTTTAAGTTTTGTTTTTTTTCATTTAACATTTGGGAGGGGGGGTATGCCTTGATTAGATGATGATGGTGACGAGATGACAGGAGACAAGAAGCAGTAGGAATGCATTAAGGCTCAGCGTCTTGACGCCAATTTAACTTCTCCTCTTCCTCTGATCGCCCTGTCTGAAGTTTTTCCTGAATCTCATCCCTCTGAGATTTTATCATCTTCAGGTGTTTATTAATTGGCTCCTTTAAATTCTCAAGTTTTATTTTTCTTTCTGTTTTCTGAATTACCTCCTCCTCTGTTATCTGAAGTAGTTTTTTTGTTTCCTCTAACAGTTTTCCATTTGCTTTTTTTCTCTTCTGTAGATCTGTTAGGATCTCTTGAAAGGCATTTTTCTTCTCACTGCTATATGCCTCAGACCGAATTCTCTTGAATTCGTTAATCAGCTTCTCAATCCATTCTGGGAGTCGTTCAAGTTGAAATCTGTGGTTGTCCAGTTCTGTCTTATATTCTTTCAGTGCACCAACTGCCTTTACTACAAACTGAGACTCTTCTTCATTCCTTCGTAACTCTTCATTAAGTTTGTTCACCATCTTATCTAAATACTCAATTTGGTCGCTGTCTGTCATGTGCGGCACTCTTTCTCCTTCAAGCAGTAAGTGAAGTATCTGAAGTTCTGCATTGATGCTAAATGTTGTCATCTTCTTCCCTCTCCCTGGTTCTGCTGCATCTTCATGGTGCATATCATTTTCTGTATAAAGTAGAACCAATGATGTTGTTAATTTTCAAGTTTAAACTCGGGGTCAATTTCATTAAGCCTTACTTTGGCGTTAGCCCTGTCTGTTTGGTTTTACAAAAATAGCTGGAGTTAACAGTGAGTTTATTGCATTCAACGCTGCAGGCCAAACTGACAAGGAATAGGTTTTCTTCAGATTCACAATTTAAAACATATTAAATGACTTGACCAATCAGCTGTCAGGCAATATTTCTACAGGATCCCAGTGAGGACAAAATATTTCATATAAAAGGTTCAAGTACAACAGGAGAGTGAGATCCCTACAATCGAGCAAATACACTATATTGCCAAACGTTTGGTCGAACTGCGGTGTGGGATGAGAGGAGACATGTATAAGCCAACTTGTGCAGCCATGTACAGTGATTACAGAGCAATTTATGATGCGATATAAGTTCATATAGATGTTTGGTGTTTGATGTGTGTTTGGTGTGGATAAAGATGGTCGGTTTGAGATGCTAGCTGAGCCTCCTGTGTGGCAAAATAATCTGATCGTCCATGACTTCCCATTTGCATTTTGTCGATCGACCTACCCGATACGGGGCACGTCAGGTACCACTCGGTTAATGTTACATAAATGATGAATTTCCAAAGGATAAATATATCTACCATTACAATGTTAAACCCAGAATTAACAAAGGTAATTGGTAACCAGTTTTGTGAGACCAGTTGAGCTAATGTTAACTTTCTGTCAGAGAGTTAGATGAGAACATTGAAATCACTCTCATGTCTGTCTGTTAAAGGAGGCACAGCTGACAGTCTGTTAGCTGTTAGCTTAGCTTATCATAAACTGGAGAGCAAGTCTGCTACACATATTTTATAATTACCACCAAACTGCTGTAAATTATAAAGAATTTGAATAAATTTGTGACTCACTGATTTTGTGATGACCTCTCCATTTCCACACAGCAAAGAAGAGAACAAGACACATGAACCAAACAGCCACTGTGATGCTGAGACGAACAGCAGAACTAGGTGGGACCATGAGAAAATGATCTGAAATCAAAAAATGGAAAAAAAACAGAAAAAAACAAGTTATTGTTACAGTCACAGTGATAATTTGTCCTATTCAGAAGTTGCTGAACGGATCTTATCTACTGTAAAATGAGTCTGTCTATAGGATCAGTGGGAGAGGAGAAAAATAGAAACATGTGGAAGTTGCTATAAATGCAATTATCTCATTTGTTTAGACTTTGGTAGACAATGAACTAAAGACAAGTGTGACCAGTAAGTGCATGGTTTGGCTACATACGATAGATTGCCTTCCACCATGCCGCTCGAGAAGAGTGATACCACAGGGGACAAGTCAAACTCCTTTCTTTGCCATCGACAAGCAGTGACACTAAGTATATGTTGTTGCAAAAGGCTTAGTGGTCATTACTTACCTTAGACACATAGAAAAAAATGCAAATCTGTGGAAATTTCATTTACATTATCCTGTTTGAATGTGTTGTCTAAATCATGTTTACCTGCTATATGAATCTCTACTTGTCTGGTCTGGTTGATGTCCTTCTGTTGGACTCTACAGGTGAAGCTGTTGCTGTGTCTCTTCTCCACAGTCACTCTGCTGCTGACAGTATAGAGGTCATCAGGACCTCTGACTGTCTCTGTAGGTCCAGCAGAGAGGAGGTTTCCCTCACCGTCCAGCCAGAACACCTCAGGCTCTGGATACCAGCCTTTAGATTTACAGTCTAACATCACTCCATTGCTGACTGTAGAAATGTTTATTTCAGGTGACGATACAGAACCTAATACAGATTACAAGAATGAAAATACACAAACACTTGAGCCCGATGATTGAAGTTCAGCTAGGACAATACTTCACCAGTCTACACACCTTTTCAGTTGAAACAGACTTTTCCTAGTGAGTTTCAACTGATGATCCAAATTATCCTATAGTTATTCCAAATGTTCTTTTAGTGTGCCAACATGCCCCTGTGGTCATCCCACGTCATCTTGTTAGTTCAAAGGTCCATTAGATTAATCCAAAAGTCCCTCTAGTCACTCCTCTTATCCCAAATCCTCCAGATCTCTGACTGTCTTTGTAATCCAGCAAAGAGAAGGTTTCCTTCACCGACCTGCTAAAACACCTACCTGCTTTGATTAGATGAGTTACCTTTAGTGTTTCGTCAATCTGTTTTTTGCCAATCCTGGTGTCAGCAGAGTTACTGACCCATGCTACCAAAATATTATTCACATTCATGTGCTTTAATTTTTACTCTTTATGCACATAAATACTTGCAGTGTAGTGATTAAGGTGAGAGCTGCAACACTCTTAGGCTGAGGTGAACAAAACACAGCACAGTAGAGAAAAAGAGACTGATTTAACACGTCTCGAGCCGATCCTAAGAATCAGTATCGTGGATCAGCCTCAATTATGATCCATAAGTAAACATAAAAATTGACAATTTCCCACTTACCAAAGACCAGCTCCACAGTTGAGTCTGTATTCAATATGGGAACAAAGCACCTGTATGTTCCCCTGTCAGACAGTCTGACCTTGGAGAGTTTCAGTGAAATGTCTCCGTGCTGCAGTTTGTCGATGAACAGCGATGTTCTTCCTCTGTAGGATGGATGCTGGTCATCTAGAAGTTCTTGACCAGAACGTCTCACATGGACAAATCTGGGATTCAGGTCAGGTCTCGACCACTCCACAGCTGTGGACGCAGCATCCATAGGAGGTTCCAGGTGACATGGCAGAATGATGTCATCACCAACGACTGCCAGGATTGGCTGACGTGGACCAATTGCTTGAGACTGACCTGGGAAGAAGTGGCATTATTTTATACTGGCAGTAAGAGCTAAAGAAATTCACCTCTTTAAGGCTCAGTGTCGAATGCATTGTTCAGACTGACTACACCAGGACAGCAGCCTCAGAATGATCTCAGAAAGACCCTGGATCTAATTATCTATCATGCATTAAAGCCCTTGAGAATAATATGATATTGTTGGGTCCACTGTCCAAGCAGCAGGCTGAGATTTTCTCCACACTAACATTACTCAGCATTTGGAGTGAGAACAAAAAAAGACAGAAAGAAAACACAATCATCGGGTGAGAAGGTGAAGATTTCTGTGCCGGACTAAGCCCCCAATGTTTCAAGAGCCTGACAGGACACCTGGCAGTTCTCAGAAACCAATGTAGTGAAGTCACAAGGAAATAGAATCTAAGTCTAAAAATACGCCACTATGTAGTGATGAAACTGATCTGTCAGCTCTACTCACAAAGGGTGGTTCAGCAAAATTGTATACTGTCTAGGTCTGTCCCTGAAAAAGGATTTACAAAGTCGAATCAGAATCGTCAAGTCCTGCCTATAGTCAGCTCATAGTCGAATCATGTGTGTTTGGTTGCGCAGAGAGCGGAGGGCTGGGTTACACACCGTGGCCCCACTTTAAACTTGGGAAGCTGCAGAGCTGCACTCTCTATTCATACAACTTACACTGTAAATTTCCAGCTACACTGAGGCTTTCTGAATACTCTTCTCTCTCTCTCTCTCTCTCTCTCTCTCTCTCTCGCCTGCCATTCACCAGTCTTGTGCAGACTTTAGCGTGCATGCCATGTTGCATGCATGTCGTTCAGCACCCCCATATCGCCAAAATGGGATGATCCTTGTTTCGCTGCGAGGCTTCGGCTGTGAGATTGACAGACAAATTAGGCTCTGCCCATCAAAGCATCAACTCTTCGACTATTTGGGGTCAGCCGTAAAACAGTCGTTCATGCAAAGTAAGCAAAATAAAGCTCCGACTCGGTGTCATCATAAAACAGAGTTTTATGTACACTTTGTTCATATATGTGATCAGTGTTTCTCCAAATAAAGTGGAGACAACACCAACCCTTATGCTGGGCTTACACCAAAGGATTTTGAAAAGATTTAGAAAAGACTTTATAAGATTATCAGCTCACATCTAAAGACTGTGGGTTCACAGTTTTTAGTCTCAGACTAAAGATTTTACAATCACTGAATCTTGTAGTGACACTATTTACAAGACTACAACTAGATTATTTTCTTCATCATCCTTTAAATGATACTACATGTAGGCTACTGCAGGGCTGGATGCTACCAGGAAAGTAGTATTACTGGCTTCATGTAGTAAAAGCAAGCAGGATACTCCGGCAGGTCTCCACCATGGTGACCTGTCAATCAGGACAGAGGATGCTCTGTGTAGTGTTCTCAACGGGTCGGGTCGGCCCGACAAACCCGACGGGACCCGCGGGTTCGGGCCGGGTTCGGTTCGAAATATATGCAAAATGACTCGGGTCGGGTCGGGTTGTAATTTTCAGGCCCGTTGAGAACTCTAATTGTTGAAAGGCGTGAACATTAAAGGTTGATTTGGATTCCCGTTTTTATTTAAGGCATGTTTATATAGCCTATTTATATATTTAAAGTTTATTGTTTCAGTTGTTTGCATTGTTAAAAGGCGTGAACATTAAAGGTTGATTTGGATTCCCGTCTCCTCATGATAATAGCCTACGTGTATGAGAAATAACGAAATAAAGAAAAAAAGACGGCAGTGTCGGGCGGGTTCGGGCAGATAATTCATGTTGGTGTGTCGGGTTACATCGGGTCGGGCTTTAAAAGCCACGGGCCGGCTCGGTTTGTAATTTTCAGGCCCGTTGAGAACTCTAGCTCTGTGTACCTCTTTTTCCACTGTCCATTTTCGCCTGCTTGGCGCTCGTTGGGTTTCCACGTCTGTCGGCATGGTTCTGTGTTGTGACTGATGGCTTCCGGTTTTCGGAGAACGATTTTATTGGTTGTTGATTGTTTTACGTCACTAGGACTACGCTAGGATTTGCGATAATATCAAACATGTTTGATATGAAAGACTAGAGAAAGACGGGCATAAATCGGGTCGCCGACTACAGATTATCACCTTACATTTAACGATTGAGACGACGGGAGCGCGCCGAGACTTCAGTAAGATTCCTAAAGACTGCCGGTCTTTAGTCTGGGACTGTGAAAGTCCTTTGGTGTAAGCCCAGCATTACTTTGACTGAAGACCTTTAAAATTTAAAACACATAATGAGTGAATATGTAAGTTACCTTTACAGCAGTTTGTTAGCAGAAGCAGGATCACAGTGTGGTGAAAAACCAAAACACTGAAGGTACAGAGTCGCAGTTTTGGGGAGCCTCCATCCTTCAGGAGAAACATCCTGGAGTTCTAAAAAATCATACCAGTTATCAGTTTGTCAAAGTTACTTTCCAGGATGATCATGAAACATGTTCGTGTGAATCAGCTGAAAGCTTTTTGTACTTTTTGCAGCAGCAGACATGTTTCTAATACTTGATCAATGTGAACACAATAAACGATGATGACTTCACTCTTAAAGGATTTTTCTAGGATGGATGATCATTTTAAAAGCAGCTGTCCACCTGAGTTGCAAAATCTGATTACTTGTTTGAATGTGATCACCTAATCCAGCTGACCAAATGTATTGTTTTTAGAAACATTACAATCACCTGTTTTACATGTTGTGATCCTTCCTCATTCTTCTGTAACTCCTCGTCTATTTTTGGCTTTGTCTGATCCAAATACTTCATTTTCTCCCTTTCTGTCAGGAGCTGCTCTCTCTCTCTTTTTCCATCGATCAGAAGCTGAAGTTCTTTACTGTTGCCAAATGTTGTGATCCAAGTCTTTCTTTCTTCCACTTCAGTTCCTGTGGGGATAGAAGGGGTGAGTGTTTAGTGAAAAGACAAACCTCTTTTCACTTTGCTGAGAAAGGTTTTAAGGGGACACAACTAAGAAACACAGCAGAAATGTTCTGACATTTAAGTATGGCAAAAAAACGATTATGAAGATTTCATTAAAACGTATTTAAAACTGCCCCTATACCCAGAGAAAAAAAATTACTAAAAAAGACTAAAATAAGACTGTTAGGCTTCTATGCATACTGTATCCTTTGATAGGTTAGATGCTAAGGAATATAAGTAAACCTATTTATTTAACATTCCAGAGTAAATGGAGATTTCAATCACCACTGAGCATAAAATCAAAAATTCAAAGTCAATATCACCTTCATAACCAAGATCCTACAGATTATAATGTAACTGCACTTCTCCTTCTCCTACACATTGACCACACCTACAACTGTAATGGTATATTTGTTGAAAAGACACTAAAGTACAACATTTATGATAAAATTTATAAATATATACCTAGGCTTCTGCATGTTTTGGCCATGTTTACTATTTACATGTTGACCATTTACTGAGAGTTTTATTTCAAAACATTCAAAACCCAAAGTTTATGATTAATACCATGCTGAAGTTCGTCCAATATGTTTAACAGTGAGCGCACATTGGAGAGAAATATTGCCCGTAGCGGAGCGACCAAGCTTTTTTCTTCTCCTTCAGTGTTTCAAAGCCCAAACAACAGCGAGCGTGCCCTTAACCAAAACGTCCAATTCACAGAGGATGCGAAAAAATTGAGAAATAAATCTGCTGGAGTTGTTACCACGATGTTCTTCTGAACATCATGATCTTCTCTGGTAAAAGAGCTCTGGGAATCACAGATGAAAACTAACGTAACACACAAAAACAAAACAAAACAGAGCGCACCTCACGCCGAGGCAGTTATGCACAGCGACATCTTGGTTGACATAAAATCATCTGAATCTAAAGCTTTAATATTTGTCTTAGTGGTGAATGTGTTGCTGCTGCTTGCTGTACAAGATCAGTAATTCTTCAGTGCTCTCAAGGCTGGTAAGTTGCAGCAAGTTAGTTGCATAAATAAACAAATGATTTTGCATGTGTTTTATTAGATTATTTATGTGCCAGTTTGCCAATTAAGAACAATGAAAATCCTTGATTACAAAATACATAACATTTGTTACCCTCTATATGTCAAAAGGCAGAAGTGAATGAATCAGTTTTGAATTTGAATTACAGTATTAATGATTTTGTTAGCCTGTACAGGTTTTATTTAGTGAAATACATCTTCTGTATCTTTCTTTCTCTCTATGGGTCACAGATGCAGATTTTCCTCATATTGATCCAAACAGACTGCAGTTCTTGGAATACGACTCCATCTTTGTAAATTGTGAAAAGTTAGATTTCTCATCTGAATCGAGAGTGATGAGGAAGTTGAAGGAAGATGCATCAAATACGACCCAATGGGAAACATCAACAGCATCCATTAGTATTAAATTTGCCTTTGTATCAGACAGTGGAGAATACTGGTGTGAAACTGAAGAGGGGGAAAAAGCAATCATCACAGTCACTGGTATCAACTACTAACTAAGGAGAATAATTTCCACACATCTGTTTAAATGGCCAAGAAGTGTGGGCCAAATAGTCCATGTTGGTGTTTATGACATATAAATATGAGGCAGATTTTTTTTTTTGCTTTTCTGCAACACACGTCTCACCTTTGATCAACATTCCAACATAACTTCAGTAAATCAGTAAATGTTTTTTGTTCCTTACTAAAGTCTGAACTCAGTGTTTGTCATTTAGTTTATGACTGAAATACAATGAAGACATTTTTATTTATCTATTTCTAGCATTAATTAGGTTTATTTATTCACACATAGAGAGA